>JARQSW010000388.1:2636390-3002384 GCA_030142375.1 Calameuta pallipes
GAGAGAGAGAGAGAGAGAGAGAGAGAGAGAGAGAGAGAGAGAGAGAGAGAGAGAGAGAAAGAAAGAGAGAGAGAGCAAGAGAGGGAGTCGCGATAGAAGTAGTAAGGACCACGTGAGAGAGCGAGAGACAGAGAGAGGTCTTACCAGTGATGGAAGAGTGAGAGAGTAAACGATAGCAGAACTGAAAGAGAAGGGAGAGAGCGGTATGCTATAAAATGCCGCAGTATGTTATTACCGGATTATAATAACGATGATATTGTTGTTACGCGCCTAATGCCACGCCACACCGCGGGTCGGATCTTCGCCTTCTGCCGCCGCACTGGAAAAATGAAGATCTGCTCGAGTGCCTCCCGAAAGTATCGAAGGCCTCACTGAAAATGGCCCACACGTTGCCCACGTACCGTCAGGGATGCTTGACTTAACTCGCTAATGGGCTATTTATTAGGTTGGGCGCGAACCTCATCCTCTTGCTTCGGTAACGACACTGCTTGATTCTCAGCATCGTGCGCTAGTCGTATCGTTACTACTGATTCTTCCTGTTCATGATTTTAAGCGCTTTATTCTTTTAGGGATTATTTTACTTTTTGCTCTTTTCATGGGACACCCTTTACAGTCACTTCGGAAAGGTCCATTCGCGGATGAGTTGTTTCGCTGGGTATCCATGGTCGAACTATGAGGATCGATTCGTACCGATGCGTACTTACTTAAGATACGGTGCTCTCTCTTCTTGCTTTCTGTATTTATACTAGAGATCGATGGAGACCGTAAGCGATCAGCCGTGAATTTTTAAAATAGACTCGATACTCCATTACGAAATATGCGATCAAGCACATAAGTCTAGGATTGGTTTAGGCAACGGTCCTATATCCTGCTTGAGGAGGGAGGGGGGTGATTTTATGAAAAACCTACCGCTTTGGATATTACAAATTGTTTTTCAGGGAATGATTAGGAGACGACACTGAACAAGCTTTCCCATGATGTATACCGTGGTACCGTTTAAGCGTGAGCGGTGTGAACGAGCCTTTAATCGTCGCGTTAACACCTCTGCGCATAGCGTTCATCTATAATCGCATCCTATCCCTTTCTGTTTGCTTAGCTATTCGTTGTTCCGAACCGAACTGACGTTTTTCTAATAAATTCACTTCATGCAGGTGTTGGTGCGTGTTTTTAATTTATTTTTATTTAACGATTTTATTTAAACGAATTTTTAATTTATTAACATTTGTTAGCACTCTATGTGTTAAATTTTAATGTAATTTTAACAAAATAAAAAAATTCACCTTATATGCAGTTTATCACACAAATAGCTACTCAATGTCATTGCTATGACACAGGAATGCCGTGCCATAACGTTAAGTTTGAATTTTTGTTTCGAGTGACGTCACTGGTGTCTGCGCCAACTCAAGAGAAATACATGCACCGGTAGCTGTAACTCGTTTAATTGAATTATGAGTACAATTATAGTTTACAAAATGTAAACACATGTAGACAGGTTAGGAAGATGTTGAGATATCTGAAATTGCACAGCAGAGTCAAGTAGCATGGTTAAAATTATCGTAACCACCAAAAGGTCGTGAACAAGGAGAAGCTTAGTGTCCATATCGCCTAGTACGACGTATGGGCTGCTGCGAGGAGTAGGAATGGCGGAGGATGAGTAGAGAGAGAGTAGAGGACCATGGTACGGTCAGGTTTGATTGTGAATTCAGGGGTTGCATTGTAAAGCTGTCCGAGGCTGCTAGACGAGGGTCCCTTCTTCCTCTCTCAGAGCTCTCACAGCTCACAGCTCACAAAATATCTGGGCATCGCGGTCGCGCAACACACTACCAGCGGCTTGATGCGTCCAACCGTGCGTGTACCTACTGGGTGGAGAAAAACTTCTGGATTCGAGAGACTCGTAGCGACGGAAAAAAAATGTTTCCACAAATCCGTATATATTTATTTTTTTTAAATAAATTTTTTAACTAAAAAATTACATCCCGAACGATAATGTGAGGTTAGGCAGTTTGTCCTTTTGTAGCGTCCGAATCTCAGAGATCGGCAGAAGGATTTTTAAGTACTTTTGTCCACCCGTTAGATGCCAAGCTAGAAGCGAATGAAAGAAATAAAGAGGGAGTCTACGGCGATGGTGTTCTTGCCCGTGAGCCGCGGAGGCTCCGGCATTGTTGTGAAGCTCTTTCAGGTCTCAAAGAGGCATCAGCCAACCAAGGTGACCCCAAGGAACTATCGGCACGGTCCTTAAAAAACCTCCTGGTTTAAAACCAACCCGACACCATATACCGTCACGTTCGCCTTGATCATGTTTTGTCCCTGGTGAGAACGATCCGCCGCACCGTTTGGAGGATCTCCGCGAGGACTATCCTCGCAAGGCTGATTAGCCTACGAGGATTACTGGACCCAATTAGATTATACACAACTGTCACTCAGGATGCTTTTAGTGCTTGGGGAATCAAGTGAATGTTCCTAGTCGATGAACTACGTTAACAAGCGTTCAGCCAAACCTTAAGGCTAAGTATCACACGTATTGCGGTGTGATGACGAAGATTTTTGTTAGAATTCTACTATTCTTTCCAGGAATGACTTGTAATCTTTAAAGAATTCTTAAACCATCCCTGTACAGTCTTCTCCTCCACGTGGTACGTAGTTAAGAATGAGGCGGCACGAATGTACGGTCCACCTTGAAGATCTTGAATGAATGGATGAGAAAATTTCAAGGCCTCAGCCAATTTTCCAACGGGCAATATGTGCAGCGTGGATTCCATCTCCACGAAAAAGCAATCTACCCGCGATGAAAATCATCAATAGGCCGAAGAATTCCAGAGCTCGTGGGTGTATGCACACCGACGAGACTGATGCCCCGTATACGTACGGGTGCCTTCACAATACGTGGCTGCGCCATGCTGCGCGAGGGAAGCAGAAGCAGACGAAGAAGAGGAAGAAGAAGGAGGAAGAGGACCGAACGAAAGAAAGCAAAGGAACGTCGCTTTGGACGCCGCAGGGGGAGAAGAGAATAAGAGTTCCAGTGAGTAAGAGACGCTTGGCGGATAAAAAAATCCGAAGAAAAGGTGAAAAAAGGAAAGGAGAGCGTGGAGAATCGACTCATTAATAGAGGCAGTCGGGTGGCTATGGCCAAGTCTTACACCCTGCTCTCCATCTAGGTCCTTCAGGGTTCACCTTGCGCCTCGGAGACTTCAGCCATGACAAATAAGCCACCATAGACTCTCCTCAATAAATTGATCGTCCCAGGGCAGAGAGGTATGGCGGGCTCTCCTCCGGTAGCCAAGAGACGTCCCAGATGTCTCTTCGGGAGTACGAATTCGATAAGTCTCCGAGAAAGGGTCTCTGCTGGTCGATCATCATCGAGGTCATCAAGCCCCTTCTCGATGGTCACCGCCCATACAAAGTCGACTGCGCGAGCTTCGCTCTCCAATTACCCGACCGTTACACGAACTATAGCTAGCATAGTGTCCGGTATGAGGTTTTAATTAGAGTTTGAGCGCAATGAAGACGGACAAGGTGTGGACAGACGGGCCCTGACCGCACGTCCGTACGTCCCTCTGTCCGTGGGCAGACTGTATGCACTTGACAGTCTTCGCCTCTACAGCCTTCGGCTTTCGGGGCGAAGGTCCTTAACCTTCGGCTATCACTCGGTCCTTTCTAATATTCTCATGGCAGAGCCCGCCCTAAATGGAAGGTGTAAGGATACAGACCTCTATCCCTGTTACAGTACGGAAATCCATAAAGCGCGATGGACCCAATGATAGAATCACTCATGTAAGATCTTTTTCACTGTGTTTAGATTGAAATTTTTTTCATCTATTTTTCGTTAATATTTTTTTACCACGGAACCAATTACCTTGCGAACCTGGCCTGACTACCGTTTCTTCACTTTTCGACCGAGGCTTCCTAACCTTCGACTATTATTACGCAGTTCTCTCTAATGGCTCTGCAGTTAAACGCTGCTACTACTAACCGTATTACCCACACCGGTTTTCTACGTGTCTCTATCGAGTTTAGCGTTCTCTTAATCGTTCTTTCATCTATGCTTTTCATATTCCACGCTTGGCGGACCCTGTAGCGACGACTTTTCATGCGCACTCTCTATACACATGGCTTTAAGTTTTAATCCTATATTCTGTACCACTACAGTGTCCAAGTGGCGCTCGGCAATCATTACCGTACCTGTACGTTTGCAGCAGTCGAGAGTCTCTCGAATTCCTGGCAAATTATCATTCCACAAATGCAGTTTGTTATTCGCCACACGGAGTCCGTGTCAAGACCTAGTCTGATGAAGGCGCCAGAAGCATTTATACGGAACTACATCTGCCGGGTATCTAGTCCTAGAGGAAAGAAAAATCATCAGTTCTTATCCGTAACAATTTTTTCCATGTACCTTCCACTGCTAATGATATCAGCACCGATGTAAAAGGGCACTGTTACCATCAAGCGTTACGCCACTGATAGAAGGCGAAACGATGCGAAGGGCTCTTCGACGAGGCTGAACACTCGAGACTGGACCGTGAAGCGAAGTCAAGCCGACTTACAAGCCAACCACGTAAGGCCTACGGCTAGCATGCAGGGAAGCAGCATGCCTCGCGCCGCCATCAAGCAACGAAGAGACTCCAGTCTTGAGAATCAAGTCGAAGCGAGTCCAAGCGAGTCGGGTCCAGCCGAGAACGCGGGTCTCAAGCTGAGAGGCTGAATTCCACACTCTATACCTTTTATATTGCCTTTGACTATGCCGAGCGACGGATAGAAACTACTCATGATAGTGAGCAAGGCCCTTCAGGATTAACTCCGATAGTCCAGTGATTCCTGGTTCAATAAGACGACCTCAGATTCTACGCTCTATCAAACGACACTGAGCGACCGTTGGTAGATCCAGTGAAGACGAGAGAGTGAGAGAGAGAAAGAGAGAGAGAGAGAGAGAGAGAGAGAGAGAGAGAGAGAGAGAGAGAGAGAGAGAGAAGGGAGATTCAGGAGAAAAGACACCCACCTCTTGAAATATCTTCGAGAGTCATTCCAGCTCGCACACGTAGAGTACGAGGAGCACTCGAGCGGGAGAAGGATCGGGATTATTTGCTCGACCGGTCTGTCCCGAGTCCTGCTGGAAGGAGGAAGGACGAGGCACTCTGGAAGGCATCCAGGCGTCGTCATGGTATCCTTCGACTTCATGGCTCGAGACCGGCCAGTTTCTCTGAGCGCCAGTAAGAGCCAGACGAAATCACAGAGATTTACATATTATGATTTACACCCTTGCCCGCTGCATCTCTCCCTCCTCCTCTCTTCTACCTCTTCTTACTTCTTCCGACTCGATCTTAACACCCGAGACCATCTTCTACCTTGGACCGGGTCTAGATCTTTTAAACCGAAAAGGAAGCCATAAGATTAAGCAGAGCTTAGAGAATGGTACCTAAGTGTACATCCTGAAATATCTAAATCCTTCTCTAGCTTTCTATCAGGAAGCGTTTTAATCCTCGTGATGAATCGATGAATCACGATGGAAATTCATTGGATCATTCCTGTGGGTAACAGGGAACTAGAGCACTTCTCTAGAAACTTCAAGAAAGATCTATACCTTATGTTATATGGAGTACAAGAGAAATCCATTCTGTTAAGCCGAGTTCACAGTAGTTGGGAGTTCAGTAGCGCACGCGAGCTGTTTGATATTTGAACGGTGCCTGTTTGTTTGCCGGAGACAAACAGACAGAGAAGCTCGTGCACCGTTCGCACTGATCTTGACTACGGGAGGTTGGACTTTCCCCAAACGAGGAACAATCAAATATATTGAACGTTACTTTATCATTCCTTGCACGTCATTAATCAGATATCAATGCGATTCTATGAGGTCGATAAAAATTGACTAGATACAGATACGCTACCCACCAGCAGATTGAACGGTGCAGAAAATCTGAGAAGTCAGCCATTATTGCCCACGGGTACCACAGCCTCCGGCTGCTATCTGCTGGACCCCCACATGCTCCTGGACCCACGCGTACGTATTTACCTACCTAGGTACGTACCCAACGAGTTAGTACCTAGGTACCTACATTCAATGCCCACGAAAGATATACGGCCATAAACTACGTATCGTGTAACCGACGCAACTTTCTCTCGGAAGCCCGGAACCCGATTGGCCAGGACTCGCCGCCAGCGACCGACCGACTGACCAGAGTTTCGAGTTATTGCTGACCGATCTTACATGGGCTAACCGTGACGATAGTGCGCTTGCGATTTTTAATTGAGGAAAGTACGGCAGAGATAAAATTTAAAGAATTCCTTTTTTGATTGAGCACCACCGTGTGTGACAGGATGAATTTTGACGAAGCGTGGCTAACTTCGTTACAGGGAACGGATTTAGGCCGCTCTATTGAGCTTTTCTAAACTCTGAAGCGATAAAAGGGTTCGATCGGACAGTTCTGAATTTCCCGCAGTATACGTGTAGACAAAATCGAATACCAAACCGAACCAGAAATGGGTGATGTTCAAGACAGTCCTAGTCCTGTGTGTCGAGCGTATACTGCATTCCAGTTACGAGAATCTTGGTTAGGACAGGTTAGGCGTCCCGGATAAAATCGAGATGCTTCGCGTCGGAACGCGTTTCATACTGCGCAAGTTGAATATTCCTAGGGGCAAGAAAAAAAAACCTGGGCCCGTGTCGTGTTTCGGCCATGAGCCACGTAAAATCGTGGCGTGGTCCGGTAGCCGCGGCGGCCCTCTTTCAATTAATGACGTGATCATAGGTTGTTCCCTTCCTTCGGCAGACAACCCTCTGCCTCCGTAGCCTCCACATTTTCTCCCTCTCTCTTCCACTCCCACGAGCACTCCTTGTCTCTTTCTTCATCTCCCTTGCCAATGAACGAAGAAGCAGTAGGTACCAACATTTTTTCTTCCTCTCAATTTCTTATTCTTCATCTCTCCCCCGTTCTCATTGGTTGGTCTATCAAAGCCAAAGAGCAAGAAGGATAGACATCCCTGCCACAAAAGCGTCCTAATCCGAACGCGCAGGACCCCAAAGCGTAAGGCCCACTTATCGTAAGAACCACGAAGGTGCTTGCTTATAGCCCCAAGATCAAGCCGCGAATTCGCGATCTTACTACCTGGTCATCTTCACCGACCCAATCCTGCTGGGTCTCAGGCCCACTTATAATTTCATAGGGAATAACATGTGAATGTGAAAACATAGTTAATTGGTCCCTCAGATTCCCCACAGTTTTACGTTCACCAAAATGACGGTCCCGTACGAGTGTTTGTTGAATTAGAGAGTACCAAAGGAAAAGGCGAAGGTGGCGGAGGGCGGACGGGGGAGGGAGGAATTACATCTTCAAGTATAACGACATCCTCGCCCCCCTGGATCGGGCCTAAAATGTAGCCGAACCGAATGTGCTCAGATTCACGGAATGCGAATGAGCCGATTACAAGATGTCCGGGTGCCATTAATTGGCATGCTCCACCAGATTTTTAATGTAGCCACGCGCATCCTTTTGCCATGACAGTGGTTTGGGTCTTATTTACTCTACGTGTCTCGAACACGTCCGACTAATAATATCGTCCGACCGCCGCGCCTCTTAAAAGACGACGCGGACTGTAAGGAAAAGTGTTCGCGAATTTCTGGAATGCGCCTTGAACTTAATTTTTAGTGAAACTTTGTTCTTTTATATACATATACATATAGTAATACAATTTGAGCAGGATATTCATCTTCCACAGTAAATTCCTTTTACAGATATACACGACTCAGCAACATTTCATCGCGATTCGAATTTATTTATCTCAGACGTTCCCTTGTTAGTCTGTCTTGAACAATTTCATCAGCAAAATATTCTATATATATACCGTCGCTCGAGACCACCAAACCTTTTACTTTATCGGGCAGCCTTAACGACCCGTGTCTTCTCGTTGAACAAGACATTGCGTCATTCTGGCGTCCTGTAAACTTTCACGAGCAAAAATATTGAAAATCCTCTCCGCCACTTGCACTGTCTACCTAAGAAGACCGGGTTCAGTAACGAATAAGGTCAGAAAGTACTACCACTGTCAGCCGTGTGAAGTAAGGAATAAGGTCAAAAAGTACTACCAAGGAGGAGCATAAACTTCCACTCTGTCAGATATGAACACTCGACCCGATTCTGCGGTCACGCACTTCTCACAGGTGAACGTAACCTCTACTATGATCCAATATCGTATCCCTACGGGAAATATTATTCCCCAAGAAGAGAGTCACCCAACACGTACAGCATCGCCAGGAGCATCGACCACGATCGGTACCACTTCAGGGTCTTCCTCGTGATATCGATACGTCCTTTAGATTGCATGCATACCGCATGATCCTGATGAAAGTCAGTTGAACTTCTCTCACCTAGAATAAAATGAAAAAAAAATGCAAAATATGAAACGACTTGTAGAACGATAAAAAAATACAGAAATCTTCGAAGATTCCGCAAGGACAATCTTGGTCCCGCACAACGTTCGGTATATTTTCGCGGACGATCGATCTTCGCCAGGATGAATGCGTGAGGTATCGCGAGTCGAATCGGTCCAGGTTGACAGTCGAGAACTGTGAAGCTGAGCTATTAGTCGTAAGCACGGAAGATATATCTTATTGTCTCCGAACAGTCGAGCAGAATTATTGTGTGGTTTAGCCGTGGCCTATGGGGCCCGAAGGCATGTTATGTATCGGGTGACTCAGTGGTTCGACCCCTCATAGAGAACCCACGGGACCCCGTGGGGACCGGTACTCTGGAGGGGGAAGAATGGGACTCACTTCGTGCATGACCCAAAGAAACCCCTGCTGAGCGACTCGATCCGATCCGCTGATCCCCGACCGAGCTGACGCAGATACCATCTTTCCTTGCTCTCCAAACGGGGCCCTACGGTCCCTTCTCCTACAGGATAGTAACTGTATGTATACATACATTCCCCACGGTGTATATATACCAACACGATATATGTACACTTACTTACCAAAGAGGACCGACCGTATCCATTTGTCCCATTGGTCATTATTATCGTATCCTTTCTCCTTATCGGCGTCATTCTACTTCCATTCTCTGCTCCGTTCCACGACAATCGCCTCTCATTTCCTCTTGGGATTTTGCAACCTGTCATTTTTCTTTTTTTTCTTCTCGCTCTTCTTTAGAATTCCCAGCGATTTTAACCACGTAAAAAATGTCGGTCGTTTCCTTTTGAAGATGAACTGCTCTTTTTTCTATTCTTTTTTCTTTTTTCTTTCTTCTCTTAGCAGGCTTAGGCGAATAAGAAAGGCCCAGAACTACGAAGCGGGTCCAACTTGTTTCACTGTAGGTTACCAGCGGCTGGTAGGATGGACAGGTGCGAGCATGGACTCCCAGGAGATACTATGTGTGCAGACTGACTTCCTCTTAAATGGCGACGAATCGATCTTTCACAGAAATCGTTTGATTTTACTCAGGATTGATACCTCGTGTCTCTGCCGATTGGTAGCAAAACGATCACTGATCGATACTTGAGAAACTCGTGTGCAGAGATCCTAAATCAATATGGGCTTGTGGATGGGGGCTGTTAAAGGGAGGAATATATCGATAAGTCAAAGAGGGATGGAACGAGGAAGATGAAAGAGGATGGTCGTCTTATGGCTAGAGAGGGGTGAGAATCCTCTGTGGAATTTCTATACTAAACCAGCAGATGATCTTTGGTTCAATTTAAACTGGCAAAGGTTACGAGTCTCTACGGGTACCGCTCGAAGCTTTGATGAGTTTATAATTGCGATTAAGCAACGTGGACTCCACCTCAATCGGTACTCGATTCTCGATCCCTTCGTCGATCATTGAAGGGAGATAAGATAACTCACGACAAAGATTTTTTCCAGTCCATATAGATAGACATATTTTTTAATCTATTTTTATACCTTGAGATTGTCATCTGCTCTGTGTAGAATACGAGAAGATACCAAAAATGTTCATTTCCTTTTTAAAGGAGTGAAAGAAAAAAAAAAGATTTTCAAAGATCGAAATTTCTCATATTTTTGATTTAATACCAATCAATTTCGAAAAATTAAAGAAAATTAGCGGTTTGATCAGTCTTTGGTTTTTGTCGTATTGGGGGGTCTCTTCATCATTTTCAAAAAATTCACCACCGCCAAACATCATCCAGCTCAGTCTCCCTTTGGGACCGTCCATTTCGCTGACTACGCGATCAGAGATGAGGCCCTTTGAGAGTTTCATGACAGGCCCAGACACAATCCCAACGGTCGTGGCTAACATTCGAAGACCGAAAAGGGAGCCGTTCAGGTTCTGAACGACGGAGATTGGATGCTATTCGGATTACCGGGCATAGTACCTACATACCGGGCCCGGTGACCACCGCCTGTTCCAAACAAGAAAAAAGGCCCACGAGCTTCCCGATAAAGATGGCGCTAGGTTCGGACTTGACACGAGTGCTTCTCTATTTGTACGATCATGTTTGATCGGATAAGCGGTCTGGGCTCCCCTCAAGTCCGCCTTGCCGCTCTTGTGCCCTTCACACAGGGCTCCTGGGCCCTCGGGCCCAAACTACACTATCCCTTCAGTCTTCCAGCTCGCTCTACTCTACTCTACGCTACTCTCACTTGCACGCTCCTCCGCTCTTTCTCCGATCCTCAGCGATCACTCGACCTCGGGCCAGACCAATCTTTCGAATCGGGGCCCAACTCCTAAAAGATTACGCGTTCCTCTTTTCCTTCGATCTTGTCCCGTTTTTATTCCTTTTTATTTCCCTTCGATTTTATCCATTTTTTTTCCTCTCTTCCTTAAATCGTATCATGCTTTACCGCCGTCACGTGAACCTTCGATCCCCTCTACTCTCACTCTCTTTTACCTTCACTCACGCCATACACCTGTTTTCGCGATTCAAGATCGGTTACTCGGTAAGATCGAATCCTTCAATGGTACAACCGGATGAACTTTCCTGCTTTTACAGTTATCACATAATTTTCACAACATTGAACCAGAATTCATATATTCCAATTGATCTCCACTGTACGGCAGGTGGACACGGGAATCTTGTCTGATCGATTCGTAGTGTAAAAAAAAATTAAGGAAAAAGTCCATCCACGTTCCTGGAAGCAAATACGTGGAATAGCATTGTACGAGAAGTCCAAGAATAATTGGGTAACAATTTTTCCGTAACATACACCGAGGTACCTATGCCGAGCGAAGATATGCTCATTCGGCACGGTTTATTCATAAGATTCGACGGAGTTGTCAGAGTCGTTCACGCTGAAATGTTCATGAGACAGGAAGAAGTACGCGAGGTAATGAAATTCTTAGCGCGTAGGTGACACCGAAAAGTGAACTCTCCCACGATACCCCCACTACAGAATGATAAATCTATCAAATACAAGGTCTCCATTTCTCAACGACCAATGTCCCACTAAAGCGTTGGCAAACACTTAATATTCATAGGATACCACAACAAATCAATAGTACTTGAAATACGATTAAGCGTCATACGTATATTCATAGTTCGGAATAAACGTCATACAAGCTTACAAATTTGAAATCGATATATTCGGCCGATAAATCAAAGAAACGTCATTAAAAATTCACTCGGAAAAAAAAAATATTCAAATTGGTAACGATCGAAATCCATTACTCGATTCAGAGACTCGTCAAAATCTTGGCCAGATCAATTTTGAAGATCCGATGCGATCAGTGTCTAATGGCAAACTGGTTTCGTACAGCCCAAGCAGGTGACACTCGTTCCTGTAACAGTGGTCGTGGTTACACGCATCTTCACTCAGCATACCATCTTACATACAATTTCTCACATACTCTCGCGCACTCTCACACGCGCTCAGATACAGGAGCGATCGACTCCCATACCTACCCGACAGAAAGATACCCTCCCACATGACAAAATTCCATTTTCTTTTTTATTTATTTTTTTCTTATTTTTCTTTCTCTCTTTCCATTTCTCTGCAAAAGGTCGCACGCGCCGTGATCAAGGTCTTCATTGCCATGGAGTCCACTAGTACCGGAAGTCCCATGGGATCATACTCTTTTTGAACGAAAGACTGGTTCTCCCAGTATACAGAAACCTTAAGCTTATGATAGTTGGCTGGTTTTGTACCGATTTCATCATAAGTATCAAGTTTCATCGATCAATTAAAATCAAAGGATTCTTGGTCTTTAAGTTGAACTTGAATTCTTCCACATTTGCCTATACGTCTCTAGTCGTTACTTCTATTCCCTTTTGAATACTGCTAGATCGTATCACCAGCCAAGCGTCATTCCTCATTACGCTAGTTTAACATCATGAAGAGCAGATCCCGTTAGATATGGTTGATGAAGCGAGACAGTCGTTGGATTTAGCAAGGGCGGACCCCACAGTGACGATGAACTTTGCCGGTCGGCCGAGCAAACGGTCGCTTGAATTTCGCGGGACTTTGCGAGCGTCGTTCGATCGTGACGTCTATGGGAGCAAAAGAAGGCGTGGGTAAAGAAATAAATCTTGCGTGCCTAAGGGGACGCGATCGGATAGTGGAGTTAGGTAGAGGGAGTAGCGACTGTACGGTACCGATATATATACATACATACCTACGTATGTATATACAGATCTGAGAACCAAGCGAAAATTCGTATCACGCGCGAAACGTTGACAACTGAGGTACCGTGTACTAATCGACCGATTAGAATGCGATTTAATCAAAGCAAGCGATCGAGATGATGCGCAAACGGGGAATCCTAATCGGTGACTCCATCTCGTGAGAAAACTTTTTCAAAAAGTCTCCGTCCTTCGGCGACACCAGGCTAAGATTTATGTCGCGTTCATAGATCGACTCTGAACATTTTATTTCTCTTTACTTGTATATATACCCTACACCCTGTACGGTTAATGACCTTTTCTTGGTGAAAGATAAATAAAAGGAATAAAAGAGAGGAACAAGAAAACAGACAGAGAGTATACCGAACAACGTGTATCTGATCTCTTCGGTAAATCAGAGAGAAACGCACTTGGTACCAGCAGGAAAATCATCTTGTGAAATTCCATACGGCGTTCCACAGAAATTCCATCGATGTCCTAACGTATCTTATTTTCGTGATGGTACGCCTATATGGTCCCTTTCTGGGGATCAGGAATCAAACCTTGACTCTATACTGTGGTCCAGAATACAGGGTCCCCTACTGACTTCACCAATTGATCGTCATTCCCTTCCATAATTTCTCTTGCCCGTCTCTCTTACTGCTCCGTGGCTCTAGTCTTTTCGAGAGTCGTTGCTCAGGCTGCTCAAGAAGGTAACAAGTGTCTTCTTCCTAGAGCTGTCTAGCTCGAGAGGGGCCCATTCTTGGAACAGCCTCGTGCATGCCTACTCCATCCACCTAATAGAACGCTAACTATGCCTCTGGACGAGGACTTGGCTCCCCCATGGCTAAGGTCCACCTTGCGTTATTCTCTTTCTTTATTCACCAGGGACGACCTGTCGCTTTGCGATATTTCGATAAGATTGATAACGCTGAATCCTGAATCTTTAGATAGAAAGACAAAAAAATATTTTTACAGGACGGTCCCCTGATTCGATGCTTTTTGCAGTATGCCCTTTAGGGCCTCTCTTGTCCTTTTACCATAGACTGTCGATCGACCTCTCCAGGGAAAGCCACTCTCGGTTGTTTGACGTGCACCTTTACAATTCGCCGATATCGGACCCCGACGACCACACATATTTGGAGAGGAGTCGATACCGATAAAAAGTGGTCGCACGTCCGGTTATTGGGCATCTTATGACCGATGAATGTCTTTTGATTTCAGGTCCGCGTGACGGTTTTGGACAAGAACGACGTGCCGCCAAGTTGGGGATCAGGACCCTGGAAATTCAAGGTTTCCGAAGAGGCGCCACCCAGCACGCTGGTCGCGGCCCTCAGGGCTTTTGATCCTGACACCATAGGTAGCCTTAGATACACCCTGGTGCCAAATTCAAAGTCAAGCCTACCAGACGAGGATAACGCTACTGATAACGAAGTGGAGAGTCAGTTCAGTCTTGATCCTACCACAGGACAACTGAGACTAGCCGAAGCCCTCGACAGAGAAACTAGGGAAAAGTATACTTTACGAGTAAGAGCCGACGATGGAGTTCAGCATACGGATATCACTCTAACGATACTGGTGGGTATACTTATTTATTTTTCATTATTTTAAAAAATATACACCACTACGTCGAAAGCTGTCTCATATTACCGAGGCTTGATGCAGTTTGCATTATAACGCCTTAAGACGCAAATCGCCGATAAATTCCTAGCGGTACATGCTACCAATTCATTTATTTGCGCCTTACGTGTCCTTCGATCGTTACGTCGCGATATCGGTAATTGGGTAATAAACAATAAACTGTTAAATCGTGAGTCTTGCTCACAAAGTGTTCTAGCGCACGCGTACATTGCCACCTCGACTGGCTCAGCTCTGGTAATACAGCCAGACGCGTATTAATACGTTTTCATTCTATTTGCGTGTCTCAGACTCATTACGCTTTTGCAATTATCAAACTCAAATTTCCCGCGTAACGAATCATCCGTGTGGCCATTATTCACCGATTTCATAAAACGAAGACCGATCCATCCACTTCGAATGCCGAAGGATGTAATCGACAAAGAGAAATAGTCCCAGATCGCGGAACGACCATGCTTAGCGCATTCAGGATAGCATTGACCAATGGACAAGGGATAGAGCAGGAAGTTGCAGATGACCTCTTAGCCCCAGGCGCATGCGCGTGGGTCGACTCGGTCGGTACCCGTCACTGTTCCGGTACCATCGTCAAGAACAATCAGTTCTTTGTCCTCGAATGATCGACCTCCACGAATTCTCTTTTGGATCACGAAATCTTTTTTTTTCTTTTTCTCTTTAAATCTTATTCCGATACGATTCCCAATTGTAAAACGTCTCGCGATTGGTATCTCGTAGTGCCAGAAGAACCCGATAGAACCACGTCTGCGACAATTGTTACTTTGCGTCTTGTTCCAATGACTGTCCGGCTTGTAATTCATTACAAGTATCCATACCAATAGCGCAATAAAAACAGTACCTTCATTTAATGAGGGGCCCTGGGATTGGGGCCCTTTCGAGCAACCACAAAAGTTGTCTTTATGACACTTCATTAACGGGAGGAATTCTTTTAAAGCTTACTCTGGGATTGTCCGCCAGAGAAGTCTTAGCCCTCTTAAAGGCAAAAGGAATTCCAGTCCGATCATAGTTTGCTCCTTGGGTCCGTGGACAGTCGCGGAATCTTTCTTCGTCCGTTCCCCATCTTTTTCTCTCTCTTTTCGCTGTTTCATTCTGTCGTTCGACCTTTTTCCCCCATTCCTTCACTCACCCCTTATACCGACCATCAATCCCCTACACCCAGCCACTCCCCGCCTCCCTCCTCGCAAGTGACTACTAGTTTTTGCATCTTCAGACTCCTCAAGCTCTCCTCCTGACCCGCACCACACATCCACTTCAAGACCCTAGACGTCGCCCCGATCACCAAAATCGGAATGCCGTTCGATCTTTAATTTGATTGGGCGGTCTTTTATATCGTGCCGAACCATAAAGCCACGTTCACACAGTTTAACGTATGTACTAAAGATTACCTTAATAGACACTGACCGTTGCTTTTGTCTCATATTTCAGGTAACAGACACCAACGACAATGCGCCTGCCTTTCAGGCTACGGCCTATTCCTTCGACATCGCTGAGAATGCACCTAGAGGCAGTCGAGTTGGTCAAGTCGTAGCTACGGATGCCGACGCAGAGGGTGCAAACAGTCAATTGAGCTATGCTCTGATATCCGACTGGGCGAACGACGTATTCTCCCTGAATCCCAGCACAGGAGTATTCACGCTCACTGCTAGCCTCGACTACGAACAGGTCGGTGTCCCTTATTTATCCGCTTTAGTATTTATCTTACCGCGGGAGGGAAGACACGCGATCGCGACGTTCCTGCCGATTTACGCTTGGCGTACGGCGGCAGCGTGGGGACTCCCCGCCAGGAGCTCCGTACACAGCCGCCTATGGGAACCTGTCGTGCCTCTTGTCATCAGCTTGAAAATCGGTGATCACTCGTATTCAGCACGTTTCTAGCTGCCGTTGTACCTGGCTCTAAATCCATACTAGGAATCGGTTCCGCGAGTATTTCAATACACTGTATCTGCATGCGCCGTACGCCGTCGGTATAATGATCATCTCTAGAAGCTATAATTCTATCTACCGGAAAACTCAGAGGAAAACATCGGTATAGTAATCATGCCGATCCCCAGTGACCCGAGGACGATCGGATCAGTCGGTTTAATTTTAGGTTAAAAGTCTTAAGCGACTAGGGCGACGATAACGTCGTGAGTGAAGCGTCGAGATGCATCTGTGGTCTGCCATATATCGACCCAGCTCCAAATTTTTAAATTTGAGTCTGACACAGACAGACAGCTCGACGAACGCAGCTTAATGCCAGGCTTGCGCTGCACTTCGGAGACAAGACTGGATTTCAGGATGGCTGAGTTAGAGGTGCGTATCGGAGGTAGATGAAAGGAGTCTTTTCTATCCGAACGAAGATGACGCTAGCTGTAGATTAAGAGGGAGACGAAGAAGATCAGAGCGTAGACACGCATAGCGGTTATCCCGCGGTATTGGACTATACCCGTCCCCTGGAAAAAGACCATCAACGGAAGAAACGTTGAAGAGAATGGTGGAACGAAGAAAGGAGGAGACATGGGCCAGAAGGCCGTTTATAGAACCCTTCATCAACCTAAACGCCCTTCGAGATACACGCCAAGATTATTACCCAGCTCCAAAACTCGCATATACCTATACGGTATACCCATACGGCATAAATATATAGGTATACACGGCGAACATAAGCATAAACAAAGAGTATAGACTATAAAACATATCCAAAGCCAATGGAAACGCAGAAATGATACAGTCCCTCCTAAAATCGTTCCACGAGAACTTCGCTTAAGTATAGAGTTCAAAGGGTTAGTTAACGGACAGGAACCCAACCGTTCTCGTTCTCGAATTCTCACATGTGACCATCTTCTTCGTGGCTATCACCAATTTATATTCCACCATTAAATCTTCACATTGCGTTAAATTTTTTTATTTCAATTTGCCCTTTGACCCATTGGTCAAATATTATATTTCCTTGTTCAATAAGATCCCAACCACACGTCAAACGTGAACAGTCACATTGCTTTATATATATGTATATAAGGTTGCGTTACCAGAGCTGACGAGAATAGAAAAGTCAATACCGATCAACATGTAGACACGCATTACTAGCGGGTATACTACGTGGCCCGTTAGTAGTCCTTTACTCCTTTTGCAGTTCCTTAACTTTCACGGAGAACGGTAATGGAAGCCTTTTTGGAAAGGCCCGACTCTTAACGAGACCTCGGTAACCGGTCCACGTGCCGATTAGGTACACTCGTCGGATTCCTCGGTACGGATTAGCGTAACGATGACTAACGCGAAGTGCGCCGCTATACACGAACTATAAACGATTCGAGAATCGTCCTCGAGTAGCAATTACTATCATCCAATCCTGTCCGACGTCTGCATGGTGCTAAAGGGTTACTCAACCCTTCGGCGAAAATCCCTTCGTCCAAGTGATGCGAGCCACCCCTAATTTTACTGCCCAGCCCTGAAGATCACACCAATTAGAGATACCCCTGTAGCAGCCCTGGCGGCTTATACGAAACTGTATGTTGATTATACTATAGCGTATGGTACAGTGCATCTACGGGCTAATGATATAGAGAAGTATCCAATGTATCTTTCACTGTTGAATTTGATATCCAGAATCCAAAGGCTTTTTGGATATATAATCTTATACCGGTAATTCGTACCGATGGGTATAACTGTTATCTGATAAGGACACGGTATCGTTCAGTACTTCGAAATCTTTTCAGTTTCTCGGTCCTTACCTGTTATACAAAAATTAGGCTACCATTTGTTTACGTGGTTTATCGACTTTCTAAAACACATTGATGTCGTGTATCTTCATGAATCTCGGGACAGATGCTACAGTCTCACTGTAGATTCGACTGATTTATAGAGTAAATAAGCATACGAGACAAATTAGACGCTTTTCATTATGACTTCTTGCAGTGACTACGTCGCTCATTTGAGGCTAATTAAATTAAGAAAATTTCTCGTTAAGAATTACGAATATAGGGATACTAATAGAATACTCTAGTTAGACTTACTGAGAATTTCGCGAGGAATTTAAAAATGTAACCGGTACACATCCAGGGCATCGTCTATATGACATGTATAGTAACAAGGTCGTTACTATCATAGAGAGATTCTATCGGTCTAATTACCATGTACAGTATCAATGTAACAACATAATAACATAAATGTCAACTATTTAAAAAAAAATATCCTATTCGTAGAAACACCATAATGCTGTACATGGCTACGTAATACTCATACGATTTTTATAATACGTAGTCCGTATATGGATGTATGGTATACCAAAGTATATTCTCTCACCGTGCAGTACGTAACAGTTGATGCAAATATAATACAGTGTATACGATATGAATTCAACGTAAAATCCAGATTTTAACATTTGCCGTTACACACAAGGAACATGATTCTTACAGCAGGAATAAACCTATAGTACCGTGGGCGAGTCGAACACGCAGAAATGCCAAACACGATCGGACGATAGTCCACATTGAACAATTCTCTTGTCAACGAGAATATATATATGTACTATATGCATGCGCGCAGTCGAAGTTTGAGGAACTTAAAGTTCTACGTATTGGAATGTCTCGATGCGCCGCGCGTATCTGTTGGGATTTGGTTAGCGCGAAAATGGTGCGTGCCGGAAATTGCGTTTGTTCGACTACGTATAGGGTACTTCCGACAAGTCTAGAACTAACGATCGATTCGCAGGTACAAATGAGGAATAATTCGCGATGCTGGAAGGTGGGAAAGCTAGAATTTTATGTTTTACGTAAATTGAGCAACGGGTAATTCATGAGTGGGGTGTTTAAGTATTATTTGTTATATTTTACAATTAAATTGTTGAAGTAAATTAAAAAATTTATTGTCATACAAATCTGCGCGAGAATCGTTAATTTTGCGTTTAATAATCAAACATTTTGTTTTTAGGTGCAGCATTACATTCTGGTGGTACAAGCTACCGATGGAGGTATTCCAGCACTGTCATCGACAGTGACGGTTTATTGTAATGTGGTCGACTTGAATGACAATACTCCAGTTTTCGAGCCTGGACCGCATGCTGCTGAAATCTTGGAGAACGCTACCATCGGTACTGCTGTGTTATCTGTAACGGCCCAGGATCTTGATTCTGGGGACAACGGTAGAGTGGTATACGCGATTGCTGGTGGGGATGAAAATGAGGACTTCAGTGTTGCACCAAATGGGACTGTCTTCACCAGAAAACTTCTCGACCGAGAAGTTAAACCTTTGTACAATTTAATACTGAGCGCGACCGACAGTCCTCGGCCGCCATCACGTCCGCTTTCGTCCACAGTACAGGTAAGAATATTCTTGGTAATAAAAAGATATCCTCATTTTTCACGGATCCCTTCGACAATTCGATCGATCGACCTGGCACCGTGGTGACTCCAAAGAAACTTTATCTTCAAGAATGGTATACTTTGATTCAAGGTAACGGTAGTCCTGCTTGATGTAAACGACGTATCGCCCGAATTCATTTCACCGAATCAAACGTCCATCATGGAGAATACACAATCGAATACGGTAGTCATGGCTATAAAGGCCATAGACAGAGATGAAGGACGCAATGGCTACGTGGAGTATTCACTGGAAGGCGATACACTTCCGTTCACCCTGGGTGCCGTCGATGGGCTCTTACGTGTTTCCGGATCACTGGACAGAGAGCACAAGCCAAATTACACACTGGAGGTGATGGCTAAGGACAGAGGTGAACCACCGAAATCGTCATCGAGTACCGTCCTCGTGATAGTCCTGGACGAGAATGACAATTCACCTGTATTTGATCCACGTCAATACTCTGCGACCGTCGCTGAAAATGCTAGTATCGGCGCCAGCGTTCTTCAGGTACATAAATACTTGTTTGCCATATTTAATGCACCTACGATTGATCCACGTGCTCAGGTAGTTTCTAGGAATCGATGGGTTATCTACCGATCAGATTCTAATTATAACAAGTGGAGAGGATGCAAAGGAATACGTTTTTGAAAGATTCGTTCCGTTCTAGGTTTCTGCGACTGACCGTGACGAAGGAGCCAACGGCCGAGTGCGATACAGCATCGCAGCAGGAGACGAAAACCGAGATTTCACGATCTCAGAGGATGGCGGTGTGATTCGTGTAGCGAAGAATTTAAATTTCGAACGTAAAGCAAGATACCATTTGACAGTGAGGGGTGAGGATTGCGCCCCGGAAATTGGTGGGACCTCCCGTCACGACACATCCGAAGTGACCATTTCCGTCCTGGACATAAATGACAACGCGCCGGTTTTCCTGGACTCGCCTTATCTAGCCCACGTCATGGAGAACATGGTACCGCCCGGCGGAGGATTCGTCATACAGGTAATCATTGATCGCTAATTAGTCGGTACTAACGAGGAGTTCAGTAAGACACAAGTTTTCACTCGTCATTCCACCTGTCTTCTTCATCTTTGGCATTTAATAGGTCAAGGCCTACGACGCCGATACACCACCCTACAACGACCAGGTGCGCTACTTCCTCAAGGAGGGTGACACGGACCTCTTTCGTATAAACGCCAGTACCGGTGACATTTTTCTTTTACGATCGTTGGACAGAGAGATGGTACCTGAATACACTCTCACCCTGGTAGCAATGGACACTGGTAAGTCTGAGAATGTTTCAGTCAACTGCATGGGGGTCTAGGCACTACTATAGGCTATAGTCACCAGGCAGTAACTAGGCTTGTCTAGGACTAACCCATACGCATTTCTCAGATGCCCAGGACACACAGGTTGATCGGTGATCGCGCTACCTCGTAACAATTTAATATACACGTCATTAATAACATTTCCAAAGTGTGCCCTTACGTTGCACTTTAAGTGCGTGGCCGTAATGTACGCATGCACGATGGGTACAGTGGGATCGGACCCAGTCGAGTAGGTACCTAGATATAGATGGGAGATAGAGACACACGGAGGCCGAGGAAAATAAACCAATAGAGGAAATAGGAATGCGGGACTCGCGAGGACTCGAGAATTAGGCTCCCTTCACACTGACTACAAAGATATCTCTACGTGCGAATGCCACAGGCTGCCAATGCCTTTCTCATCCTCTGATTATGCGTCTACGATATTTACTAGTCACGATCCTTTTACCGAGTCCCATTGGTGACAGGGATATTTCAAAGATTCCACAGATTATTCCGTTTGTACTAACTCCGACATTCCTGAATCTTCGTCCTTCGGATGTCTTTCAGTCGGTTCATTATCCCGTAAAATTCGTAATTCCTTGTCTCCTTAGTTCTCAAATTGTCCGATAGATCTTTTATGGCGCGGTGAACTTAAGCCCCGCGAGCTGGGCCCGAAATTACTTTCGTACAACGAATTCGGAAAGAAGACAAACGAGTTTCTTTGTCCCCGGTTTGGGAGCGCGAACTCCTCGCGATATCGTTTCGAGCTTTCGCGCGAGATATCGGTGGCCCCAAGAGGCATTGGACGATTACGCGAGGGATTTATGTTGTGAAAAGAGCCTAAGAAAGAGGAGGAAGAGTCAGAGTCAAGAGAGGGGAGGTATAAGGTATAAGGTACAAGGTATAAGGTAGGTACCTACTCTTGAGTCTTGGACTCACTCGGCCCGAGTCAGGGATTATCTGTGCATCAAACCTCGCGGCGACCGATACGAGTTCTCATATTATTCTTCACTGCGACTAGTAATGGCTACGAGCATACGCAAAGTTAGTACAAAAACAAAAAATCCTCCACCCAGTCTGTCAGTGAACGAAAAAAAAAAATGGTATCAACTCCCTCATCTAAAACTTTCACATCTTTCCACGAACAAATCAAAGGAATACGTCATTATGAAGAAAGATTAAACATCAGTCAAAATCAAGATTAATCAAAGATAATACTACATTTCTGAATGAATCTACACTTCGGGAAGCTCTTCTACGATGAATATGAGTGGTCAAACGAATGAAAATAATTATCAAATAATTATTTATATTCTCGCTTGTTCGTTTTATCCTGGGCTCGTAGCCATCGCAGGTATTGCGTGTCCAGTGAATGCGTGTCCAAGACGTGTGCATGGCTCGCGTGAAGGTGTACGTAAGAGTCCAACGTGGGATGGAAGGATGGGCGGCCGCGGTATGTAGGCATCTGAATTCTCAAGAGACAAAGTGGGCCCGCTGTATGTACTGTGTAGTACATATATAGTACAACGCAGGAGTAATCGTACGCCGCCCTCGGCGGCTTCGATAGGATAGTCGTGCGACAGAACCCAGAACTGCAAGTAAGGTACAGATCAGTGAAGAAAAAGTGCGACAAGAGGACTAGAATAATCAAAATCGAGGCGTAGTGTATTTCTAGTTTACGACGTAAGAGACAACAATAGTAGGGGAAGAGGCCGGAGGATTGAATATAAGGTCCATCCGTACGTAGCCAGGCGTATCGCTGAAATAATTACAATCTCGGCCTGACAAATGGAAAGCCGAGAGACAGAATGAACAGGATAAAGAGATCGTTAGGGAGCGAACGTATAGGTACAGGTATATAGGAAGACAGAACTATCCGAGAGGATGATTCATGATTGTCCTGTTCGCGTAATTAATAGAGAGTATCGTGGGAGGAGTCGACTCGCCGCTGCAATCCGGGATTTCGAAGTTTTCCTCGTGCCTCTGGCAGGCAAGTCCTAACGGGGCTGTTTAATAGCGTTACGCAAGTCCCTCGCAAGCTCGAGCATTATCGCCAGGTCCTCTCGATTCCATGGATCGTGATTTCCGGGGCCGTATCGTGCTCGTCTTTACGGCTTGATCGTACCGCCCACACTCTGCTATGAAGTTAAGGGTTCGAGAGCGTCTCTGAGTTTAATTGCTACGTGAAACCTTAGGGAAGATGCTTGGGGCAACCTGAATGAGGGATCAATGGATCTCGAATGTTATGAGAGGAGTTTCGATGGGGCCTTATAATTTGAATTATCCTTCTTCTTGCGATTAGGATCGCACGGTTAGAATTACTCGATTCTTTTAAGACCGACAAGTCGTTCCGACGTAAAAGGACTTCATTGCTGCCGTCACGATTCGCTGGGACCTGTGCGAATACCAGGAACTCCGGAACAACCGAATATACGCAGTAAATCAAAATGCACTCTGCTAATTTATGCCCGGGTTTATGTATAGTACCTGTAGGTATGGTAGGTATAGTTAGGTAGGTAGGTAGGCAGGCAGACAGACAGGCAATGGGCCCGTAGGTGTGTATAGTCCCAGGGGCCCTCAACGATCGGGAGAAGTTCGGCTGATCTTCGGGCAGGTTCCGACAATAAACATATGCGGGACCAATTTTCTGAGACAATACCCGGCACTGGGGGGGACAGCAGCCGATCGTCGATTTAAATAATGAATTTATTCGAAATAAATTCGGGGGTTGTTCGATGTGATTCTTAACCGTGAGACGATAGTGTCTTTTTCTTTTCCATATGACACACCCCAGTAGTCCCCGTCCCGGGGCCTGTATACTATATCCCTCTCAGCCTCCCTTATGGCACTGGTTCGCTGAACGCCGGACAAGGTATAGAGTGGTAGTGGGGCCCGCAGAGTTATGACGCGCGATTATGATAATCGGTCCCCGGTACCTCGAGACCTCCTTCTCTTCCTTGAGCCTTCCTTTCTCTTCCTCCGTCGATCCTTACTCAGCGTTCTCCACCACGGCGAACCCTCTCTCCGTTACTCCGTTTTGGGCCTTATCTCCCTCCTTTACCCACCATGCATCTTTCAGGCCCAACCGCTCGCATATTATATTCTACTTTATTCATACTCCAGGCCCCGTCACACTCCCTTATTCTCTTATTAAAGTGCGCCACTCCATTGAAATATTGTGATTATTATGCCGGCACCGGGGTACCGTGAATAAATGGGACCAGGCCTCCTCAAGCGGCGTTCCACCAATCGGAGAAATTGTTTTTGACAGGGCGGCATTAGTGGGCCATACGCTCCTTACCTCATCCTTCTCAAAGATTTTCTCCTTTATCACCAAGGATTATCATTATCGAACAGGATCAATTCGATTTCACCTTCGATCCTCCAACTTCATCCTGTCTCGATTCCAGAGCCCCTAAGATTCTTACTCTACCGTGTTCTTCGCAGTGTCATGTACTAATCCGCACAAAAGGTACCAATCTCGTTAGACGATCCATAACGTTCCGTAATTATAAAGCCAACGCTAAACAACCCTTCGTCCTTTTGACTTCTTCTATTCTACCAAACAACCTCAGCCCTCTTCTTCGTTCTCTCATTCTTACATTCATCCATTCCCTCGAGCACCAACGACAACGTACGGCCGACAGCGAGACTTTGGATTTTCTGATGGAGGCGTTTCGCACGGGACAATGGCGACGAGCTCGACAGCACAAGGTCGCACATCAGACTCCCTTTCCTCCCTCTTTTACCACCATACTTTTCACTGCACTTTGCAAGCAGCCTGCCCAGCTAGCTTGCTGGCTGGTTGCTGGCTGGCTGGATAGCTCGGATGGCTGGCTGGCTGGCTGACTGGCTGGCACACCTCTATACTCGCATCAGAATCACGTACCTGTACACCTACGTGCCCTGTGTGCGTCGTTATGTACGAGGCATTCTCTCCCTATCGCCCTTCGTTTCTCTCTGCTTCCTCCACCTCCTCCACTCCATCCTTTAGTACCACTGTACTTCTCTACCCTTTACCTCACAGCCTTCCTTCTCCTTCTCTTAGCCATCCTCGCTATCCACTTCTCTCCTTCTCACACGTCGAGACACGAGGTGCAGCAATTGCAGCGACTCCGCTCGCGGAACGTTTCTCCATTCATACGTGTGAAGAAGTTCCTATACGTCCGCGTTAACACATCCTCCCAACACGTACACACGTGTGAGCCGACTTGGCGAACTTGCTCTATTGTTGGAAAATCAGTACCAGATAGACAGAAACGGACGATCACTGTCGGTAACTATATTCTCCTACCAAGAATTCCTTTACGCTTTGGTTACACAAAACCAGCAGAGCAAAAGGTTATGCAAAACTATTTTTAAAAAATTACATTTTTCCAAACGCTAAACTCTAAAAACTCTGCTTCAACTGCACTCCGTTATCTTAATGTATTCCAAGATCGTTAATATCGAGATGATAAAATCACGAAGGAATTATTGACAGATACTATCTATAGTCTCTCCAGCTTCCTGCGATTCACAGGGGATGAAAACCGCCTATCGTAGATCCAGCGGTGAACAATGAGCGCCATAAAGTACTAATGTCGAAGAGAACTCGAAGGCCGTAAGGTACAGCGAATACGAATGCTCTGTAAAATCCATGGTTTTGCGCCATGGAATCCAACAGACATACCATACTCGCTTTATTATGCTGTCATTGAATTCATGCCAGAGTTCATTTCTCTCTCTCTCTCTCTCTCTCTCTCTCTCTCTCTCTCTATCTCTATCTCTCTCTTAATCATACGTATACGACTGTCTCCCTTGTTGTACCTCAATCCCAGTTCCCGTTCTCTCCTTCCACCATGCTTTCTTGACCACTTTCCATTTCGCCTTTCTCATGGCGTCTAACCCACACTCCGAAGCGCCGATCGTCTTATAAATTAAGTATTAACAAGAGCGGGAAGGGACAGTGTAGACTGGTAAGGATCGTATACCGGGTGTCACGATGTCTACATTCGCTTGCATGTAATCTTACCCATCGAAAGTAAATTGATCAGATAAATATATTTGTTAATGTTCGAACGATTTCACGTTGGCAAATATTATACTTCCTGTCACACACACACGACCACCATCTCTACGTGTTGAAGGACTTGAATCTAGGCGTCTGTGAGAATTTTCCTTAGATCCGTATACCATTGGAGATACGACAGTAATATCTTGAAGCTTCGAACAAAACTAAGACGACAGAATGGATTTTTATGTTTGACAAAAAAAAACGGACTGATAACAAAACTTGATTTTTTTCTCTATTCCTCATTCTCCTTAGACCTCCCTGTACTTTCTGGACTGTCATTTATGTCACTGTATGAATATGATAATAATAATAAGTCTGAAAATGGTAGTAGCTACAGGCAAAAGCAGCAGTCATGAAATTTTTATGGTTATTAAAAGTCTGGGTATAGGGTGTCCGACTTTAGGGTCGATTATGAAGAATTTTATTCAGTTTGTTAAACTCACACGTGTCATTCGTCTTGTTCGGTCGATTAAGTGTACACGATAAAAACCGGTGGCTAAGATAGTCCAAGTGTGGCCGGAATCTGTATATCTTTTCAGTCGCCATCAACCGTTCCTCGTTCGATCGAGCGAATCACATTGGCCAGCGCTACGCTATGGAAACCCCATTAACTTTCATCCCCGTTCAGCTCACGAAAACGCTCACGGCTACCGTAACCGCGACGCATTCTTCGGTACGCCTCTTAAACTGTGATATATTAACGACTTCTGACTTACGTATTTACGCGGGCGCTGTTTTAATTTACTCCTCCGGCCAAGCAGCTATTATTTACGAAATAATCATTTCGTTTTCGCGTACCGATTGTGCCGGAGCGAAAGTACTAAAGAGCCGAGGAGTCTGCGTTCCAGGGGGTGTCGACGTCGTACATGTAAAATTCACCGTCACCCCCCCCCCCCCTCCTCCCGTTCCCCACGAGAGTAAATTATTCACTTATCCTTTTGTCAACGTATAAATGATATACACAGTAGTGCATACGTTAAAAAGTAAAAAAATGGATGATTGGAATCTTGTAAAATAAAATATTTTTTTTCCACTCCTTTGATGGTTAATATAATTTTTTGTTATTATAATTTTGAAGAAAATTAATTTTATTGTAAATTTCTAATTTTCGTCGTATTGCATAATTAAAATGACGAATATCGCAAAAACTTGTCCAGTGATCTTTTGGTGTAGCAAATCACCTTATACCGGAATATAGTGTTAAGTCGATTGGTCCATATGCTTACCAATAACCTACACCCGGAGAGAGAGGAGAACGCCGCAGTCGTAACAATACCATAAATCATAATATTCAAATTAACAAAGGTTCAATAAATTAAAGCTGCGGTCGTACCCGACAGAGGCAAAGAGCCTCCAACCTCCTGCCACCGTCAACCACCATCAGCCACCATCAGCGTTCCAAAACTCTGAGCCCTATATGTTCGTTTAGTCTCGTTCGCTTTCTGCCCCGAAGGAGACTGTGACCTATACCCGAGATCACGCCGGTCCATTGATACAAATGACCCAGCATCCAAACGGATATGAAAATAATAATTCCATCGATTAAACCTGTAACCTCGATATGAACAACATGCTCTACGTACATGGTCAACGTCCCAATAATCGTTCCACCCACTACCCACCGACAGAGGTGTGGTTGCCAAGTATAAAATTCATATCCACATCCCCCGTCCCTCCCTCAAAAATGGATTAATTCTTTGGAAACAGCTATCCCATTAAAATCCCCAAAAAATTGTCTCACCCTGTAGGTTCGGAGGCATTGTATATGCCGCATAGGTATTACCACAGCCGGCAATGTGTCTGTGTGGTCGCGGCGCGCGAGATTAATCGCGAGCGAATTTGTCATACTCACACAAAGAGGCGTACGAGGCACGTGTGTTTGTCCCGGGCACACAAGTCTGAAGAGAGGAGAAAAGAAGGGAGGAGAAGCCAGCAGGTCGAGGAGAACCCGACGTATACGTCGTCCCTTGGCTGCATATGTTCATACGTGCTCGTACGAAACTCGAGCGTGTCCTCGGCCGAGGGATGACGTATGCTTGCTACGTGTGTCTCGCGAGCTGTGCTTTCTTCTCTTTACCAGTTTTTTTTTCGTCTCTTTTCCCTCTCTACCCTTTGGAGAAAAAAATACTCAAAATAACGCCTCCGGGTCACGGGACCTAATTGGAAGAAGCCGACACGTATGTTCATGTGGGGTACCCACAGTCACGATGAAGCGAGGATTACACTTTTATTTTAATTCTGAACTTTTTATTTGCTCCTCTGCTAATTGGCCTTTGGAAACTCTCAAAGCATCCGCTAGAACGATTAAGATTCTAATTGGGGGTGATATACTCATGGGAACTCCCGGACATTTACAGATAGGAATTATCAATGTCTCATACGGGAAAATGTTATAACTTACATAAAGAAAAATAATTGATCTTGAATTGTCTCTATTCACGGGATGTCTGAGCCCCAAAGTGAATGTTCAAGGTCCAGTTCATAAGCATTTGAAATATATCACGTCTGGGTCATGATGGATGCGACTTCTGTCGTGTGAACTAACCCTTTCGATAAATCAATATTCTCTCGTTGGATGCAAAAATATCGTGGTATATTAATTACTCGAAAGTACATAGCGTATAAGGATCGAGCGGCCTCTACGCGGGCGACCATGAGATCCATAGCGTACGAGGACAATGACATTTTGAAAAAAAAATTCCTTGTTATCCAATAGCACCGGCTACGTGTACCTATAGCCTATTAATTTTCGAAAATACGTTGCCGCACTGCCGGTAACCGACGTGGACCATAAAGTACATACTTAAGTTAGGCAACGGACGGCACTTTGTCAACTTTCTATGGGAACTTATAACAACTCCCTGCTGAGATCCGACTCCATGACCGCACGAGACTGAGTCACAGTATATCCACGTGGCGCAGTGTGCCAGCTTCGAATAACCATCTCCTACCTCTCTCGTACTTCCTTTTGGTCCTACTCTCTTTCTCTCTCGCCACAGCTTCCCTGGACTCTTCGGGCCATAGTCAGGACTTCTCGGCCCTGTCTATCGTTGTTAGGCAGGGCACTAACTCATTCTGGATTATGACCATACACTCACACTGTCTCCTAGCACTAACCCATGAAAGCGCAATGCTTAAGGGTCGTGTACACGTTAAGCTGCTCGACGCTATGCATACCACCCGGTGTCCCCAAGATCGAAGTGAGAGATCCGGCTGTTAAATGGGAGTTGATGTCGCGCGTCCTGATTTCACAGCAACGAAATCGGAATGTGCTCTTTCGAATTTAAAAATAATTTATTGCAGGCTCGCCGCCCTTGACGGGATCTGGAATCGTGCGGGTAGTCGTGCTCGACATTAACGATCACAGTCCTGAATTCGCTAGACAAGAATATAGAGCATCCGTCACGGAAAATTTACCAGGTGGTGCCTGGGTAGCTAGACCATCGGCTACCGATAAGGATGAGGGACTCAACGCAAAAATTCGGTAAGTTTTCTTTTGACTAGTTGGAAGGCCAATGGTCTTCTTTGATTGTGCAAGGTGGACCTATTTATAATCGATGCGTCTCCGTAACGAATGACTTTTGTCACAGATATAGCCTACTTGGCGACAAAGCCGAAAGATTCTCAGTGGATCCGGACACGGGTGAAGTGTCCACTCTGGAACCACTGGACCGAGAACAGACTTCCGTTTACCATCTGACATTGGTAGCGCAAGATTCCAGCCCGACGGAACCTCGCGCTTCCGTCGTTAACTTGACGATTTTTGTCAAGGATCTGAACGACAACGCACCTAGATTCTCTACTCCCAGATACACGGCATACGTACCTGATGCTACCAAACCTGGTAGGCAATTAGTTCTGCTGACTTTAATTTAAATATCAATTAGCGATAATTAATGGCTCTTACTTGTTAAAGGTGACTTTGTCTTTGGAGCCAAAGCCGTGGACGATGACGAAAGCGAGAACTCGCGAATCGTTTATCGTCTCCAGGGCGAAGATGCTGAGAAATTTATGATCGATCCTCATAGCGGCGTCGTCAAGGCTACTCAGGAACTGGCTGGCGGCGAGACCACTTATCAATTACAAATTCAAGCTTCCGATTGCGGCGTAGAGCCGAAATCCGTTACAGCCGATTTGGTCATTCATCTCTGGGAGAGGCAGCTCTTCCCCAGCTTTCGACCTACGGTGAACACCCGGTTCACTCTTCCGGAAGATGTACCCGAAGGAAGAGTAATCACACAATTAAGCGCATCCACACCGAAAGTTGGTGCTGCAAGTAATCTCGTGTTTGGCATGGCCGGTGGTAACGTTGGCGATGCTCTGAGAATAGAAACTCATACTGGCGAGGTAAACTGGAAATAATTACAGAGAATAGAGAATAATGCAAATTTCTGTAAGAGGCCATTCGATGATCCTCAATTATTTTATCGATAGGTTCTCGTGGCTTCGGGTTTTGATTACGAGACGGCACCCCACTACGAGGCCTGGGTCGAAGTCCGTGACTCGGACAATCCTGCCCTCAGGAGTGTCGTACAACTTCTGGTAAATGTGACCGACGCCAATGACAATTCACCCATAATGGAAGCGGCCATTTACAACGCAACGGCTCCTGAAGACGAATATCCACCATTGTTCGTGACTAGAATATCAGCGAAAGATGACGACAGCGGTGAAAACGGTCAGGTGACCTATCATCTCGTGGACGACTTCGACGAAGCCTTTCTCATCGACGAGAACACTGGAGAGATTAGTACGAATGCGATATTGGATCGAGAGGAGGTACTCAACCAGTAATATCGAGTTCTTCAGCTTCCAGAAACTCTCGCGAACCTGTATTCCCCTAGTACTAAGATAGCAAGAGCAACACGCGATAGTATATAATACTATATATATATGTATACAGATACATATAGAAGAATGTAACACGTTTGGAATTCTTCCCCGCAGATTTCTTCGTACGAGCTGATCGTTGAAGCGAGGGATCAAGGAGAGCCGCAATTAACCGGCACGGCTACCGTACTGGTCACGATCTTAGATAAGAACGACAATCCTCCGCGTTTCACTCGATTGTTCAGTGTGAACGTGACCGAAAATGCAGAGATTGGCGCGTTCGTCATACGAGTTACCAGCAGCGACTTAGACGTAGGCCAGAATGCAAATGCTACCTACAGCTTCACTGAGAATCCTGGTGGGAAATTCTCTATTGATCCTCTGAGTGGTAACGTTACCGTAGCAGGACATCTCGACCGAGAGGAGCAAGACGAGTACCTTTTGAAGGTTCATACAATTATCCTTTTAATTTACTCAATAGCATTCTGATAAATGATACCAATCTAGCAATCTTGTTTATAGGTAGTCGCTGTGGATGGCGCGTGGAGAACGGAAACTCCCCTTACGATAACAATCCAAGATCAGAATGACAACCCGCCGGAATTTGTCGAAGAATCTTATCACTTCCATTTCCCAGAATTGCAGAGACGTGTAGCACATGTTGGTCAGGTTACTGCTACTGATCGTGATAAGCAGGGTCCCAATTCCGTGATATCCTATAGCCTCTTACAACCGTCTGATCTGTTCACTGTTGATCCTGCTACTGGGGACATATTTAGCAAGAGGACCCTCAAGTATAAACATACTCAGCGTCCATCCTCACCAGAGAATCTATACTCGCTGACTGTCGTCGCGACGGATAACGGAAAGCCACCGATGTCCTCGAAGACAGTTGTCTACGTCAGCATCGTAGATGCAAATAACAATGCACCTAAATTTGAACAAAAATCTTACTTATCACCTGTTCCCGAGGGTTACCCGGTTGGCAAAAAGGTGATGATGCTTGTTGCTAAGGACGATGCTGATTTCGGTGTTAATGCTGAAATCGAATATTCTCTTGTCAACGGAAATGGAAGCGAGTACTTTTCTGTGGATGGTAACACTGGTTGGATCTATGTAAGGAAGAGTTTAGCAGGACTTGGGGTTGGTGTCACTTTTCTTCTTAAGGCCAGAGCAGTTGATAAGGGTGTTCCACCTCAGGAAGATGAAGTCCCATTGACCTTGGTGATTGCTGGGGAGAACCGACATACGCCAACGTTCACAGCATTGAGTTATCAAGTGATAGTTCCTGAAAATGAACCAATCAATTCAACTATTTTAACAGTCAGCGCTGCTGACAGTGATAACGGTCCTAATGGCTTGGTGCGTTACAAAATATCAGCTGGAAATGAACGCAAGGAATTCTCCGTTCATCCAACAACCGGTGCTGTCACCATTTTGGAACCTTTAGATTATGATACTGTTCAGGAGTATCGATTGAACATCACTGCGAGCGATCTCGGATTCGAACCGAAAAAAGCAACAGCAACTTTAACAGTGACCTTGACAGACATTAATGATAATCCTCCCATCTTTAATCAGAGCCTTTACGAAGCTTATTTACCTGAAAATTCACCGCCTCACAGTTTCGTCTACAAAGTCATCGCCACAGACGTTGATTCTCCAAAGTATGCGATCATCCAGTATAGAATTCTAGGTGGTAGCGGCAAAGATCATTTTGAAGTTCAACAGAATTCAGGTGTCATATCGTCCAAGATGAGTTTCGATTATGAAGAGGCTAACAAGTATACCTTAGACATAGTCGCAGCTAATCCAGATTCGAATCCACAAATGGTTGGCTTCACAACGGTAGTTGTACATATCACTGGAGTCAATGAATTCTATCCGAAGTTTATCCAACCGGTATTCCATCTGGATGTGTCTGAGAGTACTGAAGTTGGCACATCTGTAGGGCTGGTCCAGGCGACAGATCAGGATGCAGGTGCAGATGGTCAAGTGTATTACCTCTTTGTGGGCTCTTCAAACGATCGCGGGTTTAGCATAGGTCCTGAAAGCGGAATTATCAGTGTATCGCGGAGACTGGATCGTGAAACTCAGAACAGAGTCGTACTGACGGTAATGGCGAAAAATGGCGGCGGAATTCGTGGAAATGATACGGATGAAGCTCAGGTCATTATCTCTATCCAAGACGGAAACGATCCTCCAGAATTCCTTCAAACTGTGTACCACGCTAACGTCTCAGAAGGAGCAGTACATGGAAGAAGAATCCTGACTGTCAGAGCTGTTGACAAAGATGTCCGTCCTCAGAACAATCAATTCTCATATTCAATCATAGCTGGTAATGTGGGCCAGGCGTTCAAGGTTGACCCACAAACTGGTGACATAGAAACAGCTAAACAATTGGATCGCGAAACTGTACCAACTTATGAATTAACTATTGGCGCCATTGACACAGGATCTCCACCACAAACTGGGACTGCAACGGTGCATATAGAATTACTAGATGTTAATGATAACGGACCAGTCTTCGATCCACCAGAAGTGATCGGTTACGTCAGTGAGAATGAACCAGCCGGTACCAGTATAATGACTCTGAGCGCAATGGATCCGGATTTACCACCAAATGGTGCACCTTTCTCTTACAAATTAATCGGAGGAAGACAAAAAGATATGGTTACACTGGATAAACATTCTGGTCTCCTTAGAACTACCAGAAGCTTGGACAGAGAAGCCATGCCACAACTGGATCTTGTGGTGAGTAGCCTTAAGAGGTTATTAATAATATAATGACAGTTTAGTCTAACGATAAAAATCATGCTTATAGATTGAAGTGGAAGATTCTGGTACACCGCGAATGAGAAGCGAGCATACGATTACGGTTATAATTCTGGATCAAAATGACAGCCCATCGACCCCACGCTCGGTTCACGTAATGGTACATTCCTTCAATGGACAGAGTCCATTGGGTAAGATTGCAGATGTTCATCCGAATGATCCTGATACTACTGGCGACTATACTTGCAAGATACTTCAAGGCTCAAATTCTGGGGTGCTCAGCATTTCAACCGGTTGCGATTTACATACCAGCAAGATTACGCCAGGTCCGTGTTCGGAAGTTCATAAATTAGTATGAAAATTGCAGCCATATTGCGGCATTAATAATTCATAGGGCTTCCCTTGAAAATTTTATGTTAATACTAACGAATAATTGTATCGTTATGACTAAGATATCGATTGAGAATATAGCAGTAACAATATGCAATACACGATAAGAGTGGGTGCGATAAGTGCCGCTGCACTTTTCATGAAACCCCAATTTCTTTGAAATCTCATCGCATCGATCATTGCTTCATCAAAGTAATCCCGACTATAAACTGCGCTTCTGCTTATTTTAGATCTTGGCTATTCATTGAGCGTCTCTGGCAATGATGGCCGACATCCGGACGTGGTATCTAAAGTCACTGTGGAATTCTTAACGTTCACCAACTCGACTGTCGAGAACACAATCACTCTACAAGTCAGCAGATTGAGTGCCAGTCAATTTCTATCTCAATATTATCGTGCACTATTGGATATGCTGCAAGCGGAAATCGATGTTGGCGACACGCTGACTATTTACAGCATGAGTGAGAATAATGAAGTTCTCGATATTTCCTTAGCGATCAAAACACCACAAGGTGCGTCTTTCTTCGTCGACTATATAAATCAACCATTTTAACCGACAAGCAGCGATTGGTTGCTGAGAGTATGTTGCATTAATCATATATTTGTATTTATCCATTATCCAGGCTACCATCCAAAATCTGAAGTGATCGAGTTGTTATTACGCAAACGAGAAGAAATCCAATCTCTCTTACAAGGAGCCACTTTGACTATTGGATATTCCCCTTGCGAGCACGTTGCTTGTGATAACGACGGCACTTGTAGCGATCAGTTGGTCGTTTACGAGGATGCGAGGATCACCGATAGTCAAACATTAGTTTTAACATCTCCCAGAGTATCACACGAAATGATTTGCAAATGCCGAGATGGTTTCATTGGTGATAGATGTGAAAAAAGGCAGGATCCATGTTCACCAAATCCTTGCTTATTAGTGAGTATCCTAATGATTTCAATGCATCCGCCATTATGCAGTAAAATAGTTCAGGATATTAAAATATATTTTTTACATTAGGGTGGTCAGTGTCGTCGACTGGGCTATGATTTCCATTGCACGTGCCCGTCAGGTCGTGAAGGTAAATTATGTGAACTCGAGAGAGGAGATGCCTGCGCCAGTAATCCTTGTAGAAATGGCGGATCCTGTAGGGAAAGTCCTGATGGCTCAAGCTTCTTCTGCCTATGTCGTGCTGGATATAGAGGAAACCATTGTGAAGCCATCACGGATTCATGTAGACCAAATCCTTGCCTGCACGGTGGTCTCTGCGTTGGACAGAAGCCTGGGTACTTTTTGGTCCATCATTATCAATTCATCTGTCAAGACGAAAATCTTTATATGTAATTCGTTATTCTTTGTTATCAGATATCGATGCAGTTGTCCAGAAGGTCGCTACGGAAGACATTGCGAACGTTCGACATTTGGTTTTGATGAACTTTCATACATGTCCTTCCCGGCGTTAGATTCCAATACCAATGACATTACTGTTATATTTGCAACAACAAAATCCAATGCCCTTCTCCTCTATAATTATGGACCTCAAACTGGAGGTCGTTCAGACTTCGTGGTATTGGAATTGGTCAATGGCAGAGCTGTTTTCTCGTATGGGGGAGCAAGAAGTGCTATCACCTCAATTACTATCAAAGCTGGTAACCCTCTGGCAGATGGCGAATGGAGAAAGATTACAGCCACCAGAAATGGAAGAGTTGTTTCATTGAGTGTATCAAGCTGTAGAGAACACGGCGACGTTTGCGATGACTGCAGACCTGGTGATACAACTTGCTACGCTGATGACATTGGTCCAACCGGGTAAGACGATTAATCTTTCTTAATCAATTGATCTCTTAAAAAGAGTCTAGACATTTTTCCAATTCTCATTGTTTGATCGATGCTTTTTAGAACCTTGAACTTCAACAATAACCCATTGATGATCGGTGGACTAGTCAGTGCTGATCCGGTCCTAGAAAGACCTGGACAAGTACATTCTGATGACCTGGTCGGCTGTGTACATTCAGTGTCAATAAATGGCAGAACATTGAATCTGACAAGTCCTTTGTCTTCACGAGGCGTGAGACCAACTTGCGCAAGATCTGAAAGAAGCCCTTGTTCGAAAGGCAAAGAAGACTTCAGATCTGTTTGTGGTGTTGCTGGGAGATGTTACGATAAGTGGCATCAAGTTGCCTGTCAATGTGATACCTTAACAGCACCCAACTGTCAAGGAGCTTTAAAACCTATTAGCTTGAGTGAGGGTGGATACATCGAGTTCAAAGTACATATCTGATTTATGTTCATCTTTACTTTCCTAATTCGTTAAGTACCATTTGTCTAACTTAAAAATTTGTTTCATTAGATATCTGAGAAACACAGAAGAATGCAACTCCTGGAGTATCTTTATGGCGGATCCACATTGTGGCATGGAAATCGTGTTACTAGAGAAACCAACGAAGAAACCAGTTTATTGGCATTGACCCCCAATCCACCAAAAACGATTGGATTAATGTTCAGAACTGTGAGACCTGACGGTATCCTTATTTATGCAGCTACCAACAAACACTTTACATCAGTCGAGGTAAGTGCTTATCCAAATCCTCATTTCAGATGTAAAAATATTTTAGAACGATATCGCCAATCGTAACTTTTATTACAGCTTCGCAACGGCCAACTGACTTATGCGTCTTTGCTTGGATCGCCAGTAAACATGACAGGTTCGATAGAAGAAAGTTTAGCTGATGGTCGTTGGCACAATTTAACTCTTCATGCCCATTCCCGTGGCCTTCGATTACTTATCGATGGCGTGTTAACTGGAGATGAATTGGATTCTGCCGGGGTACATGATTTCCTGGATCCTTACCTATCAGTACTGTCCATCGGTGGTGCTAGACAAGAATTCTACTACGCCCATGACTCCATACCTAAGAATTTCGAAGGATGTTTATCCAACTTTACAATAAACAACGAAATACAGCCATTCAATGGATCCGGATCAGTTTTCAAAGACGTAGTCTATCACGGAAAAGTTAACATAGGCTGCCGAGGACCAATAGGAATAAGTGCTGCAGCAGCTCCTGATCCTCTCAGTATTGGAATAACCTTGGTCATTGTATTCTTTGTAACGCTACTGGTCGCCATTTTGGTAAGCTTCGTGGTATTCAGATTGCGAAGGCAAAACAAAGAGAAATCTGCACCATCCGGTGTGAATAAAGGTAACAACACCATCATGGCCGGAAATGCACTAGTGGGATCTGGAAGTGACAACATAATGTCTCGTCATGAAAATACTTATATATCAGATACTTCTGATCTGCGAGGAGTGGGCCACATGGGTCCGGAATTAATATCAAAGAAGTATAAGGAACGTGAGATAACAACTTCAGAACACAGACCACAGCGGCCGGATATTATCGAACGGGAAGTAACGAAATCACCACCAATTAGGGATGAGCATCCACCTTTACCACCTCCAACTCAAAGCTCACTACATTCCCATGAGCATAATCCAGAGCCTGACATGCCAGAACACTATGATCTGGAAAATGCAAGTTCAATAGCACCCAGTGATATAGATATTGTATATCATTACAAAGGTTATCGGGACGGTATGAGAAAATATAAGGCCACGCCTCCGCCAATTGGAAGTTATGCCAATCACCATAAACACACTGGGCAACAGCATAGACATACTGGACCATTTCCACCGCGTGCCATGCCTCCACCGACTGTTGGTCAACCACCTGGACCAGCACCAAAATTATTACAAAGTACTCCGTTAGCTAGGTTATCTCCAAGCAGCGAACTGTCAGCTCAACAGCCTAGAATTCTCACACTTCACGACATCAGTGGTAAGCCGCTTCAAAGCGCCCTACTGGCTACAACATCATCCTCCGGAGGAGTTGGAAAGGATGCATTAAATTCGAACAGCGAAAGAAGTCTAAATTCACCAATAATGAGTCAATTATCTGGATCGACTGCTAGTAGAAAAGCACCGCAATCAAATAACGAGAACGTTAACAACGTAGCATCAGGCCCAATGGGTCTAACAGCAGAAGAGATAGAACGACTCAACTCTAGACCTAGAACTTCCAGTCTAGTATCAACACTAGATGCTGTGAGTTCTTCAAGTGAGGCACGAGGACCACCTACCCATGGTCCTCTTCATCTGCACAGAAGACACACGCCTCCGCCAGAGAGATTAGAGAGACATAATTCATCAACGACAGATGAAAGTGGTAACGACAGTTTCACCTGTTCCGAAATCGAATACGATAACAATTCCCTAGTAGGTGACAAGAGATCTGACAATATATTTAGTAAGCCTGACGATGAAGAGGTTACGACCCGTGCCAACGAGTCGTCACAGTCAACGAAACCTCCATTGCCGCCAAACGTTAACTATGACGGATTCGATAGCTCGTTCCGTGGCTCACTAAGCACCTTAGTAGCGTCGGATGACGATTTGTCGACACATATGGGTGGACTGTACAGGCCAACCAATAATGGCTCACCCTCTACCAACACCGCTCTTAGTTGGGACTACTTATTAAACTGGGGTCCCAATTTTGAGAGTCTGGTCGGTGTATTCATAGACATAGCAGAATTGCCTGACAGTGCCAACCGAGTTCCAAGCACTCTTAGGTTACCAGCTAGTATACCCAAGCCATCGGAAGAATACGTCTAATCACGGTGTAAACTTTTTCGAAATCATATTTTTATACCACTATTTGAGATCACTGTCTTAAGCTTTGCGTGCAACTGGTCGCGCTACGCAATCACTATTGACGTAAGACACTGACGATGCGAAATTCCCTTATCAGGATGCTAAACATCTTGCCATAAAATGTTCCGTAGGACTCTTCTGAGAAATTCGAAAATATCGATTTCTTTTTATTCTAAATAGTGCGTAGGTGTTAGCCTCTTAGAATACTATTGACACCTTGTATCAGGGTGTCCGAATTTGTATAGTTAGTAGAGAACAATTGCATGATCGTAGATGCTGATGTGCGGACGTTATCATCTTCAAGTAAACCACGATATTAGATTGTAATATTTCTCATTCATTATTGATCATTTCGTTCGATTCAACATCATTCATTTCTAAACTTGTCAATTGTTCTTGAATGATTTGTATAATTACGGCCGACGGTACTCTCATTTAGACTAATTGTGAAAAAATAATATTGTGGTACATTGATTATCAGGTGCAATGCTAATTTTGCTAGCGAATCCTAATAGAACCAATTTCCGCACGTCTGCTGTTTCTCTTTGCAATACAAGGATGATTATTTGAATTTGAATACTCGACATTGGGAACGTCATTGCGTGTCCCAATGTACACTGGTAGAAGTGCAATGAAAAGATGCATTTCCCAAGTCCTAGCCATAACATTTTTTTTATGAGTAAATACGGTAACAAGAACTTGTTCCAACTGCCAGACTGATTTTGTATTCTCTGTAATATAGTCATAAAATCACCTCCAGCGACTATCTGACATTTGTAAATTATGCGCTCCGTGTGTAAATAATGTATGCGAGAGAGTCGTGCGAGTTGTATAAAGTAAAAGAGACGTATGAACGTTACAGATGTATGTATGTTGTACCTATGCTATTTACCATATTTGTAATAAAAATTACGTTTATAAAAGATAAAGCATTCATCATTTTATCCATCATCACTGAAACTCGTACGGTAAAGAAAGAACTTTCAATGGAAATCACTTTATCTCATGGAGATACAATTTATTTGTTAAAAATTCTAACACGACATTACATAGAAAAACAAATACTTTTGGCATATTATAATGGCGTAAATATCAATATATAATATTATAAAATAAGTTATACGAGAGCATAATTCAAATTTTTGTCTGTTACAGTACTACGCGAAATTCGTTACTAATTAAATAATATTTTATTAAACATTTCATTCGAGATGCAATACTTCTTTTTGTATTTTGCTGATCCACAGAGTTTCACAGATACTGGTTGTACGACTTGTGGTGAAACTACTATGGCTGCATATGCGATTCTCATAGTGAAAACGAACAAGTACGAAAGATGTTTTAATCAGACGCCGGAGAAAGACAGCTTTCTCTCTGTATTGTCGGTCACGTTTTACTTGAAAAGTACTGCACGCATAAACGGTCACAATATTCTTGTATAAAATAATCTATACTCTAGTCGCATATATGGATATTATTGATGATTTATACAGAATTAATGGGAATAGTGATATATATAACTAATCCTGTATCTTTATATATAGTACTATCATAATTCTACAAATGTAACATATTTATGGATATGTCTTATATATCTGTTTCATAGAAAAAGATTTACTTTTTCTGTATGTGTAATGCACTTTGAGCTTTGTAAACTTACTTCAAATATAATGACACAGAATATGTTGCTTAATAAAAAACAATTGAAGCAACAAAACTAGGAGTGTCAATAAAGCGAGGTAGATGCATTTCATCTGTTGGTAAACAAGAATGTACTCACAATTCTATTGCTATGACTGTGTTATGATTTTAAATTAAATAGAATTTTTTTAATAATTTGAAGAAAACTGATAAATGGGAGGACACAAATGGAATAAATTTAAAATTGTGCTCTGCAATTAATTTTAAGTATCTTGTTACCAATTATCTAAAAATTCGAATCCTGTTTTTGGAATTCCATCATCTTGATTATGTTGGGAAGATTGAAAACTGCTGTAAGAACTAGGTGTTTCTAAAAGAGCGGTGGACTCATCAATCTCATTGGACTTAATCCTCCCTGTTACTAAACTAATATTCATTTGATTCTTATCGCTATTCGAGGTTTTTTGTAAATTCTTTCCAGATAAACTCTTGTGGGGTACTAAACTCTCCATATCATCATCTAAGTTGTTCTGTATTTTTAATAGAGACGTTTTATTAATTAGCTTAGTGAAGATATTATCTGAATTCTCGCTATCCATACTCAACAAATTGGTACACTCACCACTACCAAATACATCATTGGAAAAGCTTTCAGTCTGATAAAAATTAAGCTGATTGGGTGTAGAATCTATATGACCATAATTATCATTGACTGAACAGTCTACATTCTTTTGCATATTTAAAGGACTTGCAAAATGAGATGATTCCCCAACATAGCTATTTAAAGGCTTCAGGTTTGTATCTTCTAAGGAATCTGACAGATTGAGATTCATTTGAGATTGCGTCATGAATGAAAATGGAGCAGAATGTTCATCACGCCAGCGTAAAGTCTAAAACAGAAGGATTATCAAAGTAGGTGTTTATAAAATAGGATAAAATAATTTAATAGTAGAACAGTACACATTATATCTATTATGAAACACAATATACAAATATTCTCACCGATCCTGTGTCATCAATGACATACTTCATTCCAGTCTGAATGCGTAGTTTTGGAAAACATTCCGGTATATCTTTAGCAGGCTCCACTTTCTTTAAGGTATACTTTAATGCAACCTCTGGCTGAATTATAGTCTCGTCAATTGCCTGATTACGCTCTGCACTGCTTAATGCATTCCACAATCCTTCGTAAGCCTCTTTTGTTGCAGCCACATCCTGGCCTATCCTCTGAGCTAGAGGATTTATGCTGTAGAAATATTCTTCTGCGATCGAACTCAATGTTTTGGCACTCATTTTAATCTGCCACTAATTTCGACCCATCTGCAATAATTAAAAAATAAATCATATTGTTATTAAACTATGAAAACCGAGTATTAGAAGAAAGTCATACATTAACAAGCAACGACAAATAACTTGATTAAAATTTATTTCTAATTGTCATAAAAAATTCAACAAACTTCATTTTGACAGCTAGAATACTCCTATTAAATACTTTTATTATCCAAAGAGGTACTAACTAACCATACCTGATAAAGAGAGTCAGCTTTAAAGAACTTTAAGTTTCATAGCGTACTGTAGCCCATGCTGTAGCCGATCACTTTCGAGGGATATATTTTACGATAGTTCCAAATAGTCCCACCAGATGACATTGTTAAGGGCTGCCCAGTGATTAATGATTTTGACAAAACTAAAAATTCGGATATAAAAATTACATGCAGTACAATCATTATAATTTAATTTAAGATCGATAAAAAGATGACCACTAGCTAGTTAACATTCTTACGTTACTTGAGTCCTTTCGGTTTATAACTTTCGAACCATTAGCAACTGCTAAACCTATGATCCTGAAACACGCATTATCATTACACTTTCATATTAATTTCAGTCTCATATAATTCTACATATATGTGGTCATGAGCATACGGTACTATAAAACATTATATCTATCTGTTACTAGTGATATACAAAAATAAATTTGTTGACTTTATCAGAGACAAACTTCACTTTATTGAGTTATGAACCATTAGCTTTCCTGATGTGACTTGGTGTTTCATTCTCTATGTCAATCAGTAATATTACTTTATGATTTTGACAAATGTTCGAAAAATTACAAGAGCAGTAATCAATAGAGTTTCAAATGCTGCTAAAAATTTCTGCGCGAGTTACTGCTAGCGCCATCTCGGTTCTCAGTTCCGTGTTTCACCGTTCAATTCCAAAATTAGTAAATAAAGATGGTGGCAAAGTTTAAGCTGTGTGCCATATCGTTGCTCCGAAAATGTCTGGTAAAATGAGGTGGAAACGGAAAACTCCGATGATTTCTAAGCACGATTTGAGGGGAATAGAGACCTAGTGTCGGGGGAAATCGATCGGACTGTACCGGCGGTGTATGTAGTGTTATTTTCAACATTTTCCCGAGAACGGAGCGGATCAGGAGGCAAACGCAAAAGAGGATAATTTCGCTCCAGAGTTCACAGTAAGGTATAAATTCACTCTATTTTTAGCCATTGCTCCTTATGTCGATTCCCATTCAGTTTCTTGGATCGACGCACGATCGTCACCCATATATTATCTCAGACGATAACTGATTCTCTCTTGAGAAAAATCTGTCGCGAGTCCCGTGGGCGTTTACGATTGCCCAATAATCGGCAAGAAAAGTTTCCCATCGCCCACGAGTAACCCATATGCGTTATTATCCTGCCATTTTACACATTTTTTACATGCTAATAGTTAAATAATCGGCACCATTGGAAAGAGTTCCTTCTAAATATCAGGATGCTATTTTTATCCCCGGAAACCTACATACCAATGCGCCGTCGTACAAGACGCACTTTGACACATTTTATTTGGCCCGATTGACAATCGGCATCTTGGTTGGGTGCTGTCTCAATAAATGAACTGGCACTCCTCTTTGTTTCTTCTTCTTTCAAGAAAAAGACACATTACCGGTTCAATGATCTTCAAGGGCTTTGCATCTCGACATTCTCAGGCTCTTCAATTATCGAAAACCAACCTGTGTCAATGGAGATAACATCCAGTACAAATGCAATGTGTAAAAGAATGTGCATTAGAATCCATCCCAGCAACTGATAATAACTCCTCTTTATATTCCATGTAATTCTTACAAGGTTCAATTTTCAGTTTATTGGCTAAGCGAAACGATGATTTGTAATAACACGAAAATAATGGCAAGACCAACGGTCAGTTTATCACTGTAATAATATTTGTATTCTTAATCTTTCAAAGCGGATGCAATTTTAAAGACTCGTACAACATAATATTGAGTTTGTAAATATAGCATGCCGTCGTACGTTCAGTATAAATAATTATCGACGATTACAGTCGACTTATAGTGGATACTGATTAAAATATCAGCTTACATAAATTCCTAATGTCCTCTTATCTGTTATCATTAACAAGCAATGTCAACTGAATTAATTTGAGTTATCACGAGAAAACAATATCTATATCTAATTATTACATATACATAGAATTATTATTATCAATAAAAACCGAACATTCTTTAATCTAGGAATGCATCCCACGCCTATCTGAATGTTCAACCCTAAAAATTAATCTATTTTAATTCCATAGCGTGGAAGAGACTATTACGATGTCCAGGAATAGAATTTTAATAATACCACATGAATCATTGAAATACACGAGCGAATATGAATTCTATTATATGACGTCAAGGAGAACGTTCCCGTCGCATCACAATTGGAAAACTGACCAATGCAACTATGATTCTGATGAAAAATAAAATTTATTTTTCAAAACCGGCACGAGAATCGCGCCAAATACAACACTGGTCTATATGCCCGTTTTGACGCCATCATTTCCGTCCAATACCAACCACGTCATAGCGTCACCGATTTTCGAAAAAAAAAAAACCCACCTCGCTAGCCACGTCATGGTCATTCCTGCGATTCGTGCAATTCCGCAAATCATGACGCATCCCTTTCGATGGATTCTTCGAATCCCACACGTGCACCAAGAAAAAGAGTTGAAAAAAAAACCAAGAAAATGGAACTACTGGAATTCCAGGGCACTTGACTCTTTAAAAAAATGTTTTTTTCTCAATTCCCAATGCCAACCAAAAGTCTTCAGCAAACCAGGTTAAACGATCTCATAGGGAATTCGGTGAAGCATGACGGATTTTCTGAAGGCAAAGGATATAACGTTATATACACGTCCGCGTGAAATTGTGTGAAATAGGAGTCATTAGGACGTCAGCCCTGCTGCCCACGCGACGGGTCTACGCGCTGCTAAAAATACACGATACACCGATCAAGTATCGAGAACAGACCGTTTCGACGTTCTAACACGTGTGCCGTGGCCCGTGGTACCCGGAGCTACTGATATTACGATTAAAAGTCTCCTTCCAAGTTTCGTCACGTTGGTCGTAGAATGAAGGAAGAAGAAAAAAAAAGAACGTAGAATGAGGAATTGTTACGACACAAAAGACTTACAAGTGATCGATGTTGACGACCTTTGGTGAACGGTACCGCCGATCTAACGAGTTCTAAGGTCGACGCTATACAATGTTTTCGAACTCAATATATTATTATTGACTTCTATGGTATCGGTAACCGTGGCGATTCCAATTGCAACGGTAGAAGAAAGTTCAATGATCGATCATCACTCGCTGAGGATAAACGCGCTTGGCTTTTCGACACAGGATATGCACTCATAAGAAAAACATATAGCCAGCCGGGATCGGCTTGTAAAAGCAGCACTGGTAGAAAGCATGCCGGACGCCGCACCTCCCTCACTCATCCTTCTAATAAGAGCAAACCGCTAAATGAAATGCATCTAATTCCGCCCACGTCGCGACAACGTCGCTAGTGTGCCACGTTATGCGCGCTACGTTGCTCTGGAGTACGTGCACGAACACCTTGCTCTGGGTGTAAGGCGTGCGAGACAGAGACAACAAGAAGCCAGACGAGAAAATCAACGGGCATGAATGCAACGCGCCCTGAAATATGCAGACGGCATCAAGCTATGTCCACGAAGGACGATACTTTGTCCACCAGAGTTTACACAGTTTGATTTTACTCGTTACTCGACTTTCTCGTGCAGCTTTTTCAATGCTGTCGTCTTTCTTATTCTTTATTTGGTTTTACAAAGAAGTCTTGATTCTCGAACGACTGTATCGTCGATAGATCCCTGTTTGAGAGGTTGTAACTGTGGCTAGGATTTTCATGTATTTCCTTGTAACATCCAAAAGTTGTTAACTAAATGAAACCGAAGTACGTTTATAATCGTGCGCCATTTCAGTTGTAAAATTCACCGCAACTCATAGCCCCCTAGATATCGTATATCAGTGCCGTAGAACGATGAATAAAATTTAGTCGTAATTTCGGGGGATTTAAACAGTGATATTATATTGTGCTAAATAATGAGATGTTAAGCGTGAGAGAGTTCACGAGGGGTTAATCCTATGTGGCGTTAAATATATGTCACTCAGAAAATACGTACGTGCTCATCTTTTTACCTTCTATAAAATATTACATGGTATTTCTGAAGATCTGTTGGTAGGGATTTCAAAATAATCAGAGTTATTTTGGAATGTTTTACATCTTCAGCAAAGATTCGTACGTACTCGGGGATAGGATCTAGAGGAAAAAAGCTTCCTCCTAGAAAAATTATTATCACTCGGGATTAATGATTTTAGATAAACTGTCTAGTCTATTATTCAAACTGAAATAATACGTAGTTAATGCATTGAACTTTATTCTCCTTCAAGTGCATCCTGCGTTTTTCACTGATGTTAGACGTTTATAAATTTTCTGGTCTCTTAGCTACCAAGTCATATATCTGTAGCAAATATCAGGTACCACCCGAGTGAACTCGTAACGTGAACCAAGGTTGGCCATTTGCCTTGGAAGCTGACGAGCACTGTTCGCGTTATTATTACCTTTCAGTTTGAAGCCCCGATGAACTTCTTGAAACTATAAAACACCGTCTAAAATATAATTTCAAGGTCAAAGCTGATGAGACTCATAAAGTCTTAGTGGAGGGTAATATCGTTCTCCAGCATCTCCTGATGTCCTACAAAGACATGAACTTAGGCCGGAAGTGAAACCGGCGTCCGTTAAATCTTTCTTAGTGCTACTCGTCGCTTGCTCCGTTTTTTTACTCGGTTGGTATCTGGTCCATTTTCGTTTTAACTTCTGGCAAACACTTTCTTGAAAATCTCCAGTGACTCCTTTTGCCTTAGTTGGCGCGAAACGACGGAAACGGATATCGTCACACCGCCAGACTAAATGGTCTTTGTATAATAGGTACTTCTCTTGTAGATTTGGTAGTCCGTATTCAGGCGTATGCTCTCTCTCGCGGGACGCCGCTCTGTAGAAAAGCCGACAGGGCGACACTCGGCGTCTCGGCGCCCGAAATAAACTCACCGCATTCTCTTTCTTCATCTATGCCCGCTCGCTATAGCAGCTTTAGCGTCATCCTCCTTCACAGGGACGTCGATCGCGGGCCCCAGACTGCACGAGCTTTTTTCAAATGAAACTGAAAAATTTATCAAACGACAAATATATATTTATATACGGGTTTATCGATGAATAACTTCTCTTTAAAGAAGTTTATGAATTTTTCATCTAATTTCCTTGCAGCATTCAGCATTTCTGTAATATCTTAATTTTTATCTCAATACTATTTCTATTGTCAATTAATGTGTGCTAAATTGTTTGTTGCAGATAAAAAATCAAGATGGTTGTCGGAGAAGCTAGCATTCACAATATTATGGGTGGTATGGAGAGCACCGGTGGCGTGCGACTCCATAATCACAAACGGAAATTAAAGCAGAGGTAAGGAACTGTTCTAGAATCGATATACCAATATTTTTTCAAACGATAGGCTGTTTAACTGTCGGAAGTCCTCCGAAAATATAGACAGATTAACCGATAGCTTGCTGACATTTGTTCAAGTGGCTTACAGTCGGTGCCAAAAGCGCTGAAGAAGAATTTCACTATTGGCGCACATTCCTGTTGTTTATCACAATTGTGCTCTCTTATTGATTGATATTCTTTTTTACGAAAATACCATAATGTTATGAACAAGAGACTTTTCTTATCGCTGTGGTCACGCGCATTTTCAGATTCGACATAATCAAGAAACTCGGTCAGGGCACCTATGGCAAAGTTCAACTAGGAATAAATAAGGAAACTGGTCAGGAGGTGGCGATAAAAACAATAAAAAAGTGCAAAATCGAAACAGAAGCTGATCTTATCAGGATACGAAGAGAGATTCAGATTATGTCGAGTGTACAGCATCCAAATATTATACACATTTATGAAGGTAAAGTTCTAATTACAAATATCCGTGGTGTATAATTAATTAATAATAATTATTTGTCTGCTTTGTAGTTTTCGAGAACAGAGAAAAAATGGTGCTTGTTATGGAATATGCTGCTGGTGGGGAACTTTATGATTATTTGAGCGAACGCAAGGTCCTGTCTGAACAAGAGGCTCGACGAATATTTCGCCAGATTTCCACAGCAGTATTTTATTGTCACAAGCACAAAATCTGTCACAGAGACCTAAAACTCGAGAATATCCTTCTCGATCAGATTGGAAATGCAAAGATTGCCGATTTTGGTCTTTCGAATGTCTTCGACGAGCAGAGATTGCTCAGTACATTTTGCGGCAGCCCATTGTACGCAAGCCCCGAAATCGTTAAGGGAACTCCTTATCATGGTCCTGAAGTCGATTGTTGGAGTTTAGGCGTGCTGTTGTACACATTAGTTTACGGTGCCATGCCATTTGACGGTTCAAACTTTAAAAGGCTAGTCAAACAAATCTCTCAGTCTGATTACTTTGAGCCTAAAAAGCCATCTCGTGAGTAAACCATATTGGGAATAAATAAATATATTAGAATGGTTTGATTAATCTTCCATTTTTTGGCAACATTTCAGCTGCATCGCCTCTTATAAAAGAGATGCTCACAGTCTGTCCGACGAGACGGGCTGATATTGAAAAAATTTGTGCTCATTGGTGGGTGAACGAGGACTATGAGCAGAGCTGTTTAGATATTGCTGAAGATCTTGCTGCTCAGACACCCGTCCGATTGGATCTTCTTCTGTCATTGGTTCCGCAATCGGCCAGTGCTGAGAAACTAGTTGTGGGTGATCAGCAAGCAGGCGGTGATGTGGCGAATAATATGTCTTCAGAAACTTTGGTGCCAACTCGGTGCCATTCAGTTGGTAGCTTAATGGAATTGGATCAAAACAATTCCGATAGAAGAATAAGGGAGCAGATGTATGACGACGAGTCATGGTCCTCCGCAGCTGGCGATTCCAAGAGGAAGCTAGAAACGACACCCTCGATGGATGAAACTATAGCAGCTGGTGTTAAGAGAAAGGAACGCTCGAGAAGAAAAGAACGGTCTGATGAAAGAGAACCTAGACCTTACAGATCAGCCTCCAGGTATTTGATCTATTACTTTATTCTTAAATATGATATTGATTCAATTTAATTACATTATCCTATTGCAGACATCACTCTGCTCCTATACCAAATCCTATTACGGAAGAACCCATGGAAGTGGATCCAAGTATTCAACTTGATTCTAAGACTACTGACCTTAATACTGCAGAAAAAAGTGCAGCTTGCTTGGAGTTGATTGAGGAGACGAAGGAAAAGTCTCCAAGTAAAGAAAGGAGTAAAACTCCTGTGGCGCCTGAACAGGCTAAGGATGATTCATCGGTGACTATACCCCAAGAAACCGTAGAAGATTCTAAAAGCGAAAAACAAAGAGAAATTAAACTACCTACAAATAAATCACGCGATAAATCTCCGAAATCAGCCACTAAGGAATCTCCAGAAAAGACCCTCAAACCCGTGGAGAAGAAAAAAGTCTTGAAGAAGAAGAACGCCGATGCGTCTGAGAATCAGGGTAACAATGACGTGTCGGTAGAGAATGTGCCAAACAAGGATGAATTCCCATCGCATACAAAAGATGAATCCAATAATAAAGTTCCTATTCCAAAAGATACCGAAAAGTCAGAGGCTAGTGTTCAAAATGAAAAGAAGAGTATTAAGAAACTCAAGGACAAAGCCTTGTCCCTTGATTCGGAATTATCCAGTGAATCCTCGGAAGCGCAATTGAAGCCAGTGGAGCGAAGGCGTTCAAAGATCTTCGAAACTGCAGAGAAGTTTAATCAACTTGCGTCAGGCGTCGAGAATGATAAACCTAAAAAGATTTTCATACCTGGAGTTAACGTTGGTGGTGCTAAACGTGCTTTTGAACGTAAAGCTAGCCTATCCTCGGTGACTGTACCACAAACTATGAAACCTTGTGCATCTAAAGTGATTATAGAAGTGCCAACAGATAGAAAAGATGAAAAGGTCGAAGAGAAAATTGATGAAAGAAGCACTAGCGATAGCACGAGTAAAGAAGAGAAAAATAAACGGGACGAGGAGAAGAAACGTGCAGTTGACATTATAACAGGAGCCATTGGAAAGCCGCCAATGCAGAAAAAAGCAAATGGTTCTCCGCCAATATCACCACAAAATAGTGAATCGAAAAAACTTGGCTTGAAACTACAGGTCGGGCCGAATGACGTAAGAACAGCCACTGTGTCGGTTTCCACGCCAGTGGAAACCAAGTTTCCGTTCGAATCAAAACCTGTTTTGCATGCAGAAGCGGTAAGTAAATCATTGTTAGAGCTACTGGAAGAACATTTATATGTATTATAGTAACACAATGTTGATCCATTGGATTAGGTGCCTGATACGTCTGAGTCATCCAGTAGCAATTCTATATCAGACGGGGGCAAAAAGTCGAGTAAAATGGAGATAACATTAAAGAGTGCCACGCTACCAAGACCTAGAAAAACTAGCAAGGCGGAGATCATATTATCGGGTCTCAAATCTCCCGAGAATACAGCATTCAAATCCGAAGTGGAGGCTAAGATTGACGCGTTCCATCCACAAAAATTAAGGACGCAGAGATCGGAAGTTGCTTTCCCCGTAGCAGCAGCTGTGCCGCAAGCCAACAGAAGTTCCAGTCTGGAACCGGAAGGCAAACCGAAAATGGTACCAAAAGAAAGGATCATCCCCATAGAAGTACGCAGGGATAGCTTTGTACATATCGTTCTTCCTTTCCATCATCGTTTCACGATTCGATATCACTAAAATCATTAATTACAGGTGGAATCCAGTCATCAACAGTCTGTACACTCATCGACACCCCCGCCAAAACCACCAATGCCCCAGCGCTCCATGTCACAACGTTCAGGCTCTCTGTCTCGTCAATCCACAGCGGATTCAGATACAGACAGCGCTCTGGGCTCTACTGCAGGACCTGAACCTATTCGGAAGAGTCCTCGCGAATACATAATTCCCATTGCCGTCGAAGGCGGAGGTTACGTCACACCAAGATCCGGCAGTGTTGAACCAGAAAGTAAGACCAGTACACCCACCAGCACCAGTGCGCCAAGATCTAGATTTGGAAGACCTAGAAGAATGAGCTCTCTTCTGTCAGATGCCAGCGAGGACGAGTCTCCATTCTCTACATTGCATAGGTATGTGGCTACCGATCAATTGTGACTTTTATGGATGCCTTGGCGGTAATGAACTGACATATTTTTGGCAGGGACAGCGACGACCTTCTTCAAAGGCATATGCACCGCTTGAGAAGTTCTCGACCGACCAGGCAACCACCAGAACACGCGGATAGCCTGTCCTCTGGTGAGGATGACGATGATGATGGATTCGAATTGCTCACCGCGGAGAACCTCTTCTCCACTTTACTGTCGCGTGTGAGAAGTCTCACGCAAAGGTTGAACGTAGATGATAACAGAGGAAGTGGTTTTCCCAGTAGTCGACTATTAGGAAGATTGGGGTCGAATTCCCCACAAGGATTCTGGGGCATTCACGAACCATTGTCCAGGTAGTTATATGCTCTTTCATTAATCAGTAACTATCTGATGAGAACTCAACCGCGCTTAATTGGATCACAGTGTTTTTTTTTATATAAATCGTTTTCAAAATTCCCTTTACCCCTGTTCTAATTCGTGACAAATCACAAGTCCGTGTATTCTTTAATAGAAATTGCTTGTCTTTGCAAGCTACCAAAGCTACACCGAAACACGGACTATAACAACGTGAGTCCAGCAATGAAAACTCTTTTTAGCCAGCTTGAAAAGATATAGTCTTTCGGCATTATAGGTGCACAGCCTTACAATCGACTTCCGCTTATCTCGACACAGCACCAATTTCAATAACCCGGCATTCTTTTCGCATTTCCAATTCATTGTCAGCATATATTTTCTAGGTTGAACCTCCTCCACGTAGTATTCGAAGATGCTACGCACGTAGGTCGTGCCAAAATAAACTAGCTCGAAATACTTCCTACTCTCTGTGCACAGGCTGACATATTTTCCAAAGGTTTTGCACTTTCACTCGAGCTCACGTTCTCCTCGGTACACCTTCTTCTCTTCTCACACTTTCATTCATATCATTCGACGATGTGTTTTTTCACGCGACGGATTCCTCAACTACACGTATAATTCTTAAAAAGTATTTTGCATTTCCTTTTTTATATACTGAATGCTACCATAATAATTGCTCCTTACAAATATACCTCCTACATCCACCTAAAAACTTAACTTGAAGAAAAACGTATTGACTTTTCTATTTTATAAAATTCGTTTCTTTATCCGCTTATGTAGTAGAAATAACAAAAGATGAAAAACATCTTTCACTTGAGCTCTAATTGGGCATTGTTATTTTTGTGAATACAGGCGACTGTCAGAATCACAGTTCAGGCGATCTTTGAGTCGTGACACGGATAGATTCGGTCGAAAGGATTCGGTCGGACCTACCAGCCCTGGAACACCTAACAGTCCTGGAGCACGTAGCACACCATCTCGCGACAGCATCTTCGACATAGGAAGCAATACTCTGCCTCGAGGTAAGAGCGTGCGATACAATTATTCTACAATTTACAGTGGAACTGGATAATTCTAGTAAAATATAATTGGCCTCTATAAATTCAACTAATGAAGTGATACCAAAAGATTGATCCACTGTAAAGTGTAACGGGATATTCATCTATTTGATGTTGTATGATTTTCGTACATGATTTTGCAGAAGTTGTAAAAAGATGACGATAAAGGTCAACGTTGAACTTCTGTTAAATCGTGGCAATACGTCGCCTGCAATTTCTTCTATCGACTTTTCTTCTTTAATACCCATCAGTTGTATGAATAAAGTGCAGGATGACACTCAGTATGCATCTCCTAGTACCTAGCTGTTGTCGAGTCGTTGATAGACAAAGCACATATTTTTGGTTATTTTATTCGTTTATCATTTTCTTTTTTTATTCCTCTTACCAATTTCTGTCCTATGAATAATGACCCTTTATGACTTTTTTGCCTGGCGGTGTTTTGCAATTTTTTCGTACTAACACGTTAGCGTAGTTGTATGTTCATGTCTGACGCAGGTGGGTCAATTTCATATTAATAACATTTCTCTATAACCTATAATTTCTTTTCACTGCATCGTCCACTGGGCAAATTTTACACGTACAATTGCCGATACATATACAACTTCAAGTAGTTAATAAATGAACAAATAAATTAATTACATTCGATATGACGCACAAACGGAGATATAATTTTTAATGGTAATCAGCATGATTGCACGTTGCACTTTGCATTCGTTATCTTAGCAAAAAGAGAATATTGTAATCGTATGAACCTAGACTGTTTTGAAAATTTTCAGGTCATCTTGTTAAGAATTATGAATGTCAAATATTCTGAGTTAGCTGATAAACCGTAAAGTTTGCCCACTTACAAAAAAAAATACAGAATAAAATAAAGACAGCCCACCTTGTCCGACATAGAACCTCGTAACATGCCGTAGTTGTTGCACTGTTGTTGCCGACTTTTACGATCCTGTAACACTACAGTAATGTTACCTCGATCTTCTTCTTCTTTTTTTTTTCTCTACTCTACTACTGTGTCTACTAAAGTTTAGAGCATGAACTGCACACGTCCATATACAGATATACAAAAAAGGAGAGACTCTATTCCACTTTCTAAAACGGAAAAGAAAAATCCACCTAACGAAAATCATGGAATTACATTAAAGTCTATCGTCGACTCTTCAATCAGTGATTAAACATAGTAATCTTTTTTTAAGGTCGACTGATATTTGACAGACTATATTTTCGGTACGCTACATTCTGCTTTAAGATTTTCATAAATAATTATATCCACTAGCTTTGCAGATGCAACCAGGATCTGACATAAGTGAATATCAATTACAATTTCTCAAGGTACTCACTTCTTTAGTATAAAGTTCTCATTGATTTAGTACAATTACTTTTGAGTATATATTTATTATTAAAGAGAAAAAAAACAATGTTTCACTACAATATTGTCATCTCTTAACTATATCATAGTCATGTTGATTAATTATGGTTTCATGTTTACATCGTCATTAAATAATTCTCACTGTGAATTGGTCTTTGTTCTTACAGAGGCGGTACTCAAGCTTCTCAATGGCCTAGATTTCTAATGATAAAGAGCTAATATGACTTTGCCTATAGGTTATAATATAGTAACAAAACTATAGCTACCGAAAATATACTTTGCAAATTGTCAGCGGCACCGCTCTGTGATACATGTCATTGACGGTCTTTTATGACGGTTGTTGCAGCGACCGTGCGAGTGACTCTGCGTAGGCGGGCCGACGGTAATCCCCAGTAGACAAACCAAGTTAGGTACTATACCATACCTAATCTAGTGAATCCGACCATATCAGACCATATGGCCACTATTTCAACAAGAACCTTGCCATTCTACCACAATACACTTGTCTTCGATTTCTCAAACAGCCGTTGATCGTAGGGGCGAGGGCTCTTCGTGATCGTCAGGACCGTTTGATCACGAGAAAAGTGGGTCAAGAAAGGAAAAAAAGGGAGCGAAAATGAGGGAGAGGACAGAGATAAACAATACAAAAAAATCAAATAAACGGGACACACGTTACCTGGGTTTTTAAGAAAAAAGCTACAAAAAGTATATAGTGATTATCGAAAGAAAAGGAAAAGAGCGACAGGGAGAGACGTAACAAAGGAAAATACGATTGCTCGGCTTCGTCACTTTAAAAACGACATTCGAGAAACATAAGAGTCACACACGCTAACCGCTATGTAAAGTGTGAGGAGCCTAGGCTATTTTGACTAGTAGCTGGAACCTGTGGATGAGCCTTTAGATTTTGAAGCTGTGCGTGGTATGATTTATTCCGAAGGCACGTCCGCAAGTGTAATTAATTTTTATAATAATCGGTCTCGTGATTATAATATCTTTAATGGGAATGACATTGCGTGTCGTTCGTGTGTTCTCTTTATAGCCTTTAGAGCCTTTTTAATTTTTCTTGGGGACGCCGTTATGCGACATTGGGAGATACTTTTTGTGGATGTGACTTTTGCAAGAATGAAAATTATAAATAAAGTTGAATAAAAAAAAGTAAACGTTGTTATACGATGACATATATTTTATATCTAATGAATAATACGCGTACGTTAAGGGAAACGTGATTGGACGATGCCACTTGGAATAAATCATGCTGGACCCGCTCGACATGCCGTTTGTATATAAGCTGTATGTTGGCCGTATCCCTTAAGTAACATTGTTATATGACAAAGTTTTGTATATGAAAACTTGAATAAGAATGACATATACATATTGATATTGTATAACGCAAAGTGAGAGAACTAACCATTTATCTGAACTGGCTGAGATTTGTTGTGTTTTTAAGAGTTTACATAACAATGTTTTTTATTATTATTATTATTTCATATTGTCTCGGGCATGCTTTATTAATGCTACTACATACTATGTTTAATATTTACACGCTAGATGTAGTCATAGGGTATACTCATTTAACGTTGTTAGACGAATACGAGGGTATCAACGAATCAAGAGGATTACTATTGCTAGTAGTAGCCAAGTTTTTCTCTTTTTTTTTTGGTTATAATTATCAAATGAGTACACTTGCCTCTTCCTCATATATTACACGTTAATATAGAAAGTCGTGTCGTACTCTATTTTCGATGGATATTTTCAAAGCTACAATTTTTCTCTTCTCCTCTTGCCAAAGTTTTGAACAAAAGAAAAAAAAATTGAGGAGAATGCAATTGTTCCAAGTGAAATGATCGAGTGACAATAGCGATCGGTTCCAGTTTGAAAATATACATCGCGACGAGACTGTCGTTGAAAAGGAGAACGACAAGGATCTAAGTAGTAGCAATATCCAATAACTACGGCTGGAATTTCCAAGAGTTTTTAATTGTTTTATTAATTTTTTTTTTCCCGAGAGAGATTTTATAAAAACGTTTTATGTATCTAGATAATAAAGGAGTGTAAATACTCAAGTGAGAAAATTAAATTTCGATGGAAAATTCCTTTGAGTATCCTCGCACGTACATATTTCAGGTATCCGATAATATTTTCGATCTCCAATAATGTCGAGAACACCAGCCCATTGCTGTCGCGCGCCATAAGCCACAGTCGCAACGACCATTTTGTCTAAATGTTTTTCAGAAAAGGGCCAGCAGAGCGATGCCCCCGAGGCGGAGAGTGCCCAGATACGAAAACAGGCCCAGGAATCCCTAGAGCAGAATTTCACGCCGAGCTTGGCACGTAGATTGAGCAGACAATTCATCGAGCAGACAAGACAATCGTTACCCAGGTCACCGTCGATACCACGTGACAAAAGTTATGCGTCGTCTGTACAGCAACCCCTAAGTTTCACGGGGGGTAACGAGGTCGACAGTCAACAGGTTAATCTGCCCACGTCCGAAGATGCCGAATATCGAGGTAGATCGGTTGACAGGACTGTAAGGAGGACGAACAGTCTCCTTGAACCTGGTGATCGACTTGACAGATTCGACCGCCGATCTCCTAGACGAAGCGTTAGCCTCTTCGATGATGAGGACAGACTTCTTCCGCCCTTACCAAGACAGGTGATGACTCTTGGCAGGAAGTATCGTGATCCTGGCAAGTCGAACGCTTCTGGAATGCGCTGGGAGAATTTTCATAATTACAGAAACGACAAGATTCAAGAAGAATCAACGGACGATGCTTTGAATTTACCTAAGATTAAGACAGAGGCTGTGGATAGGGTGATTGGCAATAGTTCTAACTCTGAATGTAATTCAGTATCGATTTGCAATTCTAATACCAATCTATTGGACACGGCATCTAGTCTGTCTGCCAAATCCAGTGAAACGTCACCCACGGAGTCTACGTCTAATATGTTGGATTATAATTTGACTTATAAATCAGATACTTCGAAAGACTTTGAGAATAGACTGTTAGCTGCTGAAAATCTGATCAAGGAATCAAAACTTAAAAATTTAGGACCTGCCAGATTGGATATTAACCTCAGCACTAGCTATAAGGATACTGACAAATGTGACAAGGAATCTCTTAGCTCAATTTCTGATAATGCCACTGTTGGTAAGAGACGTAGCTGCATTCCTAGTCTAAGACTGAGATCAGGATCTCTAACTAGAGAACCCGTGCTGTCTAAAGATCGACGAAAGTCTTTCACTGGTTCTCAGGATACCCTGGGCATAAGAGCACCGACTCCAGAGCGATCGATTCTCAGTAAATTTTTTAAACCAGGTGGCAGCAAGGATGCAGATGGTAAAGATAAGTCCCAGAAGGGCAGTGGACAGCGTAGAATCTCAAGGTTCCTGAGACCTGACTTTTTCGATACTCCCAGGGAGGAGAGTCAATATGTCAAAGAAAAGGAGGCGCAGAAGGCGGCGGAAAACGAGCGCAGGAAGTCCAGATTCGTCAAGAAGAAACATGAGAACAAGGATTCACAATCGGATAAGAGTAACGACGATAATAAGCCGGTAAAGGATCTAAAGAACGAAGTAAACTCTATCACCAAGGAGAGATCCGACACTTCTTCTAAAGATGATAAATCTGAGAAAGATGTGAGTTCCATATCTGAAGATTCGAAACCTAAATTTGAACGGCAAACTTCCAGGAACAGTTTCTTACATTCGTTAGAGAAGAAGTTGGAAAAATTTAGATCCCATGACGACAGTACCAAGGCACCAGTCGCTGGCGCTTTGATAGACCAAAAGATACGATCGCTACGCGAAAATTCAGCACCGCCATCTGACTCTCTTTTAACGGAATCTGGATTGATTAAGCGTGCTGTCAGTGTGGAGGATTTAGCTCCCCAGGTTGAAGCTATAAGCTCAACCTCAAAGGGCAAAGTGTCCTCTGTGTTAGGTCTATTTAAAAATATTGATACAAAGCAAGGTACCAGTGGTATGAGACCGCAGAATATGATTTTAAGTAAACTTAAGAAAAATCCTTATAAGGGATCCAAATCTGATACATTATTGAATGACGAACCATCGACAAGTAAAATACCAACAAAGTTTAGTAAACCTGAACTAAAATCGAGCAAGAAATCATTAGTAGAATCTAAAAAATCACCACCAAAAGAAAACGGAACCGACAACGCTAAGAAATCACCGGAAAGGGTCAATAAAAATATAAAAAAGCCATCACCAGAAAAGGGATCTGGTGAACAATCGAACAAGGAACTATTTTCTGATAAGATGTCCAAAGCTAGGGTTGAGAACTCGGATAAAGTCACAAATAATAAGGATTGTACAATGATAAAATCATCAGATAAGAAGAATGGACCAGTGGATACAAATACTGATAAGAAGAATAGTTCTCTCGAGAAAATTCTGACAGGTAAAACTCCGTCAGATAAATCTATAGATAATAAGCAGACTGAAAGTAAAGTAAAAGAGATCGAGGATAAAAAGAGTGATAAGCCCAAAAAAATGAGCCCTCTCCGTTCATTCGCAAAGAATGGATCAGCTTCAAAGATAGAAAAAGGTGAAGAGCCTGAAAAGAAAGTAAAGAAAATAATAAAGGTAAAAGATGAATCTGAAAAGGAATCAGGAGACGGTACCAAGAAGAAGAAGATCGTTCGTGTCGTCAAAAAGGTTGTTAAAAAAGCATCTGACAGTTCAGACAGCAAATCAGAAGCAAAGGAAAAGCCAACGAAAACGCTAATCAAGAAAATTACATCTAGTAAAAAAGAAAAGAGTCCTAGTGACGTCAAAACTTCCAGTTCTATTAAAGGAAAAGAGAAAAGTCCGGATGCGCCAACTTATAACAAAGCAAAAGAATCTAGTCCAAAGAGAAACACGTCTATTTGTAATTCAAAATCAGACTCCACACCAAACACATCCAATTCTAAGGAGAATAAAAATTCAGCTCTATCCCAACCCACAGAGATCATAGAGGTTTCTAAAATGCGAGCAGATAAAGTCACTGAAAATAATCTTCAAAGTGGTACTGATAATACTGATTCAAGTTGCTCTCAACCAAAGCCTTTAGAATCGCGTTCAAATAGAAATAGTTTGAAGTTAGATTTATCTAAAATACCACAACACAACTTTAGAAGCATACCGCCATCAAAGCAGGACTCAGCGAAGACTGAAGTGGAAAATGTTGACTCAATTACCGGTGGCACTTTGCCAAAACTTTCACAGATTGATAATAGTAAGACTGAAGATGAGGTGGCTAAATTGATACAAAATCTGTCGAAGATAACACATCATGCTAACATTACTGGGAGTAAAATTATCATTGATAAATCCTTATGTGCTAAGGACATCGAAGAACTTCAGAAAGAAAGAAATGACTATTGCGATACCAAAGATAAGAGTTCTTTAAAACCCAATGATCAAAATGCATCAAGTCATCTCAATGAATCTAGTCAAATTCCAAATGAAATAAAGGATAAACCAAAAGAAATTTTGACTGAAACATCTACTCAACAGATAAATACTAGTAATACTAAGTCTAATGAAAATAAACAGGTATCCAAAGAAGCCGAACCAGAAATACAATCTTCAAACACTCAAAATGGTTCTGTTGCAACATCTAATGACAGTTTGTTGGAGGCTTTAAATAAGAAGAAACAAAATCTGAATCTTCCAACTTTCAATCCCAACCCAATCCCACCTCCGAAGGATAGTCCTAATGATTATCCAGAAGAATTATTCTCACCAATCGAAGACACAGAAAGCTTTGATTCCTGGTCCATCTGCTCTGCAGATTTGAATCACAATCGGAGTGAGTTACATTCACCCACTTCACCTACTTATTCACCATCTATACGAAGTGATCAGCCTGAATCAATAATTGACAGAATTCGCAGGAAAAGCTTTTACTCAAGATTCAATGACAGAAAACGAAAAACCTCACTAACAGCACCACCACCTGGTGTAACACTTCCTGCGAGCGTAACTCTACCAAGAAAATTTAGCTTCAATAGCCCAAGAGAACAGGATCACAGCAAACTGAGTAGCTACACAAGAACCTCTGGTAGAAGACAACCAGAAAGAACCTACAGCATGTATAACGAAGACATACCTTCCCTCCGGAAGTCCCCTGTTGACCGTGACAGATATTCAGATCTTGGTGGAATGTCATCTTTGTCCGATTTGAGATCTCCTACAGATCATTATGGGAATCTCTCCTCAACGTATGATCCCCTCAGGAAATATATGAGATCGCCAACTTTTGATTCTGTAAGTCCTCGCAGGAGATACCGTAGTAATGATTTCAGTATGGATAGCGAATTAGGATCTTATAGAAGCCCATTATCCAGTTCCACAATTAATGATAGTCCACTAGATAATTATACGGCAAGAAGCAGCAACTTCATACCAAAGAGATATAGATCTACTGTTACTAATTTTGAGCCAAAGACAGCAGACTACTACGAGGAGCTCCTGGCACCAAGTAATTCAGAGTACTTAACGGCTCGCAAATCACCAGTTACCAGTGAATACTTAACCAAATATGAAAATGGATACCATAATGGAAATTTGAATTTACCCCAGCATAAGGTGGACAAGTGGAAGGCTTATTCAGATAAAATGGCAGACATGGAACTTACTGATGAAAGTGGTGGACGACTCGGGGACCAAACAAAGTTAGTCATACATAATCCAATGTAAAATAGACACTATGTATATTGTTTTTCATGATTATATTTTGTGCTTTTTGAATTTACAGAGGAAAGAGCCAACCCATCAGTGAATCAAGAGACCTGCCATCAACATCATCTGAAGCACAGAACAATGCACCTACTGCGGAGTGATGAGAACCCTAAAATGTGACATTATGAGAAAACATTTTTTAAAACAAGGATTGATGATATGATGCTAAATTCGCGAATACCGTCGATTTTATTTCTTAGAGACCAGAGTGAGCATATACCACTAATAATCAAACCATGGTAAAAGATATCATATATCACAAAATTGACACATTTTACACTAGAAGAAAGCGAAGCATCCAGTAAACATTTAATTCCATTATCGTCAAATAGAAAAATTAAGGAATCAAAATAGCCAAAGATTTGAAGATATTAATTGGCCAAGATAACGGAGTGCCACTGTGTGGACTTTTATAAAATTTTTGTCGACCTATACACGTCCGGCGAGACGCCGATTTTTAAACGAAAAGATTGTCTGACGAACGAATAAAATCAACGATCATTATTATTCATAATTATTGTTGAGCAGTGCAAAAACATGACAACAAAAAGGACTGCCTAGGTAATTAAAGCGCCAACGTGGGCTGATACCATAGCCTTTTTATATAATCAAAACGAATTAACATTAAAACATTTTTTCTCGTTTTCTCTTTTTACGCTATATTGTTTCCTTGCTGTCGCGATGGAAATAAATACTAAAGAGAAAACAGAAAAGACACAAAGATGTAAAGAGACTTAAAGGTTGAATTAATGCAGGCCGCCAGTTATACGTATATCACTTTAAAGTTTTGAGTGCCACATTGTCAATTGACCTTATACTTGAATTTCCTTGCTAACCCTGAACACGTCAATAGGTCAATTTGTATTTGCCAAGCTTGCCCAATATTCATTATGTTTGGCGCCATCACGTATTTTGAGTGTTCAGGATTTTCTTTTTATATCTTGGGATAAAGCATACATAAGAATGAGATATTTATTTAAATTATTTATGCTATGTAGCAGTGTGTGCCTGACAAGTAATAGTGTTATGTTTCTCTTTGTCTATTTTCTTTTTTTCCAAACATACTCTTTAAATTCATTATACGTCAACTTGACTCTTTTACTCGTTATCCGTGCATATTCAATTTAATCGATGACAGTTCCACTTTTGGGCTCCAATGTTTATAGAAATATAAATTGACAATTTGGCAGCTACTGCCAATAAGAATTATACTATTGAAAATACGTTGTATGAAGAGGAGTATCCGTTCTGTTAAATCAACAGGATCTCCTTATCAAACTGTATCATCTTTTCTATCTATTTCCCTTATGTGGAAAATTGTTTCAACCATTTTCTTCAGTTTTTTCGTTTTCGAGAACTTTAACGATGCTACAGAGTGTGCTTGAAAACTATAACCAGGCCTATACTTAAGTACAAGTAAAAATACTGTGATACGTTACATTTATATGCAAACAGAGTATTCCTGGTTCTCCAGGTATATGACATTTTTTAAATTGATAGAGAATTCTTATCATGGACTGGCAGCTAATTCAAATGCGTTAAAACAAACGCAGTATGATAAGACGAAGCGAGGAAAAGCGTGGTTCTCTTGAAAATAGAAGGAAGAAAAAAAATACAAGACAACTTTATATACTTACTTTTGCATTAGAATTCCTTACTGAATACTGAGATGAATTGAGCCTCGAGAATACATTGATTGTTTAGGTATTAGAATATGAGCTTCAACGCGGACTTTGTAGCATCTGAAAATGAAAAAAAGTGAAAATGAAAGAAGCTTTAGTTCCTTGTAACAATCTTGCCTTGTAGTTATGTAAATGATTTCTGGTCGGGTCAGTCGGAGATGCAATCAGAAAGTATAATGTTAAATGTTTTTCAATCTCTCACTGACCTGTCCACAGTCTTCCGCATGTTATGTATGTGTTTTCTATTGATATACATATTTTAAAATAAACTGCAGAGTTCGCAATTGCTAATACGTACTATCATTCCTCTCAAGTCCTTATCTAAACGCTGAACGTAGGCACTTTGATCTGCAACTATTTTCACTACAATAAAAATCATAATCACCCTACAAGTACGTCATACCGTTATACGCTACAAAATATTTTTGATACAGAAATCAATAACACTGAACTAGAGATCGAACGATGGATCCTATTAAACTAAGATTTTATACAGAAAAAAATGAAAAGGAAAATAGAAATATAATGCTAGTGGAAGAATTCATACCAATGCCTCAATCAAAATCTGTAACCAAAAAGTTTTACGCAAAGCACGACGTCATTGCGGTATCCGAAATTCCACCAGAATATACACAAATTATAGAAAGATACGCAGCACTGACACCAAAGGATATTTATTCTTACAAACCTCCGGCTGTGAATATGGAGTAAGTGAACTGCAGCTTGTCCTGCCCAATTGGTAATGATTTTAAAAAAAAAATAATCTTCGCAGTTACGGCTGGTTTACGAAACCGTTAATACCAAAATCTCTGGACCCACGGCTTTACTTTCCAAGAAAGATTTGCGATTTTATTAAGACCGAATTGAAGTTGCGTGAATTGAACAAGGGCGTACCTGTTGAAAAATTTGTCGGAGTGCCATTCAAGAGATGATGTCAAAAAAAAAAAACTTGAATAGTGTGAAAAGAATAGATAAAGAGTATGAAAAAGATAATTTTGATATTTTCGTTACGGACAAAATAAAGACTGAAAGATATCTTTGTAGCAGCAAACTTCTTATAAAAATATCGATTACCATAAGACTTTTTTATTATACTTTGCCCACGTGGTACCAAGTAAGATTCTCAGAGATGACTCGGATTCAGACAGGTAAAATTCAATAGGCGTGTTGTGCCCTTGTATCCTGGCAACGTATCCTTCACTGCTTCACACCACTCCTTTCACAAGATGGCCTAGAACTTCAAAGTGTCGAGATTTTTCTACGAAATATACTTCCCGCAAGGAACTCCCGTGGTATCTTTAAAGTCTGGTGGATGGACTATAAAATTCAGTGTTCTAGGAGAAAATATAATGGGGACCAGGATCGTGGATTGGAATTTTCGAAGTGATCGATCATTCGTCGAAATCTAATAACGGTTGACAATACGGTGCACATCAGTTCTCGAATTAATCGAAAATGGCAGGACGTGGTTTTTGCGTCAAGATAGAACTGGATTTACATGCGGTAAGTCTAATTATGTGAGCTGATTCAATGGCGCATTAAATCTATAATGTAAATTCAAACTCGAATTCATTTGCAGATTACGTGTCCTGGGGTCTGGCTATGCCCCAACGGCAAAGTGGCATTGCAAATAAACACAATGAACTCTTGTATCGAATCGCATAAGATAACGCCAATATTTCCATTGCTCTTTCACGACAGATTTACGCTCAAAAAAGTATTTACCGGCATTGTGACTCTGGCTGAGTTACAAAACAGCCTGGAGAGTGAATTCATTTATGCTGAATTAATACAGTGGTCCTCTCCGTCAAGTCGCGGTGTCATTTTGGCAACTTTTGAAACTAACTTGTGTGACCTCTTATATCCTGCACCATGTTTCAAGGGTTTACTGGCTGGAGTGGATGTTGACTTGCTTATGGAACCAACTAAACACTTTCCTGTAATTGTAATTTGTATGCAAGTCATTCCACGTGACAGGCGTATTTGTTAACATATAAGGTATTATAGGGTATCCTGGCGCCAAAAATTGAAGTGTCAACTCGAACTGTCATAGAAGAAGTCATTGGAATCTGTGATACAAGCTTAACAGGAGCACACATTGTAAATCCAAAAGTCATTCATTCGAAAGTGAGTTTCATCGAATTCATGTACGTTTAATAATATAAATAATTTAATATGCCCGATATACGGTAACGTTGTAGAGACAAATCTATCGGAACAGGCTGATTAACGTTCGTAATGGAACTGAAATTTTGTAGAATCCTCCATGTTTCCATAGGAAACGACCAGCAAAGGGTATCATAAGACAGAGAAGGGTATGCCATAGTCAAGGCAAAGCCAGAGTCCAAACTTGTCTATCGTGAGTACAATATCCTATACTTTTGTAACAAATCTCAAAGTATTTGTAATATCAGATACGTAAAATGTCATTGTAGAAAATGTCGAAGAAAACTCTCTAGCTCCCAGTCTCCAACACCATGTCGTTGTGGATCCTGTTCAAGATGGTAAACTCCAAAGAAAAGATACAATTGACATATGTGATATATTATATATACAATAGAGTCTTACATACATTCACAATAAGAGATTACACTATCGAACCAGTAAATTCATTGTTACAGTTCCCGACGAAAATCAAATAGTACCGAAGGGGCTCGAACTTGCTCTCCATGTTCGTCAAATCGTCGATCACGATCAGAATCAGAACGATGTTATCATGCGGTCACTAAACGACCAAAATGTACGTGTCCACCCTCATCGCCAGAAAAATCACCGGAAGTCTTGACTGTTTGTGGCGATTCTCATATCTTTGAGAGCTGTCCAGTTTGTTCCAAGTACAAGTGTTACTTTGCCTGTCACTGTAACGATCAGAATGATAACTCAGATAAAAATATCGACTGCAAATGCAAGAAAAATCCGGCAAAAGTTCACAGGCAGTCAAAATTCCTTGAACGAACTTCCTTCGATAAAGGAAGTAATGACTGCACTTGCAGACCAAGTAGCGCTCCCAGTCCTCGAGAAGATTCTTCAACATCGGTGTAAGTATCCTAGAATAAGAACGTCTCTCGTGATAAATGGAAAGTATAGGAATGTTTTTCAGATTGAGAGCAAAGCTTCGACAGTTGCAGAGAGCCAAGGCAAAGCTTGCTTATATGAACTGTAGAAGTACCGACGAGTGAGTAACTCAGATTGATTAAGGTATTGTTTATTATCTCAATTGAAAAACTGTATAGCCATACGTCTTAGGGGAAACGAATGCAATCCCTGCTGTGAGCGTAATCTGGACCAAGGAAGTGGGAGACATGGTTTCTATAAGAATTTGGAGAAATTCTATAAAAGAATGTACAAACAAGCCAAACTTCGTGCGCAGGAAGTCGATTGTGTATAAAGTGTAATGGGATTATGATTTTTTAAAAATTATACTTCAATGTCAAATTGTATGGGTATATAGACTGTTGTTAATAAACAACAAAACAACTCACGTCTATATTCTGCAGTATACTTGCTTTCCTCTCTTGTATGCTCGAGATTTCCTCATCCTTGGACCCCGAAGTGTAATAGACTTCCTCAGAAGTGCTGGTGTCCTTAGATATATTCCCCTACCTTCAGGTGTCCATGCTCTTACAGTAATCTTTTCATTTTCGTCGGGTGTAACGGATATCCAACCTAAAAGATATAAAATATGTAATAAAAATGGTATAGTTATAATAGCATAACTCATATCAGGACGTAGTACCTGCACTGGACAATACAACATCAGCAGCTGATTCTTTTTGTGTTATGCCAATCGCTTCAAAAACTTTTGATTCTAATTTTGGCCAAAGTTTCAATCTTTCAGGGTTGTTAGTGGGTACTACTAATGCTTCTGTGTGTAATAATTTTTCATAGATATCATTTGCATCTTCTGTCCGACACATAGTAATGGGAAGTTCATTACTTGCAAATACTGTGCACCTGAATAGATTAACCAAAATTAGATATGAAAAATATTTCATTATTAAATTAGAAGAATTTTATATGTTATGACATACCGTATAAAGTCTCCTGAAGTTTCTATTAAGTCTAGCCTGCCTAATCCGGCTAAAAATAATGTTTCTCCTAGATGTAAGACGAATGATCGTGGAGAAATTATTTCTTTGGGTAAAGTTAACATTAATTCATCCGTAGATAGTAAATGCAAAAATTGATCGTGCTGAATTACTCCTGGAGTATCAAAACACCAATGGCCATTTTTAAAATCTGGATGGTTTTCATCCAAGCCAAACTTATGAGTACTCTTAATGCCTACGTTAGCTATATAGGGACCAGTATAGTTTGCGATTCGCGGTTTTTGTAAGAAAGTTTGGCCGACTTTTGCTGTATAATACAAAAAAGGCTAATAAAATATGACATTGTTTGAAATTAGACTACTTATATCTAAAGTTATCCCACGAATACACACCCTCTAATGTTGCATAGCGTATCTTTCCAGTTTGCAAGAACTTGTCCTTTCTAAGTACCTCTTCATTATTCTTCTGCGATGTTTCAGAAAGTAGCCTCCTTGTCCTTAAAAGCAAACGCCAGTTTTGTGGATTTAAAATTGGAAATTTTAATAAATTTAAAGTTGTTCCAGGCCATGGTGCTGTTGTTGCACGCTGTATGAGATCAACAGCTTGCACTTTACAATAATCAGACTGAATCAGTGCATTAAACAAGGAGGATTTGCCAACATTGGTGCAACCAATCAAATATACATCTCCTATAATTATAAGATATTTTGAAATACTGAATCATTTTACAATTTTCACAAATCTATATATTACCTCGATATTCCCATTTATTGTGGAGTTTATTTATAAGTTCCTCGATACCATAACCAGTTTTTGCTGAGACTAATAAAATATCTTTAATATTAGCTTCGCCTATTCCTGATTCTTCTAAAGATTTTGATAAGCATTTCTTGACATGTACAAAAAAATTAGATGAATCCTGTGGCAGCAAATCTACTTTATTTCCAACGATAAAAACTGGTACATGTTTACCAACAATAGACATAATATCAGGCCAGACACTGCAAGGAAAATCCATCAGGTCAACCATTAAAATAACTGCCATCTTTTTCCCTTTTAATTTCTTTAGTAATTCAGGATATTCATCTGGAGATACATTGACTTTCAATGCAGTATTATAATTTTTCATAAAGTGACACCTCTGACATGTCATGGTTTTCAATTCATTATTAGTTCGACCAACGAATAGTTCAGAGGGCAAGTAACCAGGTATAGCAATATCTCTGCAATGAAGAAGAGCACCACAACCTCCACAAGGTATTGAGCTAGTACCAACATCAGGTTTTGGAGTACCGTAATATGAAGAATAAGAATTATTTTTATTTTCATCATTATAAAATTCATAATCCACCATCCAATTGGCTGGAACAGTAGACACATCGTCAGTTACTGGCACTGTCGTGTCATTTTCTTCAGAACTCTGTGCCAAGTAATCATCAAAATTTAACTCCATTTGCCCTAATGATTCTGTACTCTTTGCTTGTAAATACTTTTCATACAATATTCTGTACTTTTCATTCAGTGGCGGACGATTTTCAAATTCATCTTGGTCAGATATGATTTGGCTCTTAGCTACATTTGCATATGGCATTTGAATGGGAACCGTATCTTTATTTTCTTCCAAATGTTCTTCCTCTGTCAAAGGCTTCTGTTCATTATTCTTTCCTTCATTCGTAAGATATTTCAAAGCAATACTATATGCAGGTGTATTAATAAGTTCGTGCCATGTTCTCATCTTTTTTCTCATCGTTCTCATGTTTTCAAGCCTCTTATTGTTTGCATATCCAAACTTTAATTTTCTTTTTTCAAAATAATCACTGTACAATAATTTACTCCTTAATGCCTCTACTCTAGGATCAATGTCCGGCAATTTATGTCGATCATCATCCAACTGCTGAGCAGTAGAATACAGCGAGTTTGGAATAATCTGTGTATTCTTCACATAACCTAACATCAAAACACGTTGCTTCAACATTTTGCAGTACTTGCAAATCGTCAAATAATGTGTGGTAGAATACGAAACGGTTCCAGCCGAAAGCATATTGTAGAAAATATAAAATCACTCAATATCAACTTAGGATTAAGCACAAAATATTGTATTACGTCTTTGCTAAGACGCCGGTTGTCATCGTTGCCACACCGTTTACACTTATGAACTAAATTATGAGGATTATGAGTGAACATCAACATGCACCTTATATTGCACATTGTTATTCTTTTCAGTTGCACTACATATTAGACATAAAAAAAAACCATTTCCATTAACTATCTCATTTTTTATTATACATACAGCAAAATTAATAATAACATCGTACTGTACATCTTATGCATTTTATAGCTGTAGCTCAATTTAGGTACATTTTTTATAAGTGCAAATTACTTGCAAGGCTTTAATTAAATTTAGACATTCCTGTAACTTTATAGTAAATTAATGTTGCTAGCTAATAGATCCACAAGTTATTCTCTAGGATCGCTGATTATCGTATAATTTTCAAAATTTTTAAAGATATGTATTTATATCCACAGTTACAAGCCAGAAATAAAAAAAAATTGAAAATTATAATATGCAATACTCTCATTATTCTACGATAATTTTAATTCTTTACCATCTTATTTTCATAACAAAACGTGACTAATCCACCTACATAAAAAAACTATAAAATATTATTAGATTTCTAAAAGTATTTTATCTTTTATAATTTAAAAAGAGAAACTGTCATTCTTATTTCCCGCATTTTCATGAATCGAATCACATCGAACGAAGCGCCCCTGAATTCATGAAGACGACGAACGCGCGAAAGGAATGGCTGACGGCGTAAATGCGCATAAGACCGACATTAAAAATGGAAAAACGCGAATCGAAATTATATGAAAGTAATTAATTTCCACGGAATGTTCTCATTTATCACCGATGCTCAAGATCTGACATGTTGCGCATCGATTTCAGAATCTGTCGTCGACAAGTACTATTCACGTGGGCACGCCTCAGATCACTATCAATGGGTTGAAGTGTGCGATGTGTATCCATGAGCTACGAGATGGCCGGGTCGGAAAGGGTATGTACACTTTTTAATGGATTTTCATTGAGAATAAATGTAAATTTCTTGCTGTCGCGTCTTTAAATCCTTATGATATGTGAGAAGATTGTCCGATTATACTCGAGAAGCTATAAGCGTCCTGATTTTATGTCAAAACACGTGGAAAAACACGACCGCGTGCGGTAGCGGCCATCTTACTATTGCTTTCTTGTTTATTTTGAAGGTTTCAAATGTAGTTTTGATTTTCGCGGGAAAATACACAACATTTATGATTCCTGAATGCAGAAAAATATGGCTTTTCTACGTGGCATAGCTGTTCAATCAGTCTGTGACAGAATAACTAGGTATTATGTTAGATTAATGCGAATATTCCGCCATCTTACCGATACGCTGTCAATTACATCATACACCGGCTCAGTAGTATTTTTTTGTACGCATCTTTTATTCACTCTTGTATAAATTCTTCAAGGCCTTTGATTTTTTTTATATAAGTTAATCGTATAATCAAAGTTTTCAAGGTAGCTGGTAACTATGGACCTTGACATGAAAAAATATGTTTTTGGAAAATGTTAAAAACTTCTGTAAATATTTGATAAGTTCATGATACACTCGTCTGATAAAGGCAGTTAGAATAATCTCGGGTAACAATTATGAAATTTAACAGTTCAATGCTAACACATCGCTCGCTATTGAAATCTTATATGTATATTGTTATTGACTTCGCAGGTATGTCTATACACAAAATTGTCAAAGAATCAAGTACCTTGACTCACACTACTGACCTATGAGAATATAATCACAAAAACTTTCCAACTATAATTGTCTTCATACAAATACATTCACATAATTAATTTTATCGACGCGCAAATAGAATCTTGTTAGAAATACATCTTAGCTCACAAACATGAGAGAACAAGTTAAAAAAAAGTTCGTGCGTTCATTTTCAAAAATCAAAAGTGAAAGTACCAGTAGGTTGGGCTGATTGCTTCTATACGTTATGCGTGTTAGCTGCTGTTTATTTACACCGTACCATACACAACTGCTGATACAGTCCCAACATTCCATGTGTGGTACAATCATCATAAAAAATACTCGAAAGCACAGTATACCCAATTAAAATAAATTGACCAAACGAGGGTGAAAACGGCAGAGACCTTGAACGCGAACAAAGGAATCTGCAATACCAACGGATATATCCGTGGTGCTCAATCGCGTTAGTATATCATAATCGGCTTAAAAATCATTCAACAGTGTCTCTAACGTCTTAAAAATTTTTAATAAGGTCCAGTTGCGTCATCTTCATGACACAAAGATTACAACTCATCCGTGTATTAATTCGCGGACGGCCCACGAACACGATTATGTGAGACTGAAAGTGGTAAACACATTGTAATAGGTTAACGCACCTAAGCCGATCTTCTTCAGTAAACAAGATGTCCCAGAATAAAAAGATATGGAGTGCATCATTAGGTACAAGAGAAAAATCTGAAAGAAAAAGTTCTGATCCAATTTTTGTACCAAGCTTTCCTCTTAGAGTTATAAACAATTAAAGCTAGCCAATCAACACGCGGACGTACCCTCTGAGTACCCAAGAACGCGGTAAGTGGAAGATAAGGGATGCTCAGTGGGTACAGCCGTGCGTTCATTGTTTAGCTTTAATTGTTTATAACTTTAAGAGAAAAGCTCAGTAAAAAATGGATCAAGACTTTGTTTCAGATTTTAATCTTCTACTTGATGGTGTACTCCATATCTTTTCATTCTGGAACACCCTGTATACACACGCTTATACATACTATATATATATATATTTGGGCATATGTAAACACCTGGTATGAGATTAATACAAGCTACATAGGCTAGTAACATCGTAGACCCGACAATGGTGATACATAACTTGCTCTGTATCGATTTCCTCATGCCGAACATTGAAGTCTGTCGAAAATGGTTAAAACTCGAGAAAATGACTATCAGAATTCTCGTATAATACTAAATACAATAAGACTACAGGCAAAGAGAAAGATATCCTATACGTACAGCCAATCTTTAAATTCCTTTGGGCCGGGAAGAGAGAAAAGGGAAAAGAGGTGTGTAGCTACAGGAACGTGAACAGAGTGCAAATGAATAGTTCACGTAAAAGTTCAGTCAGACATCGCAGCACCATACGAATAAAAGTTCAACGGGCGCACTGTTCTATAATTACGTCAGTCGAAGAGGGCAGTAGCGGACACATAAATTTAATTGAGATTGAATCTAACTAGAAGACTGGGAGAATTATATAAAAAGTATCGTCCCTACGTTTTAAAATATAACCAGCTATAATGCCGCCTCGATTGGACAGTAGATTTTAGACCGGTCGAGAGTGTAGTCTTCTTTCAGAGGAAGCGCTGCTGCCAAAACTACTGCGCAGCGATGCTAGTCGCGTGACGCGGTCTAAGCCGAGGGTTTAGTCCGTCCTGGTATCGGGTTAACGTCGTGGTAAAACAATGCGGCATCTGCTCGTTTTGTTTTCACTAACGAAACGCGAACTATCCTCATCCGGACCAAGTTTACATTTCGTTAGGTTTGAAAGAAAATTTAGAGGACAATAGGAGAGAGGTAGATTATTCTTATTTGCTTATGAAAATTCACTTATTTGGTTATCAAAATTCATACAAACAGAATATAGATACACAAAGTATAATAATATACAGACAGTAGAGCATCGATGATTTATTAAGCATTAAGGACTCTTGTCGGCCATTCGTCCTGGGTTCTCAAATCTCCTGCTTCCCAGTTGATCTTAACATCTCCCGTTCTCACGCTGTGCGCACTAAAATAACCTGGGAAAGTGGCGTGATGCCGGCTTCGCAGTTGGATCGTAGATTGTTGATTAATTATTTCGGGAGGTCCAATCTATTTTGTACCTGATCTACGTTTGCGAATATCGTAATGCGTTTTCACAAGAAACCTCTTACATGACAGGATAGCGCTAAAGAATTAAAAATAATATTCGAGAACTTTTATGATTTTTTTTTTCGAAAAAAAAAGTAAGAATCTTGACATCACGTGTGCACGGTAAATACATATATATGTATATACTAACTCGGTCTACTACGCCGCAATGCCATTCTCGGGGTCCGCTGTCAAACGTTTCGTTTTTTCTCTTCCTTGCAAATTCCTCGGCGTCTTTTGCATCCATAGAAGTTAAATAATTTTTTGCAACACGTTTCATCGAACTGTGCTTAACTTTATTACTGTTTGGCGATTGAGATTTCCCGTGGCTAACAGAAAACAGGAACGAATCAGCGACGTCATATTTTACAGATATTTAACACTTTTCTTCACTTCACTTATGATAGTTTATTCAGGCATCGCGAGGTGTCAACGAGGGCTGTTAGTTTGCTGTAAGTGTCCTTAAGGTTTATAGATGTTTTTACGTAGTTCTATCATTGACGTATGAGTAATGATTTGCTTATCGAACATTAATAATATATATCATTTTTCACATCTGCTTCAATTTTGGGTCGAGTAAATACGCGCGGATACCGCTTATCACTAGCATGATATGCAAAGGCGAGAAAAACGGGACGCGGGTCACGTTTCTAAGTCGATTTGAACAGACAACACGAGAGAAGGAGCGATTAGCGTGTATCGTGTAGAAAATTAATAGAAGCTTAACACGATAGCCAATCTACAGCTTGTAAATTATAAGTGAGTTCATGATCGGTGAGAAATAGTGGAAATTTATGAGACTCATTGTACAATTAAATGCGCACTTCCGTTATCAGCAACTTTCCATATCGAAATGTCTGGCGCGAAATATCAAATCTGTATGCAATTTCACCAAGGTATTGCACGAGATTCTGGAATCATAAAATGTATGTATATCCCCGTGCACTTTAATCCCATCGCGAAGTGACATTTAGGGGTATCTTATTTTCCCTTACGAAGAAGTGACGCGTCGCGTTTATACGTGGATTTTTTTTTCAAATTTATAAAACAACCAATTTGTTTCTCGTCGTGACGAACCCTATACTTAAAAATTTCGTGTTAATGGCCACGTAAAAAAATTAACAAGGAACTACGCAACAGTTCAATTATTAGCAGTGTGTCGGGTAAACACAAACTGAAACCGAAACAGCAGTCAAAGTGCGAGAGGAACGTACGTACGTATGTGGGTCAGGGATGATTGCCGAAGCTCTGCTTCCACGTAGCTCGCACCAAGTCGAGATTAAATTGGGCTCTCTCGTCTCAGGCCGATATTGCTCGAGGCATAAAGTCGTGCATCTTCCTTTTTCTTTTGGCGGAAGAGAAAAAAGTTATACGTATATTCAGATATGACTCGTAGATTTTCATACGTGGCTATAGAAAATGTTGCAGTACGAAAAATAACATTCACATCCCAGTAAGAGTACTCATGGTAGAAGTATTCCAAGAAATAATTTCATCACTAGACTGTTTCGGATACGCTCTCAGGAATTCGAATAATAGTACAGTACATAGAGTGGAACGTTGATAAAGAACGATGTTGATGAGAGGTGTTTCGCTATGTGTAATAAGTAATAAAGATTTCCTAGGATGGAAGCTGATTCGGTGTCGCCACCTGGCGTCGCAGTTGAAACTAACCTCTCGTCAATTTCGGTTACCTAAGATAACGCTATAAGTTTAGGCAGCGAGGAAATGTACGAGTTGCGCGCGCGACTTGTCTCGTCTCGGAAAGTTTTCGTGCGTCGAGACTTTAACGATTTCAGAATGTTTGGCAGGGTGTAGAGGGAAATTGGGTGAGCCGAGAAAGAAGCGTCTTCCTTACTTTCAGTAAATCAAAGTGAAACTAACCCTACTTTACCTTACTCTGCCGTAAGCATGAACTGTGCATTTTCTCATTTGCATCTAATCTACAAAATAAAAACTTCATGCAGGCTGTGTGTTTTGAATCACGTAGCGCCCGAAGTAGGCGACCCTCAGTCTTGTTTACGGAAATCGAGCCGGTCGACTGCGATAGTTTTAGCAGAGCGTAACGCTACGTAGATAGTACTTTTGCACTTGAAAATTACACCGACGTAAAATGGTCTCGCACAGCTAACTCTTGATACTGGGTGTTTTGTAATAGCAAGACTTGTGTCGACGTTCGTCGACAAACGCAAACACGCATTTCTGCAACTGTAGTAAAAATGGCTAAATATCCTTATGCTGTTACGCGTCTGGTGACTTGTGTCGATATTAGAACAACGCCGTGCGGACAATTGTCCACATTTGCCTGCTGATATTTCAATTGGAAAGCACCCACTGTGGTAGCAGATACGGTCGTTTAATCGACAAGAGTTACCGACTGAGTAAATGAAATTCAGAATTACCGATCAAGACGAGAGATTAATGAATAATATACCTACACATTTTCTACATTAAAACTTTTGGGTATTACTTAAAGTAATTCCATAATAATGATATTCGTACCAGACTGATACTGATGACTGAGATTAAAATTCGCTGTAATTGGTTACGAGAAACGTGAGTACCCGTAGTTTAGTGGCACTAGTTTCCCAAGTTGCAACTATTAGTTACAAGGTTATGCGCATGGATGGAAAATTATGATATGAAGGCACTATGTACATGCGTGGAGTTTTTCTCCTCCATTTATGTACGCCCGCTCGCATTAGTATGTATATCGGTTTTAGGTGGTCTTACCATTCTTTTAAGTTTGCCGGAGAGTGTTTCATGGTCACGGTCGCACGATAGTCACGTAGGCCAAGTAGTATGGCCGTCGTTGTTTCATCCTCTTACTTTACCATTCCGTCTCTTTTTTTTCCTCTGCCTCTTCTCCACTCTCCCAACAAACTCGTTTTATTCTCTCATCGTCTAATCGTCCAATCTTCAAGACGCTGGGATGCTTTACGCCGCAGATATTTTCTCTGCCGTCTTTCCTCGTCTCTTCCACAAGGTTCAATTCCTCCTCGTGTGAAGAAACCGAATGGGGGTAACCAGGCGCGAAGCCACTGCCTTGTAAACAAGCTGTACTTTCGGCAAATATTATTCGCACTAGTCCCATCCTCGGTTACGTAAATTACATAAGGCATTTATTCCATCTCATATAACGGGTGATACATAAGTCACGTAACTGATTTATCATGAATTTTGTATAGTGTATGTCACGTACGTATACAGAGAGGATACCGGTAGCACGATGCATTTCCTAGAGTGGGGCTACATGACGTCACCCAAGAAACTTGCTAAAGAAAATCGCACCGCATTTTCTATAAATGCAACAGACGCACGGCAACCAAGGAAACATTGCGGTTGGTCGGAACGTGAAAACTCTTGCCAGCCAACAGTCGATAAATGGCTTACGGTCATATAACAAAGTGTCTGTTGACGATTATAGAATACCATCTGGTCGCTGAGCAAATAGGTCCAACAATATTATACCACAGTAATTAATAATAATATTGCATATCCTAAAATTACCCAGATCCATCTTTTGGTAAAATATAAAAGAAGAGACTTACAATTAGACAAAGTTGCCTTCAATTTTGAAAATTGAAACTCAACCTTCGAGAGATCAAACTGGGTTGTAGGTATATTCATCTGCAACATGGTGCATCTCAAATACAGTTTTAACATAATGCACTTGGCATTTGACGTCACGAGGACAAATGACCACTTGCTTTTAATCATGGACGACGATATGTTTACCAAGACAGTCTTCATTCACGTGCATAGGCTGTTACATTCGTTGCTAAATATTCAAGCAATCCAGGAGCGTGTTTCAGTTGACAAGGGCCCTGTTTATATTGCCATCGTAGATCCTAGGGATTGTTTACAAGATAATTGTCGAGGTCAGGATTTTTATTATTACCGGTGAAAGTCTTTCGTGAGACGTGAGGTCTCGTGAGGATGGTAAACAATGATCTGACTCCGCTCCAGGCACGAAGCATACTATCATTATTGCACTGTCATTAATCATAGAAAGTCCTAGAGATATTCAAACCGCTCGGTTCTCAAGATCTTAACCACAAAATCACGACTAATAACAAAACCACGGTCGAATTCCGATTGGACAATCATATCTGTCGCTCCAGGAAATGTCTTTTCTCGACAATAAAATCATTTTCCAGCATTCAATTGACTAAATATAATTTAAAACAATCCACAGTGACCTGCTATTCTTACATAACCATAATACTAATTCCAGTTATACAAGATGGTAAACAAAAAGTTTATACCGATTACGCGTTACGTATACATACTATCTGCTTCACGTAAACGGAGCAAATTCTTCGTCAGACATTTGTTTTTATTCCTCCCATCTCGAACCCTTCGGTATTTATATGCACATATACATATATAGAGGGTGCGTACACTGCGAAGTTTGTTATACTTTGTAAATACTCTCCTCGCCATTATATACTCTAGAATATCTCTCGTCAGTTAATGTTGCACTGGACTGTACATATCATCAGCAACATTGTTGTACGATAGATAGCACACACATAATGCAACGCGCGTAGTAAACAAGTCTAGTAGTAAATATTCTCCTACTTGTGCCACATCTTAAGAGACAAAAGTTTTCGAATATATATTCTTATACAGCTGTATATACGCAGGTATTATAAAGTGGGTGGAATGTCATGCGCATGCGCATACGTGAATACGTGCGACAATCGCATAAATATAGGCTGGGCCAGTACGATATTAGCCGTATATAACATGTGGCTACGTATTTCGATGCGAGTCTCCGATGGTGGTTTACCAGAGAGAAAGGAGAGGAGAGCCGAGGGCGTCATCTGGAATGCGTAAGCAGGCGACTCCTTTGACTTAATTCAGTGCACTGACTAATGGCAGACGTCGCATTTTACTCGACTATCTTCTTAACCCAACCAGAAGGACGAAACTTTCTTCTTGGTAAAAATCTCATAGGAGTCGAACTCGGCAAGAATTCTCGTATTAATTTTTGAGACTAGTAATTCTTGTCAGATTTTTCTCAAATTTTTCCCATAAACCCATTCGACCTTCTAAGGTTGTACACGGGTTGTGTACTTGTATATTTTTATGTTTTTTCCTTCTCTTTCTCTCTCTTATGCGATATACCTATTGTTTGTTACTACCTATACTCGTATGCAACGAAACCCATTTCTACAGCGTCTCAGTCCACGCTACCTGATCGTGGTAGGCATCGTGAACAAGTGCAATAACCTCTGGTGAAATCTACGTCGAAAGAATTGGCGTTGACTTAACCGGCTGGAACTTCTGGTAGCTCGATTCTAGTCTAACGCGTTACGGCACTCGCAATCAGAGACACGTGCAAAAGTGGGTGGACTTCTCCGCTGAATTTATTTAATATTTACACCTACTTTATATTTACAAGATGTATTCGAATGGAATCTATTGAGACGTTTCAAAGGTTAATTACTAAGTAAGATGAATTACAGGTTGGGGTCGAGAGAAATAACATGATCACGAGTTGCTCGGGAGAGGTAAAACTATTGCCAAGAGGGTGGTGTGATGTCTGGTAAAATGGCTCAGGCTATGCTAGGTTATAGGTCCGAAACCTCTCATCAGCGTTTCCGTTACGTCATGACCTTCAACCTAGTTCTTGGGTTATGTCAGCGTTGAAAGGGTGCTACTTACTTCAGGTTTCGTCAATAGTTCACTACGGCTGCGTAGAGCTAATGAGGATATACTTGAGCAATTAGGACACACCCTTAACGTTGAACTATCGGTATATATACATATATGTATATACCTTGTGGTGCCGTATATAGACAGCAGTCTCTAAATATCGACGGATCCTATACGGTAATTACGCTAAGCTCCACGCGCTATTAACGCTGATAGTTTTCAATAATAGAAGCGAATACCTTTAAGGCGCACGTTTATTATTCGCGCTCATATACTTTGTATAAATTACACGGTTCCGATAAACAACGCGTGTCGTTGAAAGTCATACGAGCAGTGACGATCTACGAGGATCCTGTCACGTATACTTTTTTGCCATTAGTAATCCATAGAGTCATTTTATGGACACACACGCGCGCGCGCGCGCACACACACACAATCGTATGGTAAAATTTAAAAATATTTTAACATCCTAAGCAAGGGACAAACGCACTAGTAGAAAGAGCTCGTAATTGTTAACATAAAATTTAATTATTTCTCGAAGTCGTCAAGCGCGCGGAAGGCAGTAAGAAAATTATGGGTAGTTGCATGAAAAAAAAAAAAAATTAATGATAGGCATTTAATGATAGTAAATCGTCCTGCTGTGGTTGGAAAATAGGATGAAATTTTATTTACACGCGATATTTATAGACGTCGTGACGATAGAAGATAACTTGACGATTTCGCGTTTATGTTTCTGGCAACAATACAACCTTTACGCATTTTGTTATAAATATACTGGTTCATAATATGCGTCCTCGACGGTATGCTTTACTGTGTTGATTGGAGTCTTGCGAATGGATATATGTATATTTTTTTATTATGTACAGCTACGTCAGCTTATACCTAAGTCAGCATTGGTGAACAGTCAGTTCGATTCTAACGCGACAATTTCGCCACTTCCGGTTCTTGCTCGAGCCATACAAAATTCGAACGCTGACTGCGTGACGCGTGGGCGAAATCGAGTGACAGGTAAAAACGGGCTGTTCGACGGAATTCTTTTTTTTTTTCCTCCACCTCAATTCTGACGTTCTTCCACGAAATGTGACATCGTAACGCTTTTTGATTCTCGGAGTGACTTCATTCTTATTTTTTTTCTACGCCAGCTCAAGCGAATAAGGATAAAAGGGTTTCATTATTATTATTTTTTTTTTCCATTTCCCTTACGTTTATTCGTCTTTTTAGCGGATTCCCATGGGAATTATTGTATTTGGAATTTTTAATGTTTCCGATGAAAAAAATAGCAAAAGAAAGACAACTGTGTTTAATTTTCAACGTAGGAATAGTGTTTCTTATAAGCGAGGAGACTGATAAGGAACGACACGTTAGAAAATACAGTAGCGCGAATTGCCTCGTGGACCTCGGCATTACGACGCGGCAGTTTTGTGAAAATGATTCACTCTGTAAAGTCACTCGGTTTTGCCTTGAAAACGAACGCGTTGATGAAAACAACATGCCCGATTAGATTCCGCGACGTATAACAAATTTGTAATTGCTGGTAAAGAATGTTTTGATCGTTGCCGATCAATCTGGTAAATAGAAGAAGTAACTAATTATTCCGTGATACCGATCTGCGAATGTGATTCATTGGACAAATCACATATAATTTATATCTCTCTGCTGTTTCAGCAGTGTGAAATTAAAACTGTGTCTACTAAACTTTGAGAATTGCGTCACGTGATCCAATCAATCATTTTGTCAACATCGGTTCATAAATATGACTCACTCGTCTGTATTGTTACTTGCTGTTCAATATACATGTATATGTAGTGTATCTACACCGAGTGTATGCACGTCTGTCACCGTATTATTTAGATATGATCCTTTAGCGAGGATTAAAAGTACTCATTTCGGACTCGTAGGATATTATTACATCATTTCTGAGACGCAGTTGATAGAGAGGAAATTGATCGCCACGATCGTTTAGATAATACATAACAAATTATCGATCGGTTCCGTGGAAGTGAGTGTGACGCAGCGTAGCACGTGACTACAGAAGCCTTTCACGGCTACATTTGCAAAAAAGACTAGCATACACGCTTCCAGGCTATAATGTCACTTTCGGTTAAATTACGAACGAACATGGCTGTAGAAATGGATTTAAAAAATTTAAATAAAAAAGTCGACCACTTTTTTATACATGTATATACATATATATTTTGCGCTACAGACAGTAAAAGATTTTTTTCTCGTGATCCACAATTATGTATCGCGAATAAAAATATTTTAAGACATATGAATGGTAGGTACTGGATGAATGAATTAGACGCGAATCACGTAGCTTATTACGTGCTACGTTATTCGTTGCCGATAATGTGTGGTAGGAATATCGTATTTCACGGGATGGAAAATTCGAAGAAAATTGTCGTAGGTATTATCGGACCGCCAGAAACGTGGTTTCCGAGAAGTAATTGGGAGCAGTTTCTCGCTCGACGACTGCTTGACAAAAATAAAATTACCACATGGCGAATTTCCACGGCACCCATATGCATGTACGTACCTACTATCGACGTGAGTAGAAAAGGTGCGCGACTGCTTCAAAGTACGCGACGAGTGCTATTCTTATCGATGATGGTTGATTATTTTTCGTGTTTTCTTTTATCTTTTTTTCTTCAAGTTTTTTTTCTCTCAACTTTTTTACTGTCTCATTCTTTCCTCTCGGAAAGTTCAAATGCATTGGAAATTTGCGTAAGTTATATATATATATATATATATCGTATGTAGGTACGTGCTGCCGTACACGCTCCGTCGTCTTTGGGCGGATTTTAATAGACGCGCTAAATTTAAGCAAGGAGGCTTCATACTTCCCGGATGAAAAATGCAACGAGGTGTCTCGTAGAGGGTAACGACGATTCCGGCAAACGTAATTTTACTAGACTACGGAAGGAGACGGCTACTGTGGTTGGCTGTGATATTTGTATGTATGGTATACTTTTTCACTAGCGTCCTTGAGCCTCTTGTTGCAAACTACGCAGGGAGCTGAGATGCTGAAAAATTGAGGAAAAAAAATGATAAAAAATGAGTATCGCAAAATTTAGTTAAATGACGTAAATTGTCTTTAATGCCGTAGAATGTTGTTTTGAGGTCAGTCGATCTCTTTTATCAGATTGTGCGAATATACGTGTATATGTATATGTTTTGACTTTGTCTATAAATATCTGTATACGAAATAAAGCACTACAAGGATCACTTGGGCTTGCAGACGTCATTTTTATTCTTGAACGAATCTTGTTTTATTCTTCTTCTTATTCCCTGTGGATAAGACGGTGATTTAGATTTTCTTAGGCAACGCTTGGTAAATTAAAAAAAAAAATGCTTTCATATCACTCGATGCCAGGGGGAATTAAATTCAATAGAGATTGTCGTCTAACTTTGTGTCACAGTCCTATTTGAACAAGATGGGACTCTTTAACGTTATACATATAGCATTTGCAAAAAAATAGGTAAAAAATTTTTCTAATTTTTCTATTCTCCGTCTTACATATTCCGAAAATCTGTCAACTTCCAAGAACCTAAACTGAATCTATGTCATAATCGAAATACATAGATAATGTAAGCTATGTAATGTCAGAAGCTCGCCGATGAACGTTCGTTAAGAAGGATAGTAATCGGTAGGCGGCGAAATGTCTGCCGAGTGACTCTCCCACGTGGACGAGTATCCCGAAAATGAAATACGTATTTTTGTATCGCGACTTTTAGACGGCATCACGCCCGCATCTAGATCGTCGTCGCGACGCCAAAAGACACGTGCGTTCGGGTACACTCGGGGGATTTCCCTACGTTCGAACACGTGGTTGGTAATTTAAAAAGAGCATTGTACGACATTTTTTCCTCGGGACAAAAAACCATCAAACTCAAACATCTTGGCAGCTACAAAGTTGCTAAAAGACACGAAAAAAAAATTCGTAGAATCGAGCAAGAGATATTTCAAGCATATATATATATATATATATACCTCGCGCGTTATTGCCTTCCATTTTCTTCCGTCCTTTATTCTCTTACGCAACGACAGCATCCACCATCCTCCTCCCTCGCTGCTACTGAATCCCACAAGCTTGTGCGTTCTGCACATCGCTATTTCTACCTGCGCACATAACCTATTTCTGCGAAGCAACGCGGACACGTGCGAGGCTAATCCTATTTTTATTTTAAATTTCCCGCTAAAAATTCAAAGCTCTCGCCATGTCTTTTTTTTCTCTACTTATCATTACATCACACGTAACCTTATAACATATTGGTGACTATCGAATTTTAATGCCTGGCCCGGCTTCTCAGATATCCTATACCTATGGACTGTGTATCGAGTATACGTAAGTACACGGATTCTGATCTTGTTCGCGTTCCTTGTTCCGTTCGATTCCCCCACGTTAGTCAACGGCTGAAGAAACTTTGCTAGGCATCAAAAACGAGTGGTATAAATTCGAGAGCATAATAATAATAATGAGCTAGCAAGGCTTCGACAGGATTACGTAACGCGTCGTCCAAAAATGCGTATCGCGAAGCCCCCATTGCTCCTAAACATTGTTTACCTTACGTACTTAGCATGTGGCATATGGGGGTCTTATCGAGGCTCTTTGTTTCCATAACGAAATTTCGCGATAATTACTTTTAGAGGCTCGTGCAATGCATCCTTGGAATATTTTACCAATCGACTGATATATGCAGATATACTATATTTAGAGATACAACGTTGCACGTTAATTCTCACAGTACATTATTACTGTTTCCTATTCTTCACGTATAATTATTTTCGAGATAGTTGCGTCTTGGTAAAGTCTTAAGTTTTCGTAACGGCCGATATAAAGCTTCAAGCTACGATTCTAGCATTATTAGAGATACGAAATATTCGTATCTTGGCTACTCGGTACAAGTAACTGTATATAGATATATGCATGCGTATATATCGTCCTTTGAAAATAACTCAAAGTGAATTGCTATACTTTACAATATACACAGTGAAGATCGGTGCAAGTCTTTATCGTTTTTTGTACATTTCATTTAAATGCAAATGCTTCCATAGTATGGCACGTGCTCGGCTTTCTACGCAGTTTTGGCACGGTTATCTAATTAAAAAAGGAAGCCGCTGTGACCAAGGTTAGTCTTTTCACTCAACCGGTACGATCAAAGCAGAATTGATAGTGAAAAAGCACTGTGCAAACGCTTGCGACTTGTTTTCTGCGATAAATAATAAATATAAAAGCGAAAAAGAATATTACTCATGTCGGAAGATAAAAAATCAGACGAATTTCTCTATCGGTGAAAGTATTACGTTAATGATTTAATAATTATCGTAAAACTTTACTACAGTATACATAGGAACACTCGTGTGTTTGTGCTAGATGTTTATTCACGATATATTTATATCACGAGTATATATGTATACATATATATATTTTCACCCTACGACTCTGCCTTTAATCCACGTTGCCGAATATGCATATGGTACGTATGCATAAGGTTTTTTTCCCCTATTCATTCAATTTCATTATTTCTTCCTCCATGTGGTTCTTTAAGTATTTCTATCGGAAATGTTCCACTATTTTTTTAATATAACCTAACCTAACCCAACCTAACTCAGCCTCCCTCAAAGGCGTATACAGATATAGCTTTTCTATGCATGGAATTTCCAACGTTGCCTCGTGCACCATTAGTAGATATATATATATACGTATTTATATCGAGACATATTATACGTAGTATATTATGTAAGGAGATATGTATGTAAATACATAAGTTGAGCCAGGGCGGAAGGGGGGGAGGCTACTTCACAGTCGGGTGACAAGCCGGCAAGTCCTGACGGCAGGAGGGTAACTGGATTCTAGCAGTGGGAAATGAAGGACAGAAGAGAGCGTGAGAGAGAGAGAGAGAGAGAGGGGAGGGGAGGGGGGGAGATAACGAAAGGGAAAGGAGATGGCAGTGGATGACGATGTAGTCTAATAAAGTCAAGGTTTCGCTCTGGCGTAATAGTGCGATGTACCTCACGAGGTGACTGTACCCTGACTAATCTCGTCTAAACTGGAACTCAGGATATTGTTTGTCCAGTGAAATAGTTACGATGAACATATTCACGAAGGCGGACTGCACCGTGATTTAATTTGTACGAGTCTGTTTCGTAATCAGTTACCTTCATCTGCGACGTAAGCAAATAAACGCTATCAATGAAATTGCATCGCGATATCTATTACACTTTATTTTCTTAACTAAGATTGATTGTCGATTAGTAACGATAACTTAGGAAATTCTATCCGACTGAAGATTAAAACTGTTTTTTCGTATTTTTTTTTTTTTCAATTTGAAGTCGATTCAGTTCTCATGAGTTAGTTGTTGCTTTCGGGATCCGCACTGGAATCGCGTACCGTCCTATTCTACCTGGGTTACTCGTTTTCCGCTTTCAGTTTACCTCATGGCTCTATCGGACCACCCATTGGTGGTAGTGCCTTATTAGACTGTGTAAGAAGCAGGAACATCGTCACTGTCCTCCTCGACGTGTACTGCTGGTCGTGGCGCATATTACGCTCAAGCTGGGTCACTCAAGTTCATTGGCTCTTCTTCAGTCGATCTGCGAACCTAGATTCTCCTGGGTGATATATTAGAGAATCGGTAGGCTTGTCGCTTCTTACGAAATAATGCTTTGATTATAGGGTGATTTATCGCACCTGTTTGTCACAGGTTATCAGTACAATTTATTTACGCTTATTTCTGTGTAGATGACTTCTTTTGTGGGTTTCGTGGAAAATCGAATTTCAAAGTTCAATTATTTTCGCATAGCCCACGTACTGCGTACTTTTGGTCTTACGTATTTCGTAGCTTTGTTTTTTTAAATTTCAATAAATATCACTGAGAGGGATATAAAATTTAATTGGATCGCGGTTTATCGTTGATTAATCATAGTGTTATCGAAATATGTATATATATAGTTGCTAATGTCAGTTAACGATATTATGTCAAGATCTTATCTCGAGACTATTATTGAAATTCCGAGAAAACTCGAGTAATTGTTATCTATGGTAAACACGGGAGAGACCATTGATTTCTTCATTGGTATTTTGTAGTTTTGTATCAACATTACCATCGTTGTTATCCATCGACATTCTCAACAGTCACTAATTATTCCTCTTCCAAGTCTGATTGACCATACGTACGTTTATACATGAAACTTATGAGTGTCCTTTAAAAAATAGTGCATAGAAAAGAGGCCATGAGGTATTTCAGAATTGCTATAATAAATAAAAAAAAAATATTTCGAGTCAGTCAAAAATGCATTTCTGGTTTTTCTCGAAGGCCAACTTTTTTCTACCCAAAACCATGGTATTGTTACTCTTGACTTACTTTGTTCAGCGAACGAAAAAATTGATTCGCTACACTCGATACAGTTTAACGTCGACCAAGGCAAAGAGATGTAGAAAGAAAAAGTTTACATTTTACCAACGTTTCGAGTTAAGATTTGCCACGTGTATAAATAATAACAGTAATAGGGAAAATCAGTGGCACCGTTAACGTTATTTATAAAATCGATAATTATTCCGATATGATTGTGACAATGGATCTATCTGATTGTTTACACCGAAGTGCAATCGCGATAATGACTTAAGTTTCCAGATAAAACGATAAACATACTTCCACTGTATACACAATGGCCAGAGACCTCACGGCCGTTACCGAGTATCCAACTAAAACGTTGTGTCTACAAAAAGTTGTTAGTTTTCTCACTCAGCACTCGTAAATACAAACATGGCGACCGATCAGTTATATTTTCCTGAAACACTATACATATTCAATATTACATGCGCTGGCCACTGTCTCGAAATTATTAGATAACGTTATCACGTATCTCGAGTAATTTGAGAATTATTGTTTTAAAGGCCTTAATCCCTGTTGCCTCTCTCTACGATACTTCGAATTCTTATTTATTATCTTCGCATACCAGTATGCATAAGTGTTCCGTAGAAACGAATAGTACTTCGTGATGTCTTATATATATGCATATATATTTAATCATCAGATATATAATATCGTAGATACATAGAAAATAATTATGTATCTGTTTTTATTGCGATCTTCGACAGTGTATGCATGAACGATTTGTAATTCTAGTATGATAACCAATGTCTTCCCCCCCCCCCCCGCCGTTCAGACTCTCGTTATTTTATTTTCGAGATTCAGTCGCGCCGCAAAACCAGCACGTGGCTCGCTCGATCTGGCGAAGGTCGTCGAATTCGCAAAAACCTCCTACTCTCTCTGTCTCTCTCTATCTCACTTCTACCTCCACTCCATCGAACCCATCCAAAATAGTAGGAGAAGCAATAGCAGCGTATTACGTAGAAGAATTCGCAGGTTATAGGATTTTCTTTTTATTTTATTCTCAATACACTTCCATTCTCTCGGGCGGTGAACTTTTTTCTGTCTCTTTGAGCTATGACACGTGCGCTCAAAGGTTAGGTGGAAGAGTCAGATTTAAATTTTATCTGAAATATTTATGTGGTCGTAGCATATTAGGTACCTGTAGATGTCTTTCGACAGCGAGAGCGGACATGGTAAGTTTTGTTGACCTTCGAATAATAATACTTGTCTCGGATCAGCATATTGCCGATTCCGATCGGATATGTCATGTCCATATAGCAGTTTAAGAGTGCTGTAATCTTGACGCGTGGGTGGCGACTTCCCTGCGTGTCTTGTGCGTGAGCCTCCTCCATGCTCCAGGGTGGGACACACGTGTCGAGAATCAAGGTCGACCAAGTTGAAATTATCCAAGAGAAGAAAAAATAAATATTACCAATTTTCAAAGCACGCTTAAGCGTCGTGGCGCTTAAATGTTTCGTTTATTTTCGGTATATATAAGCGTATAGTCGCTCTTTTGATCGTAGTTCCTACCCGGCGTAGCTCATTAACGTACAAAAGATACTGGTGGAGCCAAACGAGCGTATACAAAAAGAAACTATGTATATAGCGCGTAATAACGCGATAGAGATGCCATAATGAAATTTGTGTTTGCTCGGACGTGACGATCGAGTGGAAATAAATGAAATCAATTATGTAATAATATAACGAATCTCCATCAAGGCCTCTCTTATTTTTGTGTACCCGACAATGGAGACGCTATTTCAAAGCTTCTTTTTATATCTACCGTCTTTCGTTGTTATCAATAGCGATTGGCTTTAAAAGTAGATACGTCGATCATGTGGATCTTCTTTTTTTTTTGTCATCTCTTTTGTAATATAATATTTATAATGTAATAACTTACCGTTCGCTTAGAGGCCAATAGGCCTAATTTTATTTGTTATCAGAAAGCATTAGCTAACCGTATCCTTAATCCAGGTGAAATAATTCCTATCACTTGTGGCGTCTCTCTCTGGATAAATGTCAAGTTTTTTAAAATAGAAAACTATATATATATATATATATACATATTCATTGTGTACATTATTTCATGCATTTACACAACTGTTTTTCATCTTAAAACACGTCAGGCCAGATCTCGTCAAAATGCATACGTGCCACTTAGCTTATAGACCAACAACACACTTCGCTTTGGCAAATATAATTCAAGCTTATGTGTATACACGGTCTAATACGCAGATACATACAATACACGTGACTAATCGAATGATACCGTTTACGCAATATCATTTTAAGACGTGGATTACATTGGCACGGTCATTTACGTCAGTACGGTAATCCGTGTTTTCTTTATTTTGTCTTTCTTTTACAATTGTTCCATATTTATCATATGTTTGTCTCAGCTTTTGTGAACCAAGTCGGTTTCTATATGTGGGACATTTCTACATCATTTTGTATTTCGTGGATATTCCTTCGACAAGAAGAAATGCAACTCAGTTCTAGATTTGGATTAATTGATATATGATATATTCGAACCCGTTATCAGATCATGCTAGGTATTAATTTTTATTTAATAGACTTACCGCTTAATGGATAACGCGTTAACGTAACTGGTAAGGAAGAATAATTTCTTCAATGAGTAATTATATTTGTGAGATTCTTTCTTACAATTGTTTTTGAAATCATTCTTTATTATGATAGTATCTCTGTTAAAATTCTGACAGTTCGCACGTTAATCACTTATGTGATAACGTAATTCTGATAATGATAACAAGATATAACGATATATGATTTTAATTAATCTTGAAACCATGAAATTCGTTAAAATTTTTATTCGGTTATTGAAAAAGTTTTTTGTCTATGTATTAGATGTAACACATATGTATTTTCATTGGCAGGAGGGCGACGTATCGTTATCAGGTGTGGGGGATGAAGAAGCAGGGGTAATACTGGAGAACGGATCCGGAAGTGGTGACTCGGCCTCGACGTCGCATAGTGAGTATCCAGACGATCATAAAATTATGTATTAAAAACATAAAATTAGTAGAAACATATCGGAATCAGAATTTCTGTATCTATATTTTGTAGTACAGAAGGGATTATGATTTCTTTTATTACACCTGTAAATAATATTTACTACGTTAATCGAATTGATAATAATTTTCTTGTCAGATGCGTATTGATTTTAATGAATTTTTAAATGGTCCACAAGTCACAAACTATTCATACGTACATATGTGGAATATCATAAATAGTACTTATATTTAGTACTACGATATTATATAATAGAAATTTAAAAAAAACGTACGTGTATAAAATTTTCTACAAAATTAAGAAATTTCTTACTATCAATAAATTATTTCAAACTACTCGAAATGGATAACAGTGACTTTTCCACATTGTTAAACTCTTTCGCCATTAATATAGCGTGTTCTGTACGCTAGTACTATTAGAGTACTGGTATACCTTTATTCAGTGAGAAGTCGACATAACGAGACGACAGTCATTCGCAAGAGGTTATTGCCGTTCAAGAGAGCGAGTCCGAACCTCTCTCTTTGATAATGTGGGTTACGAATGTGCTTTCGCGAGCCAAGTGTCACCGACCTGCAAATTTCTAACCGTTAATCGGCATTTGTTTACCAAATAGTATACAAGCTCCATAAACAAACACATACATTAGTGGAATGCTCGATCGATGGTGTTTATACAAAACTTTGACAGCTATATTAAAATCTATAGTCCGTCCACGTGTTAATGTGTTTTTTCATTTGACAGGTCGAAAATAATGAATTTTGTATCAGGTCGTACGTGGCGGTGCATACCATTTTTCTTACAAAGCACGCACGTGTATAAATTTAAACTGAAATATATATTATTTTTCATAAAACACGTGTGTCCTTTGCTGAGGATTGCATCAGTTGCGAAGTGTCAAAAGAAAACATTGTACTCGAGGTCAGAGTACAGATTGTTATCAATAAAATGAATCGATAGTAGGTAATAACGGCTGCAGTGGGTGTCTAGCATATCGTAGTAGTCAAGAATCATGATCTAATCGGATAAATCGTTATTAGATATGATTAATTAATATCGTCAAAATTTCGAGATTAAACCTTTTAAGGCCCGAATTACTTGCACAATGATAATGCTAGATGTCTATGTATGTACGTGTATAATATCCGAAGAGAGTATAGGAGAGATACGATTGGTCAGGATCAAATCGCAGGCTTGTGATTGGCCGTAATTTAGTACGAGCTTCGTTACCTCATCGGAAACGTGGATGAAATTTTCCATCTAGTGAGAAGGTACCTACCTCACCTCCTTTTATAATTGCAGGAACGATGAATCACAGCGTCAAGACTTTGACGTCTGACAAAGTCGATGTACTTTCGAAGGAATTGCTCGCTGATAGGTCGTACGATTGTTATTAGTCACGCTTGTAATCTAGTAACGCAATTGCATAAGCGCCATGCGGTAGAAATGCAGACTAAAAAGCTGATGACACAGCGTGAGCGACGGCGACTCTCGAGTTCGGCAGGTTCCGTTAAACTTCGGATACCTACGTGGGATTGGCGTAATAGCCTTAAAGTTTTTGGACTTAACCTGAAAATCTTGTAATACTTTTACAATTACTTTCTACATTATGTTACGTAACAGTCGCTTATTGATTGAATATAGTTAATCAATTGATCTTGAAAGATTCGAGTCTACGGTTATAAAGGTAGGCGGTTACGCTGTTTTCTTTTGGCAATGCTTGAATAAAATGACCAAGCAGTGACGTCACTTTTCAATTAGTATTGTGAAAATAATTTATTCCAAGAGTCTTTGAGACCGAATGGCATCAGGACTGTAAGCGATTATGGAGTAGAGGAGTAAATACAAAGAGAGAAAGAGAAAAAAAGATAACGTTCAGATACAGGAGCCATAACGTATCACAGGGAGATCTTAGCAGCAGGGAGTCAAGAAGGAGATTTGCCTTTGAAGAGAGAGAAAGAGATGGCTTTTGACGTACATAGTTCTAAGCTGCGCAGTTTACATTGTAAACTTAAATAAGAACATTTGCAATCCAAGCAGATTAACCGTATCTACCAGTATCTATTCCCCTCTCTCTCTCTCTTGATGTCTTATCGAAGAACAGTGGATTATTTTAAACTACCAAAAGAAATGTCTCGTTGCTCAATTTTCCTCGTTACAAAACTCGTCTCGTTTTATGCCTAGCCAAAAATATTGAACGCAACCTCCTTCGTCCGTACTGCTCGCGATACGTAGGCGCCGCTTCCCTGCCACTGGCTGCCATGTCCGACTACTCTTACCGTACAGATATATATGTATATGTACGTATATTCATCTATAGACACGCAAAACCGGTTCGTGCTGTTATTAGGGACGAGCGAGTGGTCTGCGCGTACTACGCATCATGCTGCCTTTTAAATTCCCTTAACCTACTGCCAGTCGGAAAATTTCTCTCAAAAATCCCTTACGCACCCTTTACTTCCTTACCGATAGAAGTACATAGCATTTTATTAATATTACAAAAATTATAGACCGTGACTTTATCGACCGAGTTAAACTGAAATGTCGTTCAATATATTTTTCCAATATACAATACAATCCCGATTATCCGAGCTGTTTTGAAGAAATCCTAGTTCGAATTTAAAAAATTCAAATAATACACACTAAACTTTGTGAGGAAATAAAAGCGCATTTTACGTAATCAGATACTACCAACAGCACCTACTGCGAACGTGCCACTGTGAACACGTCGCACATGTCAATGCATGTCTTCACAAGCTCGCGTAAAACGGATTCACGCGAATCGGATGCGAGCTCGAATAATCCAGATTTTACTGTAATTAATAAAAACCAATACCGCCCACTCTATATACATATGTATATATAAATACTTCTCCGATCTTCTTTTTCCTCCCGGCTGTTCGCCTGTCATGACACAGGGACATTTGTCTTTACCAATCTGAAGGTAAAGACTGTAATCAAATGCTGTGACTTCTAATCATACAGTGAATAGTTCAACTGTAGCTTCATTGTCATTCGTACACAAGTGTACTTAATGGCGTGAGCACGTGCATTATTCATTCAACTCCAATCGTTACTGTCGATCGGTCGTATACACGCACCGTGGGAAATTCAAATTGTACTTTCGCCAGGATACCTTCAAGGACGCCACGAGCTCCCAGAGGAGTTCAGGGAAGGGCTTCTCTCTGACGTGGGTGTGGAGCCTGAGAGAAGCGATAGAGACCGAGAGACAGGAGAGAAGGGGTAATGAATTTATAGAGAGAGATATCGAGAGAGAAGATTAAAGATATAGTGAATTAAATAGCAACTAAGTTTGAAACAAGAGGATGACCTAATTTTTTGCAAACTACATTATCACTGGTATCAGATAGACATTGATATTTATTTCTGTTCTTAAATCATTTTTATCGCACGACGATATTATGCGATTAGTAATTAGATATCTTTGTGGTTGGAAATTTAAAATAATATTATCAGCATAGCTCGTGGCTCACTGAGCAAATCATTTTAATTTCTTTGGCGCTTGTTTCTTCAGTTGGATGGCATTCTTTTTCATGGAATGTCAATCCAGAGTCTGGAATACTTGGCGACTGACAGTGCGTCCTTGAAGCAAAAGTAAATTGATAACGTCCATTTATTGGTATTGCATCTTTATTTATCTATACGTCTCTATCGTACTTTCCATTGCGTTAGAAATAATATTGCTGAACATTGACTTGCTATAATGCAGGTCTTATGTATATGGTTGTTGCTTTTTTTAAATATGTTTAAACCTTTCAAGAGCAATGTACATATATATCCATTATACAATTTTAACGACACGTCACGCTAGTACCTGACTTTTATGTACTGCGAATAATAAACCCTCTGAGCACCCGGTACAATGGAGTTTCTTGTGACTCTTTATCGAGACATCGACGACTGGTGTATTGCAAATCCCGTGAAACCTACGTCTCTTTGTGTGACGAAAGGTATGTCGCCGATTCACACTGGATGAAGCGTAGAAATCAAATTTTTTCCTCTAATCTATCGAAGGCGATCTTGAATTCTGAAGGTTTGGTTTTAGAAGATGAAGAGAGAAAAGGGAAGACCAAAGAGAGAAGATACATAAGAAGAATAATTAAATCTTATCGTTGATTACTTTCTTTCGTGTTATCTACTTCGCTCTCTTTTAAGTGTGATAGGAATTCAGAGGAACTCTTGAATGGGCCCGTGTATTAATCGATAAAGAAATGGCCGCAGATCTAAACTTTCTCGCTATAGCCGTGGTGGAGTTCTTCAAAATGTCCAAAACATTGAGTTCTAGTGGTCGACTCAGGAATTCAAAACGTGTCTTGGACACTACCTACGTGTCTTAGTTTCGTTTGCGAATTTTTCATAGTCTCTCGTATGATTGCTTGATAGCTAAATTCTATTCCGCAGCTGGCATCTGACGTACACAGATGGTCTTGCTGGAGAATAAAATCAGACCGTTTATGGTCGTGGCTCTTGAAGCCTAAAACCACATAAAACGCGACGTAATACAATATCGTCAACTATAACCAGCGAGTATAATCGAATGGACTATAGGCGTATTTAAAATGCCTTCTCATTGGTTAAACCGGTCGGGTCATGCGTGCCTTCGAAGCAGAGCTGGCATGGATCTCGATACTGGGTGTCCGTAACAAATTCCCAGTTCCAGCTTCTTGTATCGGTTATACAGACTCGGTCGGTAAGTCGGGTGACCTCCTGTGTTCCGTTACATGCAGGTTCGAACAAGAACATCTTTTGGTTCTTATGGCTATATGTGTATTCTAGGAGCATCCAATTCCTAGACAAATTTCATGTTCACCGTTATGATATAGTAAGTGAATAAAAAATGACCTTGAGTCAATTGGGCATGTAAGAAAGAATCGATAATTATAGACGGAGTGTTTGATCGAATATAATGAATTGTGGAAAGTTTGTCATAAAAGTAATAAGAAACATTTGTAATTAAAGTAACGCCGTCATGACCCATACGATCGGAATACAATGCTTATCTCATGACGGTCATGGTCAAGGTCTCAGGTGTCCTGAAGACTAGCTGTACTGCAAAAGTATACCCGTATTCCAGTTTAAAATATTTAACCAGTTAAATCGTCTTCTTCAAATTATCGGTCCACGGTAAAAGCGCTGCCATCCTAGTTAATCTGTTCGGTTAGGTTGCTAGACGGGTTATTAACCGTATAGCATAACAGTTACAGGATTTTCCTGGCAATAATGATACCTACGACATAATTCACATTGAATGCCAGTGTAAACTGGATGACGCTCGTATGAGAAGTTCGCACGTTTTCGTGTATGCTTGGAAAAAGCTTCTTGTATCCATGGCACATAGTGTACATACATATGTATACCGGGTGCACATGTATTGTGCACAAGCTCGCGACGCCATCATGGACGCCACTTTACTGACTGCGCCTGTGTCTGCTGAATGTATATAAATACGTACACTGATATATGAACGGAACCGACTCTCTCGCGTGATGTTTATACGTGGCCGGCGGCGTGCTGCGCGCGCATCCATTCCCAAAAACAAAGTACCACGCGACCTGGCGTCACTTCCGTGTACATCTGGCACGACCGACGAATACCAGTCGAAGTAGACAACTTTGATACTATAAAAGTATAAACGATTCCAAAGTCTAATAGCAAAAATATTATGAATTTTATGAAAATTATACGAAAATGCATGAGTAGAAAATATCGTTGATGCGGTGCAGTCGAGTCAGCAGCGAGCGCCGAACGTACGAGAACCTGAAGCGGTTCTCATTTCTCTTTGTTATAAAACACAGTGCACGTAGCACACGAGTTTGAAATTTGGTTAAGACATTACGTATGATATATAAAACTCAAATCACAATAAAATGAAGGGGACGGTGACTATAAACAAAGGAATGATTAATTAGTTTCTTGGCCATTATCATTGAGCGTCTTTCAGGTCAAGAATATATATGACTAATGTATTACCTCAGTATTATGATTATTACCATTATCGTAATCGTTATTACTGATATCCGAACTCTTTTTGTTCGATGAAGTTCTTTCCATTTCAAGCATCTAAGAGTAGTCTTTTGTTTAAATACGTAAATAATCGTGTCACTATCAGAACAGTCATTCGCATATGTATGGTCAGGAAGTCCAAGTATCGTGCTTTACATGTAAATCTACTTAAAGAGACTGTCGAGTGTACCTTAGTGGTCGGAAGTTCCACGTAACTCGGTCATTTTGCATCATTCCTCTCTCATCACTGCGTATACTATCTTTGCATTAGCTTGGACGTAGACTCCACCTTATGAGAACCACGGTGCGTACGTGACGCGGCGCGTACTGCAGAGGGCGTCGGCGAAGTCTTTCGATGTGATGGTGTTGCGGAGGGTTGGGGGACCGGAAGGTGCTATAGTGGAAGGGGAATGAACAAGAGTGGGGAGACGCAAGGGGGCTTAGTAGAAAGGCAGCCATCTTGTTGGGACCAGTCGGAAACCAGCTGCCGAGCAGTGAGGGACGGTGAACGAGAGAAGACCAGATGTGCTAGCCGAAGGATTTTTAATGCGCTTCCGAGCCCGATCACCGCTACGTGCGAGAGGCTGTGCGATAGTGACGGAGAAACGAACACCGAGGGATTTTCGCGTACGAAAACACCCATATAGTCCTGTCGAGATCTTCGCTGTGGAGCCGACGAGGTAGCTTTTCGACGGGAATCTTGGAAAGCGAAGAGTGAGAAGCTGATAGAGAAGGAGTTCAGAGGGGCAGATACTTGAGAAGAGTTGTCTGTCCTGTGTTGGACAGAGAAAGAAGAAGACCAGGAAGAGGAAGAGGATAGAGCATACAGAGGAAAGGCGGAGAGAAAGAGAAGGATACAGAGAGAAGTGCAGTGTCAAAGTCTGTGATAGTATTTATTGGAAAGAAGATTTAAAATAACATCAAGATCATAGTCCAAAAAAGAACGTAGCGTGCGCGAAGAGACTAGATAGGCTTTATATATTTATTTATATCTGTGATACCTACGCTGATATATCCTCGATCTATCCCTTTCTGAGAACGATTCAGGTGTGACATTCAGAAAGAGACAAAGGGAGAGAGCGAGTGTGAGAGTGGATAGAGAGATTGAGAAAGCGAGAGAGAGGGAGAGAACTTTGAAGAAAGAAGATCACTCTAAGAAGAATATATCAGTACCTTAGTGGATAGGCGTTTTTTGTATATACGACTGACTCTTTTTTACAATTATTGATACCGGTGCGAAGAGACTAGTAAACAGTAAAGGGGAAAGATTGGTGTGGAGAAAATCGTCTTGAAGCAAAGCTCGCGCTTTTCCCCTATTACTTTGGACACATTGAACATTTACACTACGAGGAAGATGGTTGAGAAAATTTTGGAGGAGCGTGAGGACGGACGGCAGGATGGCGGACGAGGTAAGGAAAATTATTGTTTTAGGTCCTTGGTTTTAGCTTATTTTTGTGTATTTTATCTTTTCACACATTTGTTAGTTGATACCCTTGGTATATTATACATACACAGCGAATGGTACTCACCGCCATTTTACCGGTGGCCGGCTCCTGTTGTCATACAACAAGGAGTCCCGGAAATTAACAAAGCAACTTAATATAGCTTCACAAAAATCCGTTAATATTTTACATGTATTTTTAAAAATTAAAAATATTTGCAAGGTACCTGTACGAAATCTAATTTTCTCTTTAAAAGTATCTTCAATAATTGAAGCGTCATTCTCACTGCTCATAAATTATACATATATTTCTGACAAGTTTACACAGTTTTACGATTTAAACAAAGAGCGAAATAATCTCATAAATTTTAAAGTTGGCATGGTACTGTGAAAGACATTCTAGTAAAATTCATGGGTATAGAATGTTTTAGCGAAACAGCAACATAATTTAAATAATATAATAAAAAATTCTGAAATACCAATTTATTAGTGTGCCGATCGTCCAAGAAAAGTACTGATTCGTAAAGTCAATTCCTTTGTTTCCTTTAATAATATCGAAGCTGCTCCTCATAATCGTAGATATTTAGACGGTCGTAGACATAGGCGAGCGATGTCACGAACAAAATTTTGCAATGTTCTTCTTGGCAGCGAGAGGAACGACGCTTGATTATTTTCGAAAGGGGAAGTGGGTTAGTCGGTTCGACTTGGTGATGCGAATCCGGCCTCTCCTAGGGCAGCCCAAACTAAAGAACAAAGGCAAAGGGCTCCTCGTGCGCATGTCGCTCCGCAGTCTTAAAGAGACACATCCGCTTTAAACACACAAAGAAGATCCTGTTAAGGAACTTAATACTAATATATTTAATAGAAACTGATATAAAAAATATATATATATACTTAGTTTCATATGAAGTCTTACTGTTACTATCGACAATTAATAAAATTGTTGATATTAATCAATTCCCTTTTTGTTCAATGTTCTTAAATAGCTAATGATAATATCATTAGGGAAAGTATCAGTGAGCGATGACGATTTCTCATTGGTCAGCTGCAAACAATTTCGTTTTTGCCTTCTGCTCTCTCAACGGATCCCGAAGGTCAAACCAGGTCTATGTTCGTTCCACAATACTTGAGAGAGCTATATAAAACGTTATTAATGTTTATACGTGATGAGCGTAACGTACATAACCTCTAAAATGATATTGTACAATATTAGGTGCATATAAATGAACCCTGGGTCACGTTTAATGTTTATAGTCTTGAGAAATTGTCGTGTATAAAAAGTATAGTTATTGGGTCCTCTATCTAAAGAACATCGAAGGCAAGCAACTAGGAAGGAAGTCCCTTTCGGTTTCCAGACTCCCTTCTGCAGTATAGAGATCGAAATATGCTTATAGGGAGTCTAGAAAGTTTCTACCTAGATTAGAAGAAACTTCATAGTGAGTCAGATACTGAATTAATAGTCTAGATACGTGCGGATGAATATAAAAAGTGGAAACAGTGGTAAGACGGACGAGTAAAACCGTCATAATCGTATTTTGAGACACATCACTCGATCCTTTTCTTAAATGAAATATTATCGTGCGTGCATATCTCCCGGTAAGATGGCGGCGTTCCTTTTCTGTGCCAGTCATTGAACTCTGCCGAGTGTCCGTTGGTGCCGGCAACAGACGCACGAAAATACATTCGCCTCAAACAAAATTATCGCTCTGCCATCAAAGAGACTCGCCAGAACCAACGGTTCGAATCGACCCATCGACTCTTCCCATTTTTGTTTCCTTTAATTTCTCTGACGATGCATCTCCAGAGATCCACAGTCACCAATTGTAACCCATGTGTACCCCAGCGTGTCACTCATCCGTAGACTATTTCCCCCGGTAGACCAGTACCGTTGTCCCCACTATTACTCAATGGCGACTCTTCCCTTTCTGGGCTTTGTTAATTTCACGTGCGCGCGCATCCCCGTACTAACCATTGCCATGGACAGGTGGTCGGTTCGGTCGATGCGAAACCATGCATAATTTTCGTAAAATTTAACCACGAAGTAAATACTCCGGACTTCCGTCTTTTCATTCACGGAAGTGACATTTACTTCCTGTTAGGGATGAATAAATTCACAATTGTAAATACACCTAGGAGTATGACGTAGAAATTGTTTGTGTCCTCTAAAACTATCTACGGTCCCCTTGTCGTTCCTTACCGTACCATATACACAATAGGTATTCTAACGTCGATCCTTACTCATAAACGATACGTGAAAGACAATCGTAGAAGTAGAGGCATGTACATGTAATATAGTCATACATACGCCTGTCAACTCGTCGTTCTCGTTTCGGCTGATTTCTCTTTAACCCACGCTAGGCCAAAGGCAGAGTCGCTTGTCGCCCACTCGCGATTCCAAGAGCGACGGCTTTAACCATACTGGCTAGCATATATATCGCCTCGTTAAACATACTATATGCAGGTTTTTAATGGCAACAAAGTCCTCGTCAATGTACCTCTATGAAGTATTAGTATCGTAGAATTACACGTTAAAATAACCATCACACACTGACTTCGCAACGGCAGCCTTTTTTTTTTAATCTGGATATAACTGTAATATATGGCTCAATGATGACTGTCATCATTCACTTTGCGACTGATACTAATACAAGATTTTTTAAATTACATAGATAAGTCGTTGTTGATGCACAGGTTATAAATAATCATCCGTCAATATTAACTTGTCGAACTCCTTCCCGATAATCCTGGTAAAATTGAACTTTCTTTTCTAGGTATTATTTATGAGCGATCAGGAATCTTTTATCCGTTTCCGCAAATGGGTACGAGTGCGCGATCAACCTACGAGGGTTTTCAGTGTCCTGCGCTCTAGTGCCAATTAAATACTTTGCCGTGCACAGTGCGCGACTAGCTGCAAAAACGTGCGACACGCTGTACTACCGTCCATCTCTGTGAGATTTATGGAATACGGAAAGAGAGACACATTCGCGAATAAACTTTCTCGCCGTTAAGATCTTACTCTAACCTAGGCGACAGTGTGAAAGGGGATAAGCACACAGGGACCGGTTCGTTCAGATCTATTCGCGTATCCATGATCATTCCCCGTCTTCTAGCATAGGTTCCCTTAATCTATTCCCAGCGGGTCGAACTGGCACGTTCAATTACTTGATACGGCTCAATCGGACGCTCTGAGAATTTGCCACGGGGTGTATTCACGGATTCGATTTCCCACAGTAATCCTTTATACGTAAATAGAAATAGCATTCACTTTTGGTTAGGCTTTCTGTAAGTCACGAGACTCGCGGACAGCCAACGAAGCAAATTGACAGGTAGAGAGACAATACTTTACTGTACGTCGGGAGCAATACATATACCTACGGAAAGAAATAATGCTCGAAATAAATGTACCCGTAGAATCTTAGGGACGCGTAGAGGCAGAATTCGTACCAGTCTAATTTGTAATGAACTTTATGAATAATGGAGAGTGACGTTATCACTTAACTATGTTGCATGTATGTATGTAACTAATGGCTATGAAATAGTTTCCATCAACTGCTATGCAAAGTGGCACCATATTTGTCACCATATGTCGTTCTGTGCTCAGCGCTTGGGTATTACTAGGGACAAAGAAAGAGAGAGAGAGAGAGAGAGCGAAACCCCCCTCGCAGAGGGGGAAAACGAAATTTCTATGAAAGTTTCGAGAGGCTGATGCTTCTGGTACTTTTCCCTTGCCGTTAGGGAGCAGCCGACCGCTACCTGCTATATATGGTATATGTATATACATAGCAGGAACGCCAGATCCGATACCCTCAGGCGGATATCTTATTGTGTGTATATGCACATATACCAGATAGTCAATGGTATTAGTTATGTAACTTTGGTCCAAACATTTCACGTTTCTCCCTTCCAGTCTCTGGTAACCCTTCCTTCGTATAACAAAGCGTTTTCTATGGAGTATCCCAACCCTATGAATTTTCGTTTGACGCCAGGAAATTTAAGCCGTGATACCGTGCACGGTTGACAGAATCTTTCACGTTAGTACAGCCTCACCTCTGGAATATGGTACTCGCTGGTATTGCTTGGTGATGTATATTTATCAAATTGTTTATTGCTATTAGATTTCCTGGATCATCCCTCAGGTAATCAATGATACAGGATATTGTAGAGGGAAAGGGGTATTTGATTCTACGTTGTTCCTTATGAAAAGCATCGTTCTTTGATGAATCACAATTTATTAAATAGCATAGGTGGTACGGTAGCGCCTTATTCCAATCCTAATATCCAATTAGCTTTCTTTGAAATAAATATATATGTCAAACATATAAATCGTTGCTTTTTAAAAATTCTTATTTGTAAAAAAAATTGGTTCTTGATTATCATCTTACATTTTTGTTCTTTGTCCTTTGTATAAGCATTTTTCACGCTTGTATATAGGCTCGATAGCCACAAATGCGTAAACATGGCCAACACTCGACCTGGCGTCATTCTCATTACCCGCATTACCTCATCGGGTCACACGTGTCTGAATATTTAATTGAGATCCGGACAATTGCCTCCAATTACTTGGGTATTGTTGTTTTAATTGGGCGAGAAAAGCTGCGCCGTGCGTTAAGTAGAAAAAGGGAACGAGAAGCCAAGCGCCACTGAGTACGTCACTGGTGCAATGCACAGAATCAAGGTACAGACCTGAAAACCATCATAATTATTGAATATTAGTCGATTTTCCCGCACATGATACTTTAGCCGTTACCTTGAATTTCCTCTATCCGAATCTGCATCGTATTCTTTTTGTTTGAATCAAGCAGGAAACGCGGAAACAATAATATTGAAATTTCCATAAAGCGACAGAAATAGTGACCTTATCACGTCATTCTCGCTAAGGTCACATAACAGTTTTCTTGTCAAAGTCTTTGCACGAGGACGTCCTGTATTTCCGCGCGTACGTGCAATCCGGAACGTCCGCCCTTGGTTCGTCGGGCTCTTCGATTTTCAGCAGTGGTCCTCAACCGACCTTAAAGGTTTCCTTGTTGTAAAATCCATTCTAGACGCCATTTTATACACGTCGGGTTCTATTCTCTGTATTGACAGACATAGGGTAGAAAGCGGCTGGTGGGGACAATGTTTCGAGAATTCATAGAGAAGGGTCTAGCCGTTTGGTGGCTCCACGGAAACCGTAATTTGAGTTGTTAGGTTATGTCCATGGAATTTTCCTCTTCTCTGGTATGTATATCTTTCTCTCTTGTCAGTCCTCCTCAGCGCCAGTCTTCGGAAGACCCTGAGGAATGTCAGACAGTCAACCAAATAGAGAGGGAGCGGAGTCTTGGAGATTAAACATAGAAATAGACTGGAAAACAGTGCGATGACTAATTATAAGAGAGTTCTGCGTTTTAATGCCGTATGTGCTACATGACAGCGATAACCTCTTCGTAATTATGAATTACGTTACAGCGTCAGGCTGTTATAAATAAACGAGCCATTAACAGAATTCTGTTTGTTAAAAGGAACTTGACACGTTTGACACGTTTTACTCGCTATTGATCATCGATAAACTTATTGTCAAATCATGAAGATATCAGTTCTAAAAAGCTTATCCGATAATTTTTTCATACGATTAGTATAATTCGTAGTATGAGTAATACTGCTAAATATAATAAATTTTGTTATTTTAGGTGATGGAGGATGCAGGGAGGTTGCCTCGACGGGCGAGTCAATGAGCGCAGTGCAGGCGCGCCAGGAAGAGGCGAGACGCAAGAGACGCAGGAAGAAACGTTCCGGCTCGTCCTTGGTTTCGTCTTGTTTCCAAGGTAATTGCGGAAGGAAGTTTTACCATGGAAGACGTCTCTGACCCTTGATAATCTAGGGAAATGGAGTGTATACATATACATGTGTGTATGGATATACGTAAACATCCATAACATTCCATTCACGGGGTGTGATTAACGATATAAGCTTGGCAACGGTTGGGGTCAGCATTTGTTAATGCCATTGCGATCTTGCATGGTGTTGTGGATGCTCTTCACTGATTTACCGAATTCTCGAGGTACGTGAACGAACAAATAACACGAAGGCACGTGAGATCTAGGGCTATCGATTCCGTGGCTAATAATAGTGGAAAAAAGTGCAGTTTAAATGAACGCGTATCGTGTGGCCGCTGTTTGTAAACAGCGGATATCATTGCCGGAAGAGAGATTGTATCTAATACCGTTAGTTAACACCTTCAGTAATAATTATTAGTACATTGCCTTTTTATTTGATTTTCACTTAGCTTTTCTCGCTTTAATCTTTCTCCTGTTAAAAGATTATTTGGATATGGATTGAAGTTCTTTACTTATCTCGATAGTAATAATAATAATATTGACGAGTTTCTCTGTATCGCCCGTATAAATATTGAAATATGAACGTCGCTGTTCTGGACGCGCGACATTTGGTCCCCATTCGAGAATGTTCTCTCTAGCGGCAGCTTCGTTGCATCATCCCCGGCTACGTATACAACGGCACGACGAACCGGGTTCGCCAGCGCGTTTACTATAGACACTGCACTACGCATATAGCGTTAACGTAGACTGAGGGAGTTCAGTGTCTTCGAGCGTTGCGTCATCTGGCGGTCGATTACTGAAACAGCCTTCTCGGAAGTTCCATTTTACCGAGGTTCACATCGATAGGGAAGAAAGCCCCCGAGTAGACGAAAGGTCTCTCTCCATTCTGGTTTTAATTGCTATAATCGACTCGACGAATGTTTTGGACAGTTTACAAAGTGTCACACAAAGGATTATTATTGTTTGATGTACATTATCGCGTGTTACAAGGTTTTCACGCATTCGAGGAAAGTTCTGTTTCTGATGTGTAAGCTTTCAAACGCTTTAATGGCTTACCTAACATGTGTCATTATTTCGGTTATTGAAGCATCGAACCCTTCGAGGATCTCAGAAAGGAAAAGGACAACGTTTGTCTCGTGAAAACTCAAATTCTTCTACATTCTTATGCGTACGTCTGTTTCCTCCTGTAGCTCATGACATTTAATAGAAATGAAAAAATCGAGTCGAGCGTTTAACTGAAGCGGACAGGAATGGAAGCACATTATCGGTTTCAGGTTGCTAGGTGACTATGGCGTTGCTAAGCGTTGGCCTTATACGCGGTGTCTGTATATGCGCACACCCGCACACCTGACAGAGAGCACACAGCCGGAAAGTAGGGATATGGCCACCGGCGGGTTAGGAACAAGATGGATGTGGAATGGTGGAAGCAGCAGCAGCTCTACCAGGGCAAGTTTACTATAGGCAGTTGGTCACCCCTTCGACCTTGACATTGAACGTCCTACACGCAGGACACTCTGATCACGTGATATAACATGGATGGATACTCGCGGCGAGACCTGGCAGCGTTAACCCATTTAAATTAGATCAATTAGGCGTGTCGTAGTTGCTATGGAAAACGTGGATTGGGAGAGACCTTGAAATCGGATTACCTTTCCGAAGCGCTACGGTAACTTCGATTACCTGGATGACGCTGTAACTTCTTCATGAGGCCACTGTGCAAGAAGTATTTTAAATGACGTCACTCGGTAACAAGGAACGTTTCGCCCCGCATGCTCCAGTTATTAGGAAGTCTGCCAACAAATAGGATTTTTGTCTTGATAAATATTGATTCGGCGAGGCAATGTTTTACGTGTCTCTATTATTCTTCCTGCAATCCGTAATTATTTATTAGAGGGAATAATCTGTGGTTTAATGAGAATTTATCCATAAATGTTTAATGGAGGTTCTACTGTATCCGGAAATTGAACACCAGAACACTGTAGGATACTTTGAGGCCTTAGATTATAGTCGTCGACAAGGATTTCATTAGATTATTTTTTTATTGTTGTTTTATTACTTAGATGTCGATTCGATTTTCGATTTTTTTTTTATTTCCTTGTATCGATCTATGCCAGAGAGCGACGTGTCAAGACTTCGTGACGTGATCTAGCGCGACCTAGCTGATGTGACTCATCGAAAAATCAGACTGTAGAAGAAAAAAGCAAATCAATGAATTTCAATTGTTACTTGGAGATTGATTATTCAACGAGAAATATCTTTTCCTGCTATGTCTGCCGGGATTATTGTTATGATGGTATGTCGAGTGTTTCTAAGATTTTCATAGAGTCACGGATACCTGGTTCAATGGAATTATTGCTGTACCCCGGTTTTTAATAAGAAGACCTTGTAGTGCGGCCCAGATTTATTTAGTCCTCTTGTCTCTACTATAGATGGATCTATATAGCTCTTTGCCAATAGCAAAAAAAGAATTTTAATTATCAGTGTAGATCTTTAATTACACGTGGCGGATATATCGGAAGATAGTTCTCTTTAAGCCTTTAATTAATATAAACATCCAAGATTCATATTTCACTGGTAATGCCCAAAGCTCACATGTTTCTTCGTTTATTTTTCCTAATGGCGAATCCTCACAAGTGATTTTATTTTTTAATAAATCTTACTCGTTAGGCGTTGCCGCAAGCAGCTGTGCAATATTTTTAACAATTCTCTCTCTCACTGTGTCGTTATAGCAATGCTGTCTTGTAAAAGGGACAAAGGACAGGTCGAATTTGTGCAATACCTATTGAGCCACTTTCATCGTGTACACAGATATACGTTCGATTCTGGCTTATTTGATGATTATTAGTCGTCGGTGCTTTATCTTATCGGTTATTCCAATGGCGATTATTACGCTTGGTTAATTCTTCTGGATTTCTGAACGCCCAGCAACTCAACTTTATGACCATTGCCTATTGCTTGTGGTTTCTAGGCGGATGAATTTCTCTCGTTGTTCGCACCTTTATTATTACAGTTAAGGTCTAATACTTGAGATCCTTGTTAAGAGAAATTCGCCTTTGACTGTTTTTAATGGACGAAAGAAAAAAGAAAACGTATCATCGGCTGAACGTAGAAATATGCGCTCCTTTCTTGTAGCTGTATATACCTTTTTATGATATTTATTATTTTTTATTACTTTATCACGATTATACTCTCAGGTGGAAAATCAATGACAGATTAAATATTGTGCTGTTCCGACGGCAATGACTGCGATTCGGAGCGCGATTTTCTCCTTAAGGTATATCTTGTTTTATAGGGAAATGAAAGGAACGAATATTGATAACAATTTATATGGTCGATAACGTCAAGAGATACATCGAGAATAGAATTCGTACGGATTTGTAGATTTTTTTTCGGTTGCTAATTGACTTGTGAGGAGTACTGTAGAGATTGCTCGTGCAATGTGAGACTAATTATAATATTTTTTTTTTTTATTACAGAATTGTATAAACTGACCGGTGAAGTTCTTGGCGAAGGGGCGTATGCATCTGTACAGACTTGCGCCTCGCTTTATACCGATCTGGAGTATGCAGTGAAGATTATTGACAAGATACCGGGACATGCCCGCGCCCGAGTCTTTAAGGAAGTGGAGACGTTTCATCATTGTCAGGGTCATCCTAATATCATACAGTTGATTGAATTCTTCGAGGATGACGAGAGATTCTATCTCGTATTCGAGAAGATTAATGGCGGGCAATTATTGAGCAGGATTCAGGATCGGGTTCACTTCAGCGAAAGGGAGGCTAGTGAGATTGTCAGGGAGATTGCCAGTGCGCTTAATTTCCTTCACAAGAAGGGTAAGTTTTTCATACAGTTGACTTCTGTAATTAATGTGTGAAAATCCGACGAGAGTTTTTATTTATGAAATATTTTCTTTTTGTTCATCAGGAATCGCCCACAGGGATCTCAAGCCTGAGAATATTCTCTGCGTGCATCCCGACAAGCTGACACCTATAAAGGTCTGCGATTTCGACCTGGGCTCTGGTATAAAGTTCAATAATTCGTTGTCCAGCCCTGTTGCCACGCCGCAGCTCCTTACGCCAGTCGGTAGTGCCGAGTTCATGGCTCCGGAAGTCGTGGAGGCCTTCATCGGGGAGGCCAACTATTATGACAAACGTTGCGACCTCTGGAGTCTAGGAGTTGTCATGTATATACTCCTGTGTGGATATCCGCCCTTCTACGGGAACTGCGGTACAGACTGCGGCTGGGAGAAGGGAGAGAATTGTCAGGCATGTCAGGAGTTACTCTTCACGAGCATTCAGGAGGGTAGATACGACTTCCCGGATAGGGAATGGCGATGTATTTCGGAGAACGCTAAGGATCTCATCCGAGGATTGCTGGTCAAAGAGGCGCACAGGAGGCTGAGCGCCGAGAGTGTTCTTAAACATCCGTGGATCAATCCTGGACCAACCTCTATTGAGGTCGGCGAGAGATCTTTGACCACTCCTCAGATCATGAGGTTAGTCGAAGCTCCATTACTCGGTACTCGTATTCCTCTGCACGCATGACTTGCCCAACATTGTCTTATTCATGTGTAACATTGATGTTTTCAGAAGGAACAATTCGGCCCGAGAACTTTCGGCTTTTGCGGAATCTGCTATGGCGGTGAATCGGGTGGTACTCCAACACTTCTCAGTAAACCTCGAGGAGCTCACGGAGAACAATCGAGAACCACGGCTGTCGACCTCGTCGACGGACGACGACAACCATCCATACGGTCATATGTCCGACTCGAGCAGTGAACTCTCGGAGCACGGAAAAAATTGTGTGACCCATTCGTCCAGCGAGTTCGACAGCGGCTCGCGCCTCAAGTCCTGCTCAGTTCACTCGAGCATCGATCTCAGCGACTCGAAGATCATCGGCAAAAACCGACTCATTGGCAAGGAATCGTTCAATCATCTGTTTGGGCTTTCGCCTCCGAGCGAGAGCAGATTGATGCAGCGGCGTCTTAAGGCTCGCTCGAGCCTTCTCGAGCGACAAAACGGCGCTATCGTCGCCTCCCCAAGTGGCTGAGAAAGTACAACTAATAAGAGTACACTCTCTTCATGCGAACGTTCTCTTTCTCTTTGAGTGAAATTCGTCGATCGAGTGCGCTACTGCGACGCGTCAATCTTGCTTACAATCGTCATCCGTTAATCAAAGACGCAATACATTTGATTCAACGGTTTGAAGAACATTCTATAATGAAATTCTGTAATGACATCGGGGGCGATTTCTTTGTCAACGCTAGCTTTATGCCGCTTGTTTTCTCTGGAATATTCGGTTACTATTTTTTTTTTTTTTTTTACGAGCGTCAAACATTTCTTTTTCACGGTGACAAAACGCGTTTAACTTGACCCGATCGACGATGACGAGGACAGTTAAAAATTGCGTGATTACTACTCACCACTACTACATTAACGACGACGTGGCTTTTTACAATTTTGTAACGAGCGACTACTCCCTCGTATCCAATTGAAAAGAAGCGGAAAAATCCATTGTTATGCGATCATCCGGCTTTGTTTTTTTCCACTGGCTGTAATATTGTTTAATTCTTAGGTTTTTTTTTTTCTTTTTGTTACTTGCGATATTCGTTACTGTATGTCCATGTGGACGCAGTTCTGAATATTTGTCTCTTAGAGACACCTCGTACACAGTATACACTAGCAACACAACTAAACACATTTACACACACTACACCTTGCCCTGTAATGAGAATACCTGGAATACATATATACACTGAATACATACCAAACACTAAAATTCATAAAGCACTTAGATGTAACAGGAAAATTCAGCAAATAGGATACCACAGTATATACAGTGAATTAAAAAGGAACAACATAACAAAAATACACATGACAAAGGATAGGCTTCACAAAACACACTAATGACGACTTGCAAGGAGTAGATAATAAAAAAAAAGTAGTGTTTACGCAAAAGAAACAAAAAAAAGGTCCCAAAAAAATTAAATATATAATGGTAGCGAGGATTCGCTCTACGGGCGGCACTATTCGCTCTACGGTGTCAACAAAAAGGGAGACACGATGGAAGCAACGAGAATTTTCAGATCTGCAAAACAGGAAAGCCGGTGATCTTCCCGTGGGATGTGGATTTTCGTGTAACCATTGTGTTTCCTGCTGTACTGTCGAAAAATTATTTTTACGCGCTGGCGACCCAATGCATTTCCGCGATCGTCACGAGCCTAATTTAAGCAGTTTAAGTTTCGCAGTTCGAGTTTCTCACGGAGAGACCATTGCGAAGTGAAGATGTTGATTATTGTATAGGGTACTTGTCTTTTTCGTTTTGCCAAATTGAGAGGGACGTTGATGAACGGTTTTGTAGGGGAAAAAAGTATGAGTCCGGCACGTACGTACATCCATACATGCATACATCCATGAATAAGCGAGAACTGAGAAATTTTTGAACTTTTTCAAAAGGACAAAGGGCAATCGTCTGATAAGGAAGGAGTATGTGCCCTTAACACGAAGAAGCTTGGTGACCCGATCGGTGCATGTTACATAATTTTGCTCATTAGGCAAGTAAGGCGCTTAGATTGTAAGATTTGTTTAGATGCGTGAAGTATAATGGATACAAGTGGGTTGCGTTGTGATGAGAGAGAGAAAGAGAGAGCCCACGATCTCCCCCGCGCGGGTCTCTCTGTTAGGATTGTATTTAAAGGAACGCGAGGATTTATGCACCCGCGAAATTTTTTGTACCTGCACCGCGATGGCGGATTTGCGCGAGTTGGATTTGCGACGAGGACCGAAAAAACACTCTGAAAAGATAATTACTTTTTAAAAGCCGAAAGAAATTCGTTTTGGAATCGTTTTTGTGATCCACGTCGAAATTGGCATTTGCACTGATGTACATAGAAGAAAAAAAAAAATAACGTCAAATTGCATCGAGATGATGTTGTATGTTTCGTTTTTTTTGTACATTTTTCGTGTTTAATGTAAATTATTCTTGTACTATTTACTTTCTTTTTTCGTAATGACCTTTGAACGTTTATCCGGAGCGATTTCATGTTTGATCGCAGTGCCATCTTTTTTGCAATGATTGCAATGATTTATTTCGTTCTTTCTATTGTGTTTCACATATACTCGCCGGATGATTGGGTCACATTCCAAGGAAGATGATCCCAATCTCTTCGAGAGAAGAAACTAAGATTACGACCGTGTTTGCGCATGGTACGATTTTACGAAAAACAAAAGATTTAATAATATTCCGTTAAAAAACTATATACATGTATACGCACCTTCGCTTTTTCGTTTGGCGAGAAATCCGCAGAGAGTATACTTCTTTCCAGTTTATTTTTATTTTCGAAAAGCACCCAATTGTTTGTTGCTTATATGTATTTTTTTGTTTTAAAGTATTTACGAGTGTCTTTTCGAGTTCTCCCCGTATTGTCAAGGAGGGAGGTTACTCAGGGCTCCCACCGAAGAGGCTGCGCAAAGATCCTTGCGTATCGACACTTTCCGTAACTAAAGGGGGAGAAATACTAAAAATTAAAAAAAAAAGTAAAAGTAATAACACGCATAAGGACACACACGTACACACACATTGTAACTTATGTAAAATATTAATGCGCAAGCGTCTCGACGCCCAGTGACGACCGATCAAAATCTACTCACGGGAATCGGGAGGATTACGAAAGTCTCTTTAATCAGGGTCAAGGAACCTTAATGCCGCGTTATTCTAAGAGAAAAAAAAATTCTTATTTCCGCATAGTCTCGGTCATTCGATTTCCGGCCTGTAAAATTTTCATCTTCTGTATGTTCTTTTACCACTATTAATCTTGCTCTATCACATAGTTATATTTGCGCACTGCGTCAACATCCGGTCGTGACTTGGAGACTTTGCGGCTCGATTGTACGAAAGGAGACATCGTGCATATATACACATACACATACACATACACCACACACATACATAAGATATCCATGTATAATAGAAGACGCGAGAAGCAATATTTTTATTTGAGTCTAAGATCGAGAGTGAAAGAGCGTCAAAGAGAAAGAATAAGAAAAAATGAAAAAGAGAGTGCTGATTCGGACAATAAAAGTTTCTCGGCGGATTAACCCCGAGGCTGAACTCAACCCATGTTGACTTTCTCGATTCCTCATTTTTCCTCCCCACCATCGTTTCACTTTATCTTTTTATCGTGACTCGCAACCTTCCTGCTGCTACGAAAGAATTGATCGTAATGCCTATCCTGAGAGTGGGCCTATTGCGAATTCTGAAGGAAGTAACGATCCTCCAGCATCATTTTGAAAAATCGCTCCTACGACCGATATGTACAAAACTTTGGTGCGCATGGGAAGATTGAGATTCATAGTAGCCACTCTTATGTAACTGAAAGAGAAGGTAATTAGAAATTGAAAAAAAAAGAACCTGATAGAGAAATCCGAAAATCAGCAGATCCCAAAGTACCCGTTTCTCTTTGATCTTTTTCGGCGGTCCGAAGATGTACGAGATTGTGGATGCTCTTTTTTCTTTTTTTTTCGGTTCAAACAATAGATTTAAGAACTCGCACTATGCGAGTCGTTGCGCGAGTTGTAAATACGGGGATGAATGCAGAATTGAGCGACAGAGTGTTTGCGATGAGCGAGGAAAACAAAGAAATAACAAAAAAAGAGACAGTTGGATAAATAGGTGAATGGATTGGTAGCTGGTCCATTAAAGTCCAGAGTGTGGTTAGGAGGTGTATTTGTTAATGACGGGAAAATATGAAAACGATGCAACAATGGCCATAATAAATAAGTAATCTACAGGCGTGTACGTATCGCGGATAAAATAGAAATGAGGAACAGCGCGGAAACCGTGTGCCGTGTAAAACGGTGTGTGTGTGTGTGTGTGTGTATATATATATATATTGCATATTGCATATTGCATATATATACACACATGTAAAAGAAGAAAAAACAAAAAAATAAAAATGGACGAGTGCAGTAACGATACGAACTAAACAATAGTTCGTAAGAAGAAGCACCTTTCTTTGTATAGGATTCTTGTAAGGCTTTATAGATATATGTATATATATATATATATATATACATATACATATATATCACCTAAAAAATCTGGACCGCTACGCGTCATCGAATGCTCCTAATTATTGGTATGGAAAAAATCCAAGTTTCGACTTGGGTATTATACGTGTATTATAACACGAACATGGACAATTTCCATATGTTTATTTGTACTTTGCGTGCGAACAGTACAAATGGTGGTGACCACGCGAAACCCAGTGAGTGTGAACTCGATCTAAGACCTAAGGCGAATTACTGTACAGTCTATTTGTTCAACCGTCGCGAAATTTGAAATCTAAACTCAATATCACGAAGCGTTCATTACGAGCACGCGAATATCTCGTTGCAGATATAAATTGTGTCGTTAAGATTAATAACGAAACACGCGCGAATAAATAGATGAGACAGTAGAAAGCCCCATATTGTGAAGGAGTAAGGAAGATTGATTATGGAGAATTGAGAGAGAGAGAGAGAGAGAGAGAGAGAGAGTAAAGATCCGGATAAATCAGGAATCGCTAATGAGAATTTCGAAAATGGGTAGCGGTCAAAAAAATTACTGTATCCTTGTTTCAGAATTTCTTGCTCACTTATGCTATTTGTTGGCAACGGAGATAATAATAAAAAAAAAATTCAGAGGTTAAGAACGTGTCTTATTCAATGCCAAAGGCGTCAGCAGAAGTGATGAAGAATAACTGAAATTGGGGGTATCCCAAAAATCATAAATTTTCGTTACATTTTTTTTTTTTAAAGAAAGAGAAGAAAGAGGGAGCAAGTGCGTATATACATGGATGCGTGAAAAATTATATGAACGAATGTGCGAGTGACAGGAAGACGAAAGACGATCGATCGATTAATGAGAAAATGAGAGTGCAAGAGGAAAAGGGTTTGAACAAATTGAATAACGAGAGGAGTAAGTTGAGAAAGGAGAGGGAATAAAAAAATCATAAGTCATCTTTTAATTGGTTGCACCATTTTCTTTATTGTACTATCCCGTACATTATGATCATTTGATGGGTCGATTTAAAATACAATGACATGACACGTCGACGTATTAAAAAAGAGAAAAAAAGTAAACCTGTAAATAAAAAACGAATTCTACTTCGATAACAGCGTCGCCCGACGCGCACGATATTGCCGAGTTTTTATAAAAATAATTGTAGCATCATCGACCACTGCGTGATGCGTATGTAAAATCTTATAATATACTGTATCGAGAAGGTAAGGTTCCCGTGATAAAATCCTCTTCCACATTCATCCATCTTCATCCAACATTAAATCAAGCCACGCGTCCGCATTCATACAGAGTCGAATTAATTGTTTAATATCCCCTTATTACTTTGTACAACCGTATATATTCAGTGTACGAGCCGGGCGGTATTACTAGCCCCGAGAACCTACCTCCAACCTGCGATTCGTGCACGTCGGGCTTTTTAATAAACTTTTTTCTTAATTATTAGCCTAGAGATACGAGAGTATATATATACATACACACACGCGCGCGCATACAATATGGAACGAGCGCGATTAATTGTGTACATAACAAAGAAGATCTACCTATTAGTATAGTGCCTATATCTTTAGGATAGTTTATAGTATATACATATATAAGTTTACCCGTTCCCCTTATTATTCAAGAGAAATAAGAAGAAACAATCCCTAACTCCCATTCTCATTAAACATCCTCAATATCGTCATATCCCATCAATCATTGTATCCCTTGTATCGATATCATCCTCGTACATCCGCGATTCCTCCCTGTCCCGTTATCCTGTTTCCCAAAAAAAATGATGACAAAAACATTGCAAAAAAAATGGCCAAAAAATATTTTTTATTTTTCATACCCGTAGTAGGTACTATATACGATATATTTTTAACGTGACTGGCGAGCTTGTTGGAGATAACGAAGCCGAGAGCCGCGATCGTTGCGCGGTTTTTTTTTTGAATTTTCCGCGCTCCGATTGCCCTCTATGCTTTTTGGCACGAAGTCTGTTGATAGTATTAGACGCTTTGTGTACTGGGGCTGTTCGTTGCGAGTGGAACTTTTTTCGAGAACGAGGCCTAACGTCGATCTTTTATTATGTCACATAACCTATTGTACTTTTACTTTTCGGTGCGTTTTACACTTTATTATCGTTCTATACTCCCTTTCATTAGAAATATCATAATGCCTGACATTCCTAGAGGTATCATGATTTTATCATTACCATCCAGCTTACTATTTGATCTGCCTGTACATACAGTGTATACAGTGTATGTACAGGCCGCGGGATAGGCCCAGCCTACGCTAAAACCACAGTGGAACAACCTGAGGAAATCGTATAAATTCTGTTGCCACGTTTGTCTCTATTCAATGACAGTGTAAAGTGTGTCTTCAAATTCAAACTACGGGACTCAAAAAACAATATGCTTGTAACTGAATATCGGGAGACACATGCTGTTTCGGAAATAAGAGGAAGGTCTAAGTGCAATTAGTTAGTGACATATGTAAGGAACAAACAAGAATCAGAGAGAGAGAGAGAGAGACAGAGAGAGAGAGAGAGAGAGAGAGAGAGAGAATATGATATTGAGAGTGAGAGACGGCATCTTGATGTACTTTTGCATGACGCGAGTTAGCGTAGCGGAACATATAGGTAAATGTTGAGACTGGATTATGAACGTACAAACTTTATTATACCTAATGATAATGAATTTCAAGATTTATCGGATGACTTGATGTAAGCGGCGAGACAGAATTGGAAGTGCGAGGAAATTTAAGGCTATATATATATATTATTCGTTACCGTCGCCGTTTAGTTCTTACGCGGAATATCGAATGGATTTCAATTAAGTTTACGAATGAGTAACTCCGTTTACTACTATCATCTATTATTACTATTACTGCTATTGCTACCACCATACCGATGTAATAGTACCATTGTCAAAATTCCTTTTACTTTGTCAAAGAAGTCACGATCCGAAAATAGCGAATTTTGTCCGCAGTATTTGCATAATTATATTATTACGGAGCATCGTTGCAGGATCTAATTGGATCGACGTAATACTTATTAATAAGGGGATACCCGAATATTTCTTCCATGATTGTAAAAAGTCTTATCATAAGGAACAATGAAAAACGTGTCCACTGCTTGTTTTGCGAGATAACGATTTTTAACTTAACCTTAACAGTCTCTAGTCGCGAATCTTTTTTAAATCCTACCACGATTTGAAAAATATTCGTTACGACAAAAAGTATCTTTCAGTTTTACAATTTTGTTCGACGAACGATCGTCATCAGTGCAATCGGATAGGAATAAATAATCGTCAGATATGAAAATCGTCGTCCGTCGCAAAATATTATACGAGTATCCATTGAAGAGAAATGACAAAAAATATATATATTGTACGTATAGAAACGAATGAATATTGCCAATAAGTTTACGATAATATTATTAGTGATAACAATTGATCATGAATATCTTAAACCATCGTGCTTTACTCTCGTTTTGTTTTTTTGCAAAGTTTATGTGTTTATCGCGTATGTGAAGTTCTTAGACAGCACTCATTACGTGACTTAAATCCTACAGGGATTAATCCTACAGTCGATTATCGTAATTAAACTCATCAATAAATTTAATAGTATCATCGTCATTTGGTCACAATCATTAGAGTATATAGCACGTCTGTCAAAATCAGGCATGCGGAATTTAATACGTGAGACGATATTTTAGTCTGTATTAAGTTTCATGAAAACAGCCTTTATCGAGCCCCTATCGAATCGTGAACTTCTTTGAATATTTAAAATTTTCCAAGGATTACCGTCTCTCGCTACGAGAAATTCTCACTTTCGTATCAATTATGGATATGATGATTCGAGTGAAAAAGACATCCTGTCAATCTCTCTGTGGACTTTTATTTGTCCATTGCTTTGGCTTTTTTTTATTTATCGTTCTCGATCTCAACGAGAGACAACGAAAGACGATATTACATGTATATGTAGCGACCGATCGAAGAAAAGAATAACACCGAAATTTCAATTGTGAAATGATAACTACGACACCCGACCTAGATTCGAAATCGCCGAGTTTCCAAATTTCGTGATCTATCGAGGATTGTTTCATTCGCTGCGAGCCAAGAAGATGAGAAATTAATTTTAAGATTTTTCATAATTGTCATTCGTACGTTCGAATAAAGAGACCAAAAAATATTAAACGGATTAGTGTTTGAGCAAAAGTAAAAGGCTTTTTGGATTCGCGCACGAAACAGTTACCATTGAGTCTTATTGTCAAGATTATTTTCACCATCATCTTTCGGCACTCGCGTAGAATGACAGATATGGTGAAGGTGGGTAGAAATAATATCTAAATGTAATCCACCTTCATTGTCTCTAATAATAAGATGAATGAACAATCTCTCAAGGTAACGGGGGTCGAAAATAAAATCCCTTAAAATTAGTGCGTAATATAAAAAAAAATGAAAAAAAAAATTAAGAGGCATGAGAATAATGCCCAGCTGTTACTATTAAGATACAAAAGAAAGAGAGCTACGGGGTATCTAATAGTACGTAACGAGTTGATGCCAGATTTTCAAAAGTCTACAGGTGTTATATTATCTATATAAATAACATATACTTACGTAGATTGCCCAAGAAAAGACGGTAAAATGATGAAAAGATTATGATAAAAGGGCGTGTCAAATTCGATTTCGAGAGTTATATGTGCATTAATATAATACCTACCTATTTGAAAAAAATGGCAAACGATGAGTGACGAGTGCACATTAAAATTTTTTAATTGAGAACACTGAGAATTATTCGCCTGAGTATGACGATGTGAATATGAATATGCGCCTAAAGGCGAGATTGTGGCTCATGATAAATCGTGAATGCAAAAAATATGGAAATAAGAAAAAAAAAGGAGAGTACAGAGAAGAGTATTCGAGCGACAGGACAGGCTTCGCATTTTTTAATTTAAAAATCTACCTTTAGCGCGGTAAGTTTTACGCGTCCCGGGATATTTTTTGTATTTAATTTGATCGAGCATTAAAGAAATGAGAAAGCATTACTTATTAGTTCAACTGTACGCTTGACGAGACGCGGAGATAAAGATGAGAAGCAGCCGACTTGTTGGCATGATTACAATTTTGTAACATTGGTGCGCCAGACTAACCATTATTAATCGTATACTTTACTGGAATATGCATTATTAATGGGGAGCATCGAGAATAAAAAAAGAAGGAATTAAAAAAATTATGAAAAAAATTTAAGTATTGTCTTGTCCTTTCAATTTCTACTCCTTTATTTATTGTGCGTAACTTGACACGCAATCTCTTATCCCATATTACTTTCTTCTGGCATTATGAATATCCCTTTAAGGATGATATTGTGGCTCGCGTGTACTTTCCAAAAGGACAATAAGAACACGAAAATGAAACTTTCTGTTAGTACGAGACAACGTATTTCCATAAGGATATCGATCAAATATGTGAATCCCCTCATATTCCTTAGGTGTCCCTGGAAGTATAATATGATTCTTCTTACTGTTTGGGGCATCAGTCTATTCTATTCAGATACACGCACAACATTGTGGTTATCGTACAATTTCTTTGAACTTTATTAAATTAAAATAAATGTCTACCGATCGTTCGGATTCTCGCGGTTCACCTGCGGCGACTGGTTCAATTTCGAGGAGAAAAATCGAGAGACCGCCGTTTAAACTTTGTTTCTCGAAACGACAAGAAGCTGGGCGTTCTGACGCTTGCGTTTCTAAAATAACAGGTATCTAATTCTTTTTCATCGGTTCTTCTTTGGGATATAAAATTATGCATTGTTAAACCATTTGATTTTTACAGCGAATCATATTACGCCAAAGTTTTACTCACGTGAAATGGAGAAATGGGCTGATGTCGATGTCAGTAACACTGTTCAAGAAATAGAAAGGGAGGATAATAAAAAGCCTAAGGATTTGTATCGTTGTCCTTTACTGACCAGTCACACGTAAATATAAATGTTCTAGTCAGTTGCATTATGCAAGAAATAGTAGGTTCTTATTTTTATATCTGCATAGATGAATCAAGAGTCATCTGTCATGTAGTATACGAATTTAATATTATTATTAGTTACGCTCAAGTACACAACCTCTCTATTTTTTCGTTTGAATTTTCAGCTACGGCTGGTGGCACGATCATGGGATTAAACCAAGAGACCCGAGATTTAATTTTCATAAGAAAACTTCAGACTTGGTGAGTTATCAAATGAGAATTTATGCAGAGGACAGAAAACTAAAGGGACTCGGTCATTGAATACGTTTACATGTTAATTCGTATGGTGTGGTCAACAAATAATCAATTTATGTAATATTTCGCAAAAAGGAGCTTCCTCCGAATTATATAAATATGTTAAAAATATTGAACTTTGACACATTGATGTATATTTTGTTTTTTTTACGTTAAGTAGTTATACGGGTCTGATAATAATAGAGAGTATTTATATACCACTTTGATTGCGCGTACTTATAGAATATATAAAAGTTGTATAAAAATAATAAAAATCAATCATTTTTTAAATTTATCTTAAGTATAGTATGAAACAGTAGATTACTATCGTTAGTTTGAGAATTCAACGTTGAACACTGTTCAAGTTCTTGCAGCATATGAAAAAGAGTTGGCATCTCTATATGTAGCTCATAGTTTGTGCTTGAAATTAGTTCTGGAACCACGATCTAACATACACTTTACTGGCACATCTGCTCCAACTACGATGAAGGAGGTAGCTGGAGGTAGCCTTCTTAAATAAGCATCTTTCATTTCGCCTCATGACCACAAGAGGCGATGCGATCAAGCGACCTGTTCCCATTTCTCTCTCCCTCAGCCGACTGCAGGACGAAGATGGGACTAGATCACAGTCGAACATAGCCGACTGTAGAAGGAAGTGGAAAAGAGACAGACAAGAGGTTGCTTGATCACAGTAACGCTTGCGACTGCTTGCGACTAAAAGTTAAAATGTAGCCTGCCTCTGTAAGACGCCACCGTTGAAAATTGGGCGAGTTGCAAAACCTGTAAGAGCTTCCTTCCTTTCCTTATGGCTGTCTCCTCCAATGAGAAGATGTGCCATGTATGTAAGACCTTGCTCCCTCCTTTCCTTATGGCTGACTCCTCCAATGAGGAGATGTGCCAGTAATGTACGTAGGACCGTGGAGCAGATACTTGGGATACCATAGGAGTGCACGTAGAAAGAGCTGAAACTCGATTACGAATCTAGTGCGTCTCATTTTTAGGTGATTGCTTCCCACTTTTGGCCCGAATGAACCTTTATATGCTCTCTTGTGACACGAGTGGATGTGATTGGTAGAACTTTTTTTGTGTCAAATGTCATTTACGTATAGAGGCCATTCCTTTTAAAGTATCGTTCTGAAAAGACAGATTTGGACGTTCGTGCTGAACAGTCCAATTCCTCGACATTACGTGTGGTTTATGCGCCAAATTTCTAGGGATGCGCTGACCTCAGTCTCTATGTGGACGAATTGTTAAACGTAAGTTTGGTTAATTCATGGGTGCATCACAAACGAGAAAAATAAACGAAGACAGTATGAGCAGGTACGTCTGTAATGATTATTTGAATTCTAATTTTGTTACATGATATAAGTCACACACATTTTCCATACTCCAGATTTTGCCAGATTATTCTAAAATCTCTATAAAATTAAATGTTGCGTCCTTTAACGGAATGTCAAAGACTGAATCTTTGTACACTTTTACATTGTCGGTGAATATTAAAATATTTGTTGTTGGTATTTAGTTACAATTAGAATGCTGGAGAGGTATATGAATCAGAGTTCTAGTCAACATATGCGCATTTTATATATTATTACAATATGTCATTCTGTTATTGCTATCAATTTGTTTTACTATTCTCTATTTGCATAATTTCAGCAATAATTCCAGAACAAACAACAATGCTAGCAATAGCAGTGGCCAAAGTAATATCAGACCACTGTCAATTCAAGCACCTCGCCCTCAAAATGATCCTAATCAACCTCCTCCCCGAGTTTTGGAACAACAACCGAGACAACCATCTAATTTACAAGGGCTCCTGAGATTTGCGATGGAAGCTACACGATCTGAAGATGCTCCTCATAGCTCTCAATTCCAACCATTGGACGAAGAGGTAAATTAATTATAAATAATGTTAGCATCAACACTTTCTTTATATTTTACTATATGCTAAGTAGAGGTCATTATAAAAATCATAAATTATGTATCGGTAAAACAGCAGAATCCGTCTTCTTGTTGAAGAACTACATGTAAGAAAAACTAAACAATCCATAGCTAACTTCAAAAAGGAGTCGCACTCTGCAGTTTATCTAAGGCACCATTGCTATGATCTGTTATAAGACACTTTGCAAATTCATAAATAACATTTTAGATAAGAACAGTGTTGCAATATTCCATATATTTAATTTTTCTCCAGAGGAAGAAGTTCTTAGACGAGGCTCTGTCTTCAATAGCAGTGAATGTAATAGAAGAATTACAGAAGGCAATTCAACTCTTAAAAGGTGTGGGTGAACTCCAGCCAGATGATGATCCATCCGAATATGAGGCGGCACTTGAAAGAATTGCAGATTTTGTTGATAATATAGATATTGCCAATGACTTTTACAAAATTGGAGGATTTTCAATTTTTGGACCTTGTTTAAATTCTCCTCATAGTAGTATCAGGTGGAGAACAGCAGATATTATCGCAGAATTGACGCAAAATAATCCTTTCTGCCAAGAGAAAGTTCTGGAAATTGGCGCAATGCCCATATTATTGAATATGGTAGATTCAGACCCCTCTGAACAAGCAAGAATCAAAGCCCTGTATGCTGTGTCTTGTAAGTAATTTCAAATTATTTTTGTGAATATTACTCCTAATTTAATTGCATATAAATAATTATTGTATTAATGTACTGATAACAAAATGTTTTTAGTTCTTGAAGCCTATGTATCTACAATTTTACATGCTGTTGTATATGTTTTAGGTCTTGTCCGAGAAAATCCCATATCCTTGAGGCATATGGATGTAAATGATGGATATTCTGTACTCTTACGCGCAATACAAAGTCCTGTAGAAAAGCTACAAATAAAATCTGCCTTCTTATTGTCATCTTTGTGTAACAAAGATAATTCCGATAACTTAAAAGCTACGTTAGTCAGAATGGGTTTGGTAGAGCAGACTGCTGGCCTGCTAGCTATGGGAGGTCTCCTTCCAGATACGAGGTATATTTCTTTGCCGTAAAGTTATTCAAAAATAAATTGTACAAAGTTTTGTTGCACTGGCTTACGGATCTATATTTTACAGGGAACAATTACTGAGAGTTCTGCATGGATTAACTTGTAATAATTATTTGCCTGCATTGAGAGAGTGTCGTCGACCAGAGCTGTGCTTAAAACCCACATTGGAGCGATATTTGAAAGAATTGCAAGCTGAGGAAAGTGTTGACGAAGTAGACGTATGTAACGAGCTACTAGACAAAATATTTTCTGAGCGTGATAACGGTCAAGATAGGTAGCCTTATAAAAGCGAAAGGCTAATAAGCTGCGACAGCTAATTTCTAGCGCCGTTACTCCAGTTTAATGTATTTGCAATTAAAGTACAACAAACATAATAGTATATATTTTTTTCTTCCGAAGAAAAGTACTTACATACTTTCGGATGCTAACACTAATAATAAAAAACATTAAACATGTTTGTGTTATTTTAAGAGAATGTAAAAAATAACGAAGAAAATATAAAGATTATCAAACGTGTTACGTGCATAATATTTTATTCATAGTTAATTTAATTTTTTGTTACTGAAGTAATTAACGCAGGCGTTCAATAATGATTTGATAGTTATGTAATTCTTGATATCATGATGCATTGTCTCCTCCTGAAATCTATATAAAACATTAATTAAATGAATGATGACACGTTGACGGGGACTTCGCTTAATTTTTCGTGATTATACCTTATCATACCCTTTGCCCTCTTTAAAAGAGTGCGCACATCATTTTATCGTCTAGTTGCATTCAGAGGTTCTCATTACTTAATGAGAAAATAAATATAGTATTCTTTGACCTGGAGCTTGAAACAGTTGATCTGAAAAAGGTAAAAATGTCTGACGAGAAGAAAGACACTAAGCAAGCTGTAGATGCTGAACTAGACGATCTGTTAGACAGTGAGTTAATTTTTAAATTAGTATGTCATATAGATCATTTTATACTTGAAACAACGTTGAAAGTTACTCTAACCTCAAAATCATTCATGTATCACGAAGTCATTGTTTACGTAATTATAATTGAACATTTAACGAATGATTTATAAATAAAACAGTTGTTTTATATACAAGAGCTCATATGAATGCCATTAAAAATGTTTACTTCATTTAATAACATTTACTTGTTTATTATGTAACAGTACATACTATAAATTCTATTTCTTGTTAGCTGATATTGGCATATTGCTTTTTGCACCGATGATTATATCTTAAGATAAAATATTTTGTAAATAGTTGTCATAGTAGAAGTCATAACATAGGAGTCTCCATATTAAAAATTATTTTATATAATGTCGGTGTCTCTAGAAAATTAATTTATAATCTTCTCCATTATAACTAGGTGCTTTGGAGGATTTAAATAAAGGAATTCCAAAGCCTGTTTCTAAAAGCAATGAGGTCTCACCTCCATCAGTCTCTGACCCTGCAAAAGATGTTGTTGAATCAGCCACTGTTGTTGAAGAACAATGGTCACAAGATTTTATTAAACAAGCTGCTGATCAATTTGAAAAAAATCTACAAGAACTTATACAAAATGGTAAAACAAAATATTTTACTTATGAACATAGTTGCTTAACTTCGTCTCTTTTTCAGGAGGAGATAGTGAAATGGGAGCTTGTTTTCAGAAAATGGCACAGACAGTGGCTAGTGCAGTGACAGGTGGTGAGGGAATCGACACTGAAAATTCAAATGCAGATTTTCAGAGTGCAATAGCTCAAGCGTTAAAAGATTTGTCTGCAACATCTGAAAATCTTCAGGTTACTTGATATTCTATGAAGTCAAATTTTCTAACAAAAATTAGTAAGACATTTAAAAACATGTGAAAGCTGGATTAGGTTTAAAGTTCATTATGTTAATTTCATGTTTTATTTGCACTTTAACATTACGCGATCGCTTATATTAGAATGCGTATTCTTATAGTCGTTCAAAATCAGCTTCATTTTTCAGAACGCTGGACCAGGTTTAACAGAAGCTGATCTGGCTGCAATGTTTGAACAAACATCATTGGATGAAGGAGCTGGTAATATTCTTCCGTTTATGCAAGTGGTGATGCAAACGTTATTATCGAAAGAATCTCTTTATCCATCGTTAAAAGAGTTGGTGGATAAATATCCAGCATGGTTAGAAGAGAAAAAAGCAACCCTTCCACCTGCAGATTTGGAAAGATACACGAAACAATTGGATTACATGCGAAAGGTAAGTAAGTATTGTCCATTGTATAAAATTTGATTGAAAAATTCAGGACATCTCCCAAATTTATAAGGCATATAACATCAACTCATTATAAATTCTGTATAATTAGACTTGCGAGGAATTAGAAAAAGAAAAGGAAGATGACTCAGAAGAAGTAAAGAAAAAGCGATTCGAAAAAACCTTGTCGCTCATGCAAGAAATGCAAAGTTGCGGTCAGCCACCTGCAGATCTTGTTGGGGAACAATCTATAATCCAATTCGATGGCGAAGGCAATCCCATAATGCCGTCCTTACCACCTGGTATGGAATCTCCTCAAAACTGTTGCGTTATGTAAAAACTCGTAGAATTGAATCAGTAAGGCATTTTGACCAAACGCACATGTTGTTATACATTATACGTATTGGCATTTTAATCATCATAATAGTACATAACTCATGAATGGAGGATTTCGTTTACAAAATTATTTCATATTTGTTATGAATTATCATAGTGCAGACGAATGCGGGAATTGATGCTTTGTGAACGTTTCATCATGTATGTACATTATGCACCATCTCTGCCAAATTATGTTTGACTAATCACTCTGAAGCTATGCAATACTTTTTATCACTCTATCAAAAATACCTACACCGATCTTTTCTCAAATCTAAAATAATTTTCGTTAGCAGCAATACAATTCTAGTAAGAAATTATTGTCATCTGTGTTATAATGGTAGCACAGTAAATCATTGGCCAGAATGCCTCTGGTTTATTTAATTACAACATTAACAGTATGTAATAATATACTGTTTTTGTACATAAGCAATAGCATTATTTCTTACGAATGTTCTTTAGTGGAGTATAGTATAGGAAGAAAAAAATAATTAATAAACTAACGACATATTTTATAAACGCAGTGAATGTCATATTCGTTAGTAAAGTATTGTTAAATAGAATAAATAATAAATGGTTTCTAAAGGTATTTCAACAGAAATATGATTCATAAATGAATGATGATTTAATAAGTTAACAATATCAGGGTAATGACTTTTATTTATTACATCATCGTATGTCATACTATATGTATATTATTCCTTTGTGTCCTATAGTTATGTGATGAATCCGAAACAAATTGTGTACCAATTAAAATTTTTAATTCATTATGATTAGATATTAACGTCAGTAAACGTTTCTGCTTTCAAACATTTCTTCATCGCACCAGAACTTGTAAATCAGAAGCACTGATTATTTTTATTAACCGCGATGTACATCAAATAGAAATTCGGGTAAAATAAATAATCGTTGATGAAATCAGTGCACAAATTCCTTCATTGAATTATTCTCAGACTGACCACCTGTACGAATGACAAGGAAACATTTTATTCAAATTTTTATCATGGAACGCGAACAATTTAACTTCCAACACATTGTTGAATATTGTACGACATTGTTTTTGTGCTAATGTCTTTTCTCAATGTTAGGTGTTTAGCTAACTTTCATTTAAGAAGACGGAGAAAGAGCTGCCACACCAGGAAGTACTTTTCCTTCAAGCAACTCCAAACTGGCACCACCACCAGTACTAACGTGACTAACTTTGTCTTCAGTTTTCCATTTCGCAGCGCAAGTGGCAGTGTCACCACCTCCAATTATAGTAATCGCACCTCGGGTAGTAGCTTCAACTACATGATCCATGAGCGACTTTGTACCTTTGCTGAAGTTTTCGAATTCGAATACTCCAGCTGGACCATTCCAGACAATCGTTTTTGCCCTTTTAAGTGGTTCTGTAATAGACGTAACAATGACTAGCACGTGGTGATTGCGAATTGAGAAGATTACAGAATAGGAGATTAGCATTGTAATTACCAGCAAACAATTCTCTAGATTTGGGCCCAACATCAAGTCCCATCCATCCATCGGGAATACCACTTTCTACATCAGCAGATCCTACAGCGGCATCTTCGGCAAATTTATCAGCAGTAACAAAGTCAACAGGTAAATGAATCTTAACGTTATTCTTTTCTGCTTTAGACATCAAATCATTAATAATTTTCGCACCCTCTGCATCGAACAAGGAGTTACCGATCTAAAATAATAATGATAGCAGATAATGCATATTTTAAAAATGGTAGAATGCTTTCTAGATTTAATATTGACCTTCATATTTTTCGATACGTTTAAGAATGTGTAAGCCATTCCACCACCAATGATCATTTCATTAACTTTATCCAATAAATTGTTAATTAATTGAATTTTGTCAGCCACTTTAGCTCCTCCGAGGATAGCTAGGAAAGGCCTTTCAGGTTCGTCCAATGCTTTGGCAAAGTATTGGAGTTCCTTTTTCAATAAGAATCCACTGGCTCTGATATCAAAACCTTCACCTAGCATTGAACTGTGTGCACGGTGAGCAGTACCAAAGGCATCATTGATATAAACATCACCAAGCTTTCGCAGAGAAGCTCGGAATGCTGTGACTTTATCTTTATCTGCTTTAATCTGTGAACAAAAAAGATTGAATCTGACAAACTCTAAGAGAGGAAAATGGTTCAATAATAGAATCATACCTTACTACCATCAGGACCAACACCCTTGCCTTCTTCTTCTACATGGAATCTCAAATTTTCTAAAAGAATAATAGTTCCAGGAGCGGGATTGGCACATGCAGCTTCAACTTCAGGACCAACGCAATCCTCCAAGAAGAGAATATCCTTTCCAAGAAGAGTTTTGAGCTCCTCGGCAACAGGTTTCAAAGTATACTTCAAATTTTTGTTTCCATCAGGACGACCCAAATGAGACATTAATACTACTGACTTGGCTTTCTTTTCAAGAGCATACTTTACAGTGTCCAATGCTGCAACAATTCTTTGATTGTTGGTGATTTTACCATCCTTCAATGGAACATTGAAATCAACCCTGAAATAGTAAAACCATTGTAAGACATTAATGTAACTGATCTCCAAATGATAGATAATTATCGCAATCAAAAAATTTTGTAAAAATGTCATAGAATTTTGACATTTTTAAAAATCACTACTTGCCAGCATCAATGTATAATTACTAATAAATTACACAAAATACTAAAATTGATTAAAAAGTGATTAATACAAGATGTTCTCATAAGAATGAAGAATATACAGATGTGAAATAAGAAAAATTAAAGAAACAGAATCGAAATAGAGAATACGGTACCGTATAAGGACCCTCTTGTCAGTAAGATCCACTTTATCGATGCTTAGTTTGTTGAGCGCCATGGTGTTACTTTTGAAAAATGTATTGTCCCTTTCAAAGATCGAGGAATATTTAATTTTTTGTAATTTCGTTGAACTTCGGTCAAACCAACGACACAAAAGAATATCTGCCGAACACCTCGAGTATCTTGTGATGCGGTAAAGTGATTTACCAATGTCAAGAAAAGGTCGACGAAGGTGGCGTCCTCCCAAAAGTCCGCGAAGAGTGCGCATCTCAAAGTGCTACTAGAGAGTATCTTTTTTAACCCATTACACAGAATATGTTATAATTATCCATCTCTCCTTAATCACCATACATAAATCTTATAACTCCAAAAGAAATGTCCTTCAAGAGACCAGCATCTTATTCTCGCGAATATAATAAATTCAAAGCTCTAAGCATCAGCACGTAAGTCATTAGCCGTTTCAATAAATGAATATCAAATTGTACTCCTCATACGATGATGCGAATGAAATGTGAACATGTAAAAAACAAGCATTATTGATCTGAATGCTGTATAATTGAATAGTATATCGCAATGGAAATTTAAATAATGTATAAAGTTTCAAAGTCGGAGTCGACAACCTTAAGTATTTCATAAACCCTGCAGATCTCACGTGCATTCGCGCATGCGCAGTAGAACGAACTCTTTGACGCGCGTTGTAACTTAAATGATTTAACAGAGGTGCTGCGGAGTGCCAAGAGGTTACGTTGAACTATCATATTTACGCTTGGCAAGAGATCGTTCCCAAATAGCAAATTATTATAGGATCTTCGTCGCAGAAGTAAATAGTATGTGTCAGAGACGAATACCGGCATGTTCAGTCTCGTTCGCTTACACCTGTACTCAGCTCCCATGTCTCGATTCAACCAAGATCCCTGCTAGTCACTCCTTTCATACCTACCATTTCCATTCGCACTTTTTTATTCTCTTTATTTATCCTCTTTGATTTAACACAGTAGTGCCGTACACTCGATTTTACAGCAGATACGTGTTAAACGTTACGAAAGTCAATTCAAGATTATCAATACGTGGATGGAACTAACGATACGTGAGTAAGTAACTCAAGTAAAAAATGTTTAAAGATATTTCTTCAATAATAATCATCGCTCTATTACATTTATTTGATAGGCGGTTGTTAAAATCATTTGAAAACTCAATTAAGAAGCATACTGGATCGTTCTATGCATTCACTGCGCGTTATTGAAGGAAATACGACTTTCATGACTCTTCGCGTAGCCGCCTTGAATTTCCATGTGTATCTAGGTCATCAAAAGGCATAGCACTACTGTTGGTACTATAGCGCAAGAAAACGTGTTTGCTATTCATGTCCACTTAGACGGACATAGCAACGAGTCTAGAGAGTACATTACATACTGATACTAACTATACTACTTCTTGGCGCTGATTCAAGTAATTAGCACGATTATAAGAAAAGACGTTCAATCATGGGAACATATGCCAAAAGTGATTTAATTGAAAACTAATATAAAGTGCGCATCATGGATATGAGACTTCTTTTTGTCTCAGCCTTTTGTCCAGGCAAAATCACGTGTAAGGCACTTCATCCGCATATAGAACCCTTTTGACCTTCGCGCACGTCATACATCGCGCAACGGCCAAAACTTCGTTAACCGTAAATATCGTTAAACCGGAAGATGATCGAGGAAGCGCGTAAAGTTAAGTTGTTTGAAAACATGTCGCTTTGCTGGTCGCGTTTAATGTCGTATGTACGTAAAATCTGTGAGAAATGTTTCAATATTGTGGAGTGCCAGTGCTCTGTGAATTCCATAAATCTAGGAGAGTGAATTTCTGTAGCAGTAAGATGCACTTGTCTTACTTATATCCAGATATATTTCACATGTGAAGATTATTTTTACAAAGGTAAATCATTAATGTACTAGGTACAGATATAAATATATCATGTGTTAAGATCTCTTGAAAAATATTATCTGTAAAGCAGATAGTAACTGCTGATACTATTATTTTTTTCATGTCACGACTGAAGTGCGAATAGTATGTACATATGTGTGCATTAGGTGAAAACTTGCTAACTCAATGGCGGGATTAGGTTTTCTTATAAGCTGATTATACCAAGAATAATTTTGATATAAAACTCTGGGAAGCATGTAAAGATGTTGAAGAATCTTTCTGAAAAACATAAAAATTGTTTTTTTCAGCAACGATCAAAGTTTACAAAGAGATATTTAAACCCACTGTGCTCTTGCGTAAAGTGACTTGTCTGCTATGGTAACCAATGCAATAGGTCGTATCTTCAAGTATGTCCAGCATCGAAGTAGATGCAGACCCCGGTAGACGGCCTCTGCTCTATAGTTGGTATTCAATCAACGTTTGGTATCCTGGTATTCTGTCTGACCGCAGCTATTCTTGATCCTGGCCCAGTAGCACACTGGCACGTTCGACTAGCTTCGAAATGGAAAAGCAAGTCTGACTTATAGAAATAAAAGTCATATAATAACAATGATAAATTTGATCAATTATATGCTTCTTATATTGTTTATCAAGAATTATAAAAACTGTTACAAGTTTAATTCACCATCCGTAATCGTCATCAACGAAGGAGCTTAGCATCAAGGACAAAGGTCCATGACTATTGTCGCTACTTAATCGAACGACTGTAAACGCATCCAGTCACCGGAAATTGAAATAAAAAAACACAAGAAGCAAAGGCAAAAATTCAAGATGATCCGGGTCGAACTCGCGAGGTCAGGAAGTGCGCGTGACTGAAGACTTGCTAAGGTGTCAGGTTAATGATGGGCGAACGATGTACCGAGAACCGTTTGATCGAATGCCAAATTGAATGTCAATGCTCGAGACTCCCGGTTAACGAAAAGAGAATTGTCGAGCAACAGGCGGGTGTTGTGGCTGATGCTCTAACCTGCCAGCCAACCACCTGGGTTTAGGAGAGTGAGCGAGGCACAAACTGATCTGTCTACGTGCGAGTTAGACCCAACTCGCCGAGTGGACTACCAGGATGAAAATAGCCTAACCTCGCCAAACGCGGGGGCGAAGCACGATACGCCTAGCTACTTCTGAATCTTAGAAGACCCGACAGACACTTCAGCCACGTTTTCGGCTTTGTTCCACAGGACATAAACGCATCAGTATATATACATATATATACTGGCTGTCAGAATAATCCTAGACATAGACAAACTTGAAATTATTTTGAAAGATTTTTGATAAAAATGTTTTTAGGTATCCCGATAAGAGTAATATAGAGATTGGAGTGATAGTGGTTTTGTTGGATGATGTAATGGGAGCTTTTTTACGACGTCGCGTCGAAGGTGACTGAACTTTAATGGATGAGACATACTTTAGGGTATTAACTTTGTCTGAATAATTTATAACAGATCACTTTTTATTAAGATTTGTGTGAATATTTTTTCGCTATTCCTATTGGCTGTGGTGACGAAACCTATTTTAAGGAGTAGCCTGATATTAGTAAAATATAGTTTGGAGTATCCCGCATACAGTCAGCGTCTTGCGTATAGAGGAAATTATTTTCAAAGCGATTGCTGGCTCTGTTTTTATGTGTTTAGATTATCACGTGTACATACGGCGCACCATAATCAGTTTACAGTAGGCTGGAACTAGCACAACGTTGCGAAAACTTGAGCCTGTATTTCTGTTTCATTTAATTCAATTTTTGTTGTTGTAGCTCGAACGATGTTGCACACGTGTTTTCAAATACACGCATATTTACTATTACGTGAAATTTTTCAGTCGAAGAAATCTATTGGATATACGTATTACAATAATATGTACGCAGTACGCATATAGGATTTGTCATTTATAAAATCTTTCTTTTAGTACAAGAGGAATCTCTTATTATGTTAAAAGTCAGACAGCAATACAAAAAATTTGTTATCTAATAATTATGGAATGCAGTCTTGAATGAATGCATTTTCCCAGGCACGAGACAAAAATTGCAACATATAATTATTTGAATCGCTGCCATAATGGTATTATTTTGGATGCGATATCAAGTAGATTTATTGTTAGAATGCTTTCGTAACAGATACATAGTGACGCCAAAAGATGGTAAGATAAGTCAAAGAAGAAAGGGGAAAGTTAAGAGTTTGAAATATCTATTTCTTGTCTTCAATACTTCAAGAATAAAGTGAAGCTGCTATTATTCAAAGTCAATCAAAGATACTTAAACAGCAAGAGCCAAATTCACAGTTGTATGAGAGAGACTAGTATGTCAGTCGCAAAAGAACTAGATATAAATTCACGCATAACCTTCACTAAGAATGAATCAAAGTGAAAAACATGGTATAAATTAAATAAACCCGAAGTAATATCCAAGATAAATAACCCCAATAAATCATCACTTTAAAACGCATACGGTCCATCATACCGAATTTCATCGGTAAATCTCGGGAAATCTATTACGCTTAATTATTTCCACGAAACACGTAATTAGACGCGATACTTAAAATTCTCGCATCTTTGACAATATCAACAAGAACGACGGAGCGGATTAACAGCCCTGTTGACATCTTGACACATGTTGTACCGATATGCATACATACGTGAGACTCATTAAACCTATGCATGTATATTATCTAGCTCTTAACAAAGAGATTTAGAATCTCAAAAATAGACGCATCAGCATTTAATATTTATATCTAGCTAATCGATTCTCTTACATTTTCTTGGTGACTTATTTTTCTTCTTCTCGACATGTTGTGATAATTGTAAGTCTCCGCGATTTTCACACCTGACGGAAATCGTTCCCGTTCGCAAAATGCTCCCGCGTGTTTCACGTCCTTGTCCCAAAGAAGCAGAGACACCTGAAGAGCCACGTTCTAACGTCTGCGATCGAGGCCTGATTTGTTTTCACGTGAGCCATTCAAGGCCGTAAGGTATCCGTAAAATATCCTCGAGGATTTGTTCCCGTAAGATTGACGGCCTTGTGGATAACCGTTTAACGAAGTGAAAAAAATGGCCGATTGTGTCGCACGGCTGCTGATCCAATGCCAGTGGAACACGGCTATTCAGTTTTGGCTCGCACGGCCACTACGAGGCTACCGGCTCTTTGCTCCCGAGAACGCTCATGAGGATTCAGTGTGCGAAGGAGCGCAAACTCGTTCGGTCATCATAATCTGCTCTCTTGGACTTCCTCCTGCCATCACTCGTCTTCCTCCATTTATTCATCTACGTCCGCAAGCATCTCTACAATTATCGACTTCATCCATACCGGGCGCAAGCTATGAAGTGGTACGTTTATTAGCTGCTTGTGTGAATTTTATGTCGTTCCGTGGGAAAGTTTTACGGGACTTATACAGTGTGATGGCAAAGTGTACAACTACGTTGTGAAAAATTTGAAATCTTCCTTGGGATTTCACCTCGTGTCGAATCCGAATTTATATGTTTTTTTATTGAGCTGATTCTAGGAGTAATTATGAACTTTTGAGGTAGGCGGTTCAGTTATCCTTCTGCTTCTTGAGCTGTGGGCTTTCGTCTTGAGATTATTAACATCATCTGAACTTTGTATAACTTGCTGATTGTTAGTTTTGAAACTTTTTTTTTCATCATTCTTATTTTCGGAGTGTCGGGCATAGTGTTGGGTTACATTTCACCAATATATATGTTGGCAACTTAGGAGGAGATGTGATATTGTTTGGCAGCCGTGTGCAGCTGAGCGCCCGCGCGCGCAAGAAGCAACGGCAGGGAGAGACGTGAGTCTGAGAGGGCAGCTAGCTGCGAAAAGGTCACAAGACGGCAAAAGGAAAAGTGTTTAAAAAATTTAAACAGAACGATGGGTCGGTAGCGTGCTGAAAAAACTAGTAGTGTCAGAGAATTTAATATTTATTCTTGTTCAGTTAAGTTCTAAAAGTGTTGCTTTGTTTAAATATACTGTTATTTTTTTTATTAGAAACCAAGTCAAGCCACGTGCATTTAATTCTGTTCCCACCCTCAATTCCTATAAGTGTCGTTCAAGACGTTGCAAGGACCAGACAGCTAACATATATATATATATGATTTTTATCAAATTACGCTTAGATTTTTGGAACCTGTTCTGTTAACGGTTCTTCGGTAATAACAAGCCATTTTGTTTTTTGATTACGCAAGTGTTATTTAACATTGACTAAGTGTTTGTATCTATATATTATTCAGTCGAAGTATTGTACAGAAATTTTAACATGGAAAAATAATTGCCCTGTTTAGACTATTGCTATAGTAGGTATATCGCACGGGTTACTTGCAAATTCGAATTTTCCTAAAAATTATATTCCCTAATCAATATTGTCGATTTGCTAAAATTTCGTTTAACAAACGTTTCGACCTTTTACGCAAAAATTTCAATGAGAAATTTATCGACTTGTCATGAATTACTATAGACGTGGTCTGCGGTGAAGCGGAAATAACGTTCCGTTCCCACTAAGGTATTCAAACGTAATTTATAATTTACGATTGATACGTTCTAAAAGTTTTTTAAAAAAATTTCTCGATGCCACGATGAGATGCTCATAATAGTTTCTGATACTTACATATACATATATATCCTCAAATACTTTTGATCTACAATTAAAATCCTGGGACGAGGGGGCACAGATACCTTATACCGAAGCTTTTTGAATAACATCCATTGCGAAATTGCAAAAAAAATATGAACATTCTGATATTTCAAGGAATGCAAAAGTCTGAATTTAAATTTATTTATTCGCGGAAACAAAATTTATATGTTGTCGTACGGCGGTTAGTAATAACAAAGAGGCGGTTAGGTTAGCAGTATTTTTGAAATTCATTGAGTTGACAAAAATATAACAAACAAAATTATATCATCGTGTGTTACACGTTCAAAAATATGCATTGAAATCTCATTCTAAACATAAAAAAATACATAGTGCATACATGAATAATATTCAAGAAGACAAGAAGACATAATGAATTTAAAGAATACTTTAAAGGAAAATAAAATTCAATGAATGGACAGACATGTTAATTCTTCGCTATCTTTTGGTTTTAGTTATTCTTCTTTTTTCTAAATCCTGACGCAGCGTAATCCAATTCCATTTAATAGGCACGCATTAATGACTTCGTTTCAGTGACTCGTTCGTACATTTTTTTGTTTGCTCTACGGTTTTAGACTGAGACTGAAAAAGGGGTCGAGCCAATCAGTGCTCCAAAATTAATTTCTCAGCAAGTGTTCGGAATACGTTCGGTAATATTCAAAATCACGTGCAAAATGTTAATTTATTGAAATTGGAAATTTATATTAATTTCGACGGGGAATACGATTATGAAATGTGACGTGTATACAGTTTATATTGGGGAATCAAGGAATATGTCTATAACGCATTAGAAAAATATTCAGAGTGAAAATAATGTGATCTAGACAGAGGATTATTAACCAAATCACGTTTCCATTAAGTTGCTGTGCTTCTGCGAAAAGAGATGAAACGAATGTATAAAATTAAATTTTATTTAGTGAGCCTGTAATTTTTAAAATGCTTTTCCACGAAAACTGTCTTGATAATAGTCCTCTCGCACTGCCATCTAACAGAATGAGTTTCCAGCATCTGCGGATTCTCTTGTCCGACGTCAGCACATTTTTCAATGGGCTCACGTGTTGGCGAAATTAAGTTATTCAAAAAATAACTTCACGATAGAACTGGTCGTCGAAGACAAAACTTACCGAAATACCAGCGAAATATCCCGCTGCATATTATATTAACTTTCGCACAATAGGCATATTCGAGCTGACTTCTTCTCAATGAATTTTGCTGCACGTATAAGAGCATTAGGAACTACTGTCTTTGAAATAACGTTAAAAACCTGCGTGTATCAGGACTATGCAACCACCTTGTATTCATAGACAAATTCTAAATGAAAAAAATTGAAATATCGCAGAGTCCACCCGGCCACGTAAATATAAGTGGAACATTTCGTTGAACGGGAAATTCTCCTAACTTAAAATTAGCTCGATCCAAGCGTCACTCCTCTACTCTCGAGCAATAGAACAGCCAGAGAAATTTTGTCGTCCCTCCAAGCGAATCTCGCCTGGCATCGTGTTGTATAAAAATAAAATATTAAGACAAATCGCCACATCAATACCCATACACAGTTGACAGTAATAAAGTATCGACAACAAAAAGGTGAATGGCGAGCGTTATCCTTTGCGCCGAACGAAAAAAAAAATTAAGAAACAGCACATTTAAAAAACTATCATTGGATGCGGAATCTTCCAACTACTTATTACAAATAATATGTAAATTAGAAAATTTCTTTGAAAATAATTACCCTTAACGTTTAAGCCTACAGTTTGATTGATATGGTAACGCCTCGTAGGGAATAGAATCTTTTTTTTTGTTACGTTAAATACAGACAGAACAGACGCAACGTAATAATTACGTGTTGGTATTCGATCGTCAAAAATGGCCAGCTCTCAGATTCGACGAGTTTGTTTGTCTTTGCGTCGAAGGACATCTCGAACCTGATCGGTCCCATGCTTTTTTTTTAGCTTTCCACCTAGGTATTATACACAACATTACGACTAGTCTAGTCCTCACTTAACAGTCGGCTGTTCTTAATCAGGGTAGCCGTGCTCAAAAAAATTATAGTCAATGAAATTTACGACATGTGTTATTTATTCCTTTACAAAGTACCCAGTCGTTTGGGCTGTCACTTACAAAGGCAAAGGCACCAGTCGCCATATATTACTTATCGCGTTTTAATCTTCAATGCATCCTCCTCCTAACCAAGTTTGAAGACGATATACTAAAAATAAACATTCTTTCGGCTAATCAATATACCGGTAATAGGAGTACTCCATGCAAGGCCGACCAGGAACTCATGAATCCTCCACAAAACTTTTCGACTTCCTTACCTCCGTACATAACTTCTCTGCAAAGAAAACATCATCGTCCAATAGGTATTTAATATCGACGAAATTCAAGTGTACTTACTACAGTCAAGAAACCTTGGTTGTTTTAATATCTGGGTCAGTCGGTATATGCCCAATTATCCTTTAATGGTGTTAAATTTACTGAAAGATCCAGAATATAATTAAGCTTGTTAGCAAAGAAGGTAGAAACGTGTATTTTTTTTTCTTTCCTTTCTCTCTGACTCTAACGAACAGGAAAACAATGGTTAATTAATAATAGAGCAAGGTACAAGATAATAATGACTTTGATTACCGCGTATTGAATTTAGGATACGGATAGATATTTCGTATCGCACAAACGCGTAACCATTTAAGAAGTTTGTTGATAGACAGTCTAGACTTTAAATCCTGCAAAAAACTGGAAATATCGCGCAAGTTACTATTCTCATCCCGTGAAACGTTTTCTTTTCAGTCTTTCTTCTCTTCTGAGATGAAAGTGTATACCTGAATTGTCAGTTTTCATTCTACCGTCCAAACAAACAGTACAACGATCTCCAGATATTTTTATCAGATCGATCCTTTACTCCAACAATAACTCATTGACAGATGTATTTTAGGATCGGTTTTGTTATGCCACGTAATCCAGTTCTCGGGGAACTTGATATTTATCTCTACGTTCAAATATACATAGTGCACTTTTTTTAGATATCAAATCAATATAGATAATTTACTTAGTACATTATCGTAGTAGTATTATAACTATAGCATGTCGATTGGTCGAGCACATTTCTTGCCATTCAGTAATGTTTTTGAAGCTTTTTAACTGTTCGTAGTATACATCAGAAACATCTATCTTCTTATTAACATTGGTTAATGAAGTATTAAAATCTATGAAATAATCGTGCAATTTGATAACAATAAGGTTTCCTTCTTATCTTGACATGTTTTTAAATTTCTGTTATAACTTTTGTATAAGTTTGCTAGGCAACAGTGAATCACCGAATCTACTAAGTTATGGAACTTCTCCTAATAATTACTCTTAGAGATTCCTCGAATTTAGGTATCAAAACAATATACAGAATCTCCAGGCTAAATATTTCCTCATATATTACTGTAACGACATATAAATAGTTCCAGTTAATAGTAACCTCCATGCTGGGCCAAACTTTCTTAGAATCGTCAGCTTGATTCTAAATCCGTGTATAAACGATCGGGATTTTAACGTTTGTAATGATTGCTACTCGAGGCCTTCAATAAACATTCGGAGCGATATCGGACATCGGTTACGATGTTACACGCAGAAAAATCATTTGTACAAACAGATCTATTAATTTTCTCGTTATTCAATACCCTACCCAGATCGTTTATTCCAGTTGCATGATAGGACAACTGAGGAATTACGAATTTCTTCATTAATGATTATTCAACGGCATGTGCTACGAGTTCATTATAGCAATATTATAATTTTCGTATCACTTAAAATGGTATAAATTATTCCTGATTGCCAGTAAATGGAATAAGGACAAGAGAAATTGTATGTTCTGTACCATTCAGTCTGCAATTTATTGAAAATACTATATCTTGCAGAAAACATGAATTATAAATAGATATCAAGAACATTGAATCCCGAGCGTATATACGTGCTTAATGTCATATTGAACGATTCTTTAATTATTACAAGGTGACTTCCTGGTGTGACAAAGTCTGATTAACGGTGCAAACTTTCGACAGTCGGTCAAGCATGTCATGACGGGTTTCCCGTAAAGCGGATTTCTTCGATCGGGCAGTATCTCATAGAATCAGTTATCCAGTACACGCAGTTATTCTTAAAACGTATCATTCTCGTATATCCTTTTCAACGAATCGGTGAATCTTTGACAAAAAAATATGGTGTCATACACGAGTCGTAAGATATAAAGTGATTATAAAATATTCATAAACATATCGCGCGTTTATCTTAAGCGATTCTATCGGAATTAGAGCGAAAGTGTAACTAAGCGTTGGGCGCAAGTCAATGATCCTCGAAGCTTTAGGCATTTTCTGTTCTCCGCAAACAGCAAATCGCGAGTTGATGCTTGCAAAAGCTTCGACATGTCCCGGTGAGCGTCATCGATCGTGTGTCTAGGGCGCCATCGCGCGGACATACCGTGAAATACATTCCGTGCGAAAATGGCCGTCGTATCGGCATTCCACGGAATTACGTGGGACTTTCGTGAGTATCTCGTATCCGTCTTACGAAGAGAGTGATTGTGGGGAATACGGGAAGCCGCCGTGCAACACGAACAATGCCAGTTTAACGAGGATAATCGCGAAATAAAGCCTTTCCGGCGCTCTTGGAATATCCAAGTACAGCGCCGAGCTGCCCACCGTCAGCATCTAGCAGACGACTTTGTTAGTAAAAATAAAATGTCATTATATTTGGATCGGTTCGCGCGCGTTGGACTTTCCAGAGAGACAAGTTATCTTTTCGTTCAGGGACAAATCGCATCTCACTGCTGAATTACTCAATGAAATTTTGGAAATATTGGACTTTGGAAATTTGTGAAATATTGGTTATAGAGAGGGTAACATTATACATAGTCGGTGGGGTTTCCCATCAATGGTGGTGGTGGTGGTGCTGATGGTGGTAGCAGCAGTGGTAATATTAGGCAGTAGTCTAGTATATCGTAGAATATTAGATATCCTCTGTTATAGCACTGGGGATAGTCTAAGCTCGGATGGTTGGGATGCGGACGAGTTGTTCGACAGAGAAAAAGCGCAGAGTATTAGTACCCCTTGTACTGGCTGCACCCTTTGGCCGCACGCAATCATGGCTGCCTAGCACGGGGCGCGTATTGACCAAATTTTATCGTGCAAGTCTTTAGGTTAAAAACCTCGTGTGTGGGCCGTAGGGCGTGTCGGCTAACGTTGACAGCGAAAATCCTATCAGTTTGGAGCACGTCGCCCGGTAATCGTGAGACCGGACGACCATCCTCCTTATCCGTGTCCTAGAAGCAATCATGCCTTTAGTAAGGGGTTGCCTTAATTTTCCAGGCATCCAAATCACCCTGGGAAGCTGGTGTTAAGGCATGTAGGCGACGAGAGTACGGATCAGAACAACAATATCACCATGACTAGTGAGGACTTGCTGCAACCTGGCCATGTGGTCAAGGAACGATGGAAAGTCGTGAGTATTGCTGTCAATTCTTAAAAAAATATTTCCACTTTTCTTTGATATCAAGATTACTTATGCGTTCGAATTTGTTGTGAAAATGACACAATTCAAAATTGCTGGCATCCATTCAATGCTGAAATTAAATTTCTTATACTTATTTGCTAATATTTTTCTGTGCAAGTGGTTTATTGATTGTATTTGCAACTTGTACTTCGTTTGAAAAAACTTTCCTATCTGCTAAATGAGTGAAGGAAATTATTTCTACGTGTGTATGGTGGTATGACATTATTTTCTTATGTACATTGGACTATATAAAGTATAATTATGCTGATATTTATATTTCTCCATTGACCAACATCTGCATTGTTATACTGCAATATTTGTCTAGGATAGTATAGTTATATTATCGGTTGACACTGATAAAATTCATAGATAGATGATGACGAGAAAGTCTTATAGCTCAAATGATTTTATATTTAAATTATTTAAATTTGTTTTTAATATCATATACTAAATTATTAGATGAGCAAGAAAGTTAATAACAGATAGTAGGAACAAAATTCTTTGAATTTTCTTTGCAATATGTTATAAAAGTTATTTTATGTTCATTTATTAGGAATCAAAGTGAAATATATTTTCCATACGTCATTTTACAAAAAGGAGTATTGATGCACGTACCTTGAATGTACTTTCAATATGTGCCATGTAGTATAATTGAAGGAACACTTTCTTATCTATTGTTCAATTTGAAAATTAAAACAATAATTGTCATCCTAAAAAAATTACAAACGACCATTATCAGTGTCAACAGTTTAAAATTTAGTTATCTATTCAATTTTATGTTATAATGACTTTGTCATTTTCTATCAGATAACATTGCAAATGTATACATCAGCCACTTTAGATTAGCCTTCTCATATAAGTGAATACTGCATTGAACACAGTGTCTATACTTGTATTATTATTTCTCTATTAAGAAATGTACAAGTTTAAAATTGACTTGACATTCAGTGACTTCATAATACTCATATTCGAATGATTATCCTTTGTATTGCATAATCTATGTAAGAAATAATATTTCATGAATCAGTATAAAACGACATCTATCTTGCACTATGAACAAATGACCTCAAAAAGTACATTATTCAATTGCATTTTGAAAATATTTTTTTGTTACAGATGAGAAAGATAGGTGGCGGCGGGTTTGGCGAAATATACGAGGGCTTAGATTTGATGACAAAAGAACAGGTTGCCCTAAAAGTGGAGTCTGCCCGCCAGCCAAAGCAAGTCCTCAAGATGGAAGTGGCTGTTCTAAAAAAACTGCAGGGTGACTATAATTAGAAAAACATACCTTATATTCTAATTCTAATATATTCAACTCGTGAGAATCATTATTATGACCATTATGTATTGTATCCAAAATCTTTTACTCAAAGTATGCGTTCAGAGTAAGAAAGACTGGAATAATTTTCATGGTTCGCAGGAAATGACGTCACATTACTTTTTCGTTGCAGGTAAAGAACACGTTTGCAGATTCATAGGCTGTGGTCGAAATGACAGATTCAATTATGTCGTGATGCAACTGCAAGGTAAAAACTTAGCAGAATTGCGACGTGCGCAGCCAAGAGGTGCCTTTTCACTATCTACCACCTTGCGACTCGGTCATCAGATTTTAAAAGCAATAGAGAGCATACACCAAGTGGGCTTCCTTCATAGAGACATTAAGCCGGTGAGTCATTATCACTCAATTAAAACGTGCTATACCTGTCATTGTTTGATCCTGCCAAAATGATGATCGCATACGAGCATGATGATTCTTTCGACGCTACAACATGTGACATATGGTTTTGTACTTACACAAGATCCGCTCCATAGATTCGCATGACAATTGATGAATAAGCCTTTAAAAAGTGTGTCCAATCATTTAGGGGAGTCCACCAGATTTCTTGTTAATTCACTGCTCTTTTGCATAGTTGTTAATAACCTTTATTTTCAAATATTGTCATATTATAATTGACTATCAAAGCTGATGTAATGTTTATGATACAAATGTACTGTTATTGTTAATATTTTTTACCATATTTTTAGTTAGTTTCTATCAATGTGCTGTATATCATTTTTAACTTTTCATTGCCTATTTTTATATTAGAGAAATATTAATCAGTCTTCGAATTGATATTTACGCCTGGTATATCTATTCCAATCGTGAAGCTATTCATACTTTTATCTATTCTTTTTCATTTATCAGATTAGACGTAGTCGTATTCCCACATTAAACAAGGTTTCAAATGAATCGCAAATGCAGCTTGCCTTAGCTATTAAGATATATAACAAATGATAAATAGAAAGTGAGTAAGACGCCGGAAATTACGTGCGAATTGGCATCAATATCATCTGTTGTCACATGTCGGAAGACAGATATCGCGCTATACAACATTGTTCACCTCCAACGGAGCCAGGCATTACATTGATCGGAATCCATAGCCTCTGTCTAAACTTGTCATCGACTCGATGCCAAATTAATAGCTTCGTTTAAAATGTCAATGCCTAATGAGTCACTCTATGTCAATGATTGACCATGGAGAAAGACAGTTGAATTAAATTATCGCGAAAATACTAAAATCAAAACGATGTTTATCAGTTGAAAAATTCAAAATTTATTATTACACATACTTAAAAATTACTGTGGTATAAAAATATATATTTTTCGTAGCATTTAATATTACGCACTATTAAATTTTTTTTACTGCTGTTACTGTAATACTGTTACGACTATATTATCGTAACAATAGACCGGTTATCAGTTATACAAAAACTTATTACATTTTGAGTCGTAAGGAATTGAATCATCTTGGAAGATTTGATCTCTCGGCTCACTTACCATTTCAAACATAATTTACGCATTATATGATAATATAAAAATTATGCTTACAGTCAAATTTTTCAATCGGCCGTCATCCGTACAGTGCAAGGATGGTATATATGTTGGATTTTGGTTTGGCTCGCCAATTTACAACTGGTACTGGCGAGGTCAGACCACCTCGCACTGCTGCAGGATTCAGAGGAACCGTCCGGTATGCTTCCGTCAATGCTCACAAGAACAAGGAGATGGGAAGACACGATGATTTATGGTCATTATTTTATATGCTGGTAGAATTTGTCAATGGGCAACTCCCGTGGCGCAAGATAAAAGATAAGGAACAAGTAAGTCTTGCTAGATATTATTTATGTTAAATAATTGCATGTTCAGTTTTATTTATTTGAATCGAATGGTTTTGTCTCTTAGCAATTTACATACCTTGTTTATTGTCTTCTTGATCACGTTTCTCACGTCTCGATATTTCTTTGCAATGTTTAGGTAGGGCTTATGAAGGAGAAATACGATCATCGATTACTTTTGAAGCACTTGCCTTCTGATCTACGTGTCTTCTTGGAACACATTCAGGTAACATAATAGATACAAATTGTGCTCGCTTCATATCAACTGTCATATTGCACTTGTTTCGACATGTTGACTTACAGTATTGATGATTTATTTTTTATTTATATTACAACTATCGCACGTTACCTTTTAAGAACATTTAATCACTCTGTGGGAAGATAGTTGGTATGTCAATATCAATGCTGCAAAGTTTAACAGGGACTGACAGTTTGCTTTTGATGTAATTGTCAATTGTAATCACTTTTCATCTGTCAAAATTTTAGTTGGCAAGAACCCAACATACGTTAAAAATAATTGTAGGTCACTGGGATAGTTAGAATGTGCAAGTAGGATGTTTTTAAATCAAATTTTATAGGATGATTTCCTGTAAATGGAATGATGGTAGATAACGCGGATGCTCCCATGAATGAACTAACATTGGGCCGGTGAATTCAGTAAAATACGGGCTCCTATAACTTCAGGAGATTTTCTATGTATAATTACATAGAATCCATCAATCCAATTCAAAAACTCAGTCAAGTCACGATCCAATTATTACGACGATTAATGACCTATTTCTTTAGTAAGACTTGTTATTAATCAAAGTTATCTGACAATGCCTATGGAAAAAAGTTTTTTCTACTAACTATTTATGAATGAGACATGCATGCGCCTACAAAATTTGGCCCAAGTTCAAAGTGTCCTCCTTGTAAAAGAGGCCAAGGTTTGCCGCAAGCACTTACTTTCCATTGTTAAAGCGAACGCAGAAATGACATTTTTTAAATAAGAAATATTGTTATCCGTCCAAGAACAAGAGAAACGTTCTACTTCTTGAATTAGGACTGACTCACATAGGAGATATTTTTTTTTAATGGGTCACATAAATGGATATGACCCAGAAACCAGTTACCACTAAGGTATCGTTAGATACGTTCGAGAGACTTTGAAATACAGGCAGTTTTTTATTAACAATTTGATACAAGAAATGTACACAATTTTTAACCATTTTTACATGTAGATCGTGATCAGAGTTCGTTACGCATATGAATACTGTAGTCAAATCTTCCATGAAAATTCAAAAAACATATATTGCACGATCACTGAAATAAACCATCTATTTTCGAAACTCAAATTCACTTTCTCTACTCGTTTGATTCTTCCTGCTTGGCTAAACAGCCTCAATTTTTTCTTGAACCCTCCGTTCTTATGGCATTACTTATCACAAGCGTACTGATTTGAAAACTACGTCATAATAACATATTGATTCCAGTAAATACGTATAGAAAACATATACTGTATACATGCGTATATATATATAATCTATTCTAAGATACGGTGGTACCGCTTATTGATTCCCATCTATTTTGGTTCTCATATAACCTTAAGAATACTTGGGTGATTTAGTTAATAGCTGAAACAGCCTAATGAGTCACGTTTAAGACATACTTTCATGTCAACCTGGAAGTGATCTGTATCGTCCCTGCTTGCAATTCTTGTCCATTGAAGCTTCTTCTACAATATTGTATTTTCATTGGAATTTTACACCTACAAATACTTTACAGAGTTTGGGATACTCGGACAAACCAGATTACACGATGCTAGCTGGTTTATTCGAACGTTGTATGAAACGCAGAGGAGTGAAACCAACAGATCCGTATGATTGGGAGCGTCCACTAATAGCTAACGAAGGATTACCAACAACCAGATCATTACATACAGCCGCGGTACCTCCTGCATTAACAATAGCAACTACTATTAATCAAGCACCAACCACACCGAATCTCGATACCAATAATCAAGAAAATGTTGAGCCAGACAACAGAAAAGAATTGGACGTAAGTATCATTCCCTGATACGTTTGAAGATGTGAACGCAATATATAACATGTAATCAATGCGTCACACAATTGAAGCATCATGTAAAATGGAATATATATTACCAGGCGCAGTTGGATTACGAAAGTATATGCAGAAGAAATCGACAGCGTGGAATAGAAGGATCAGCTGCGCCCTTTACCTCAGCCATCAGCAATCATGGCCGAGATAAAAATTGCAATGCTACGATACCCGTCACAGACAATACGCATCAGCAAAGTGGTCAGCAAGTCGTAGCTACGCCCCCTGTACAAGGTAAATGCGAATTTCCTACTAGCGAACTATGACATTCATGTCGCATTAAAGAACTCCACATGATAATCATTATGTGTTCGCGTAATGTGCTGACTATGGATTTAATTTTTGTCACGTCAAATCAAATTGATCGACGATCACGCATTATTGTCATTATTGTTAATATAAATCAAGCATTCCATTCGATGCTCTCATAACATAGAATCGCCAAAGAAAAGACGCGCAGTATCAATGGCTGTCGAACCACAATCTCCAGCTGCACCTGCTGAAAAACAAGTAGACAACGAGGGTGATGCACTAATGGCGTCCGCTCGTTCAGCATCCGAAGTTCCTCGCAGTAAAACAAGCGCAAACACCGCGGCGCCACTTAGAAAATCTACAAGTGGCGCTACGTTTGCTCGTTTGCGGGTTGTCGCGGCTCCGGAGACGCCGCCTGGCGAACCCCCAAGTCCCAGGATACAAACTGAAGTCGACGCCTCTTACTGCTCTTACGATGTGACTAACACAAAGCACGTTGGAAATCAAAGTCCTGTAAGTATATCGTAGTTAATGTAGTGTATATTACATAATCTTAATACCGATAATCCACCTTGACATATGTACCTACTATTTCAATTAAATAGTGTGCCAGATATATGCTATAAGCAGATCACTAGATCTATACCTGATTTACCGTTTGAAAATTATTTATGAATGGAATGCTTTTCTTCACTTATTCAACGTCATGTCCATGGGTTTATTGAATTTGTTACAGGTAACCGAACAGAGAGAACCATTGAGAAGAGAACCCAGGAGACGAACTGATGGTCGCCCGCAAGGACGTGCTGCACGTACGGCGATGCGGGACTGTTCAATCACGCAATTTGCACAGATAGACGACGACAATGTTTCAGCGTTACAACAGGTGACTCGTGGCGGTGGTGGACTCACCCTGGCCTCCCAGTGGAAGTCGCAGTTCGACGACTCAGAAGAAACGGATAATGAATGGAAAGGAGAGAATTTGCAGAGTCCGGAACATAAAGGAGCCAACCCACCTTCACTGGTGCCACAGGTAATTATTAGTGTGCCATTAAAAATGTTTGAGGTCAGACGCGAATAGAATGCAAAGTTATGCCCTAGAGATTATTAAGGGATTTCTAATGTTAATGTTCTTGCGATGTGTGAAAACATTAATATGACATAACAATTTTATGATTATTAATTATACTGTACATTGTTGACGCCTTGTTCACTTCCTTGGTATTGCTATTAGTTTTATAACGCTTTTTGCTACTTGTGATTAAATTTTGTACTCTTATGCTTTTTCCTACAGTTATGCGAAACATGAGAACATTCACTTTAGAAATACTTCCATATAGCTGCTTCATCTTCATGAAAACTTCAAAGTTCATCATGTGAAAAGTCTTTGTACACATCGGGATTTTTATTGATAGCGTTATTATTTATAGTAGACTGTGTTTGATATTCTAGCCACGTCTGGCCTGTATCGACATCCTCGCTTGACACCTATCACCTGCCGATGCACTGCCAACTCGAGCTCTGACTACCACCGTTTTCAATTCTGATTTTTCGCACTAGCTTTCCTCCTTTATCTTTGATAATTACGCATAGACTTTTCATTATCTCTTCTACCATATAGTATCAGATCGCAGTTATTCTTTACCGTAGACCTCGTGATTACGAATATATCGCTGGTAATTAGTATTCCACTTCGCTATGTTAATTTTGTTCTTTCTTTTATTTGGCCCTCGATAGCCACAGCGATTTATACTTTACGAATACACTGATTTCGATTCTGTGCGAGCTATAATGATAGGGCTTACTTATTTGCTTTTATTCCTGTGGAGCACAATGGCTACTGATAAGAGTGTAAAATAATTTTATACACTGGTGAGAAACTTTGACGAGTTACCATGGATGATTTAGGGCCTTCTATATATTCTAATAATTTTTCACGTCGTTATATAAATTATTTCAATAGTGAGACCAAATAAGAGGATGCAGACAAGTTCCGCTGATATCGCCTGTATAAAGTAGAAAAATAAGATAGAAAACAGAATAATCTGCAAAAGAGATTCCTGAAATATTCAAATTCTGTTCTCTTTTTAATATTGTTAATTATTTCACTGTAATTAGAGACACAAAGTCGATGAAATTGATCATTATTGGTATAATTTTATGTTAAAAAGGTTCAATGCAGCCGGACAGTATGAGAGTACGTGTGAAAGAAATTTCATATTTCCGTCATACGACATTCAAATTCGTATTTTTCTTAATCTTAACAAATTTTATGATTCGGCTCAAATTGTTTTAAATTCTTGTACATACATATACCATGCAATGAGCTCGATGCACACGAACAGTGCATCTATTATATATGATGTAATTTCTGCTATAGTTACATGTTTATGTTAAAATGTAAAAACATCAATCTAAGTATTCAAATTGCAATTATAATAAAAAAGGATATGTTAAAAATAGCGCATTAACATACCGACATAAGTTTTTGAGGCAGCTTATGCTTTTCTTGCTCAAAATTGCCTGGTCCAACAATCAATTTTCTTTGTACGCAACAAGAGATATTAGAGGCTACAAATGCTGGTATTCTGTTGCTGTATAATATGATTTTTGCAAGATGCATTTATTTTGTATAGTTATATAGTACTGCGTTCAATCAAAGATCTTATAAGATTAATTTTTCGTACTCTTTTAGACAAATTTTAAAATTATTCGCTTCAAATATGCTTGGATTAAATTTGCATAGCGATCGCCTAGTAATACTTTTGCAATTTATTCCGCACAATACTTAATGTAACTAAGTGCTATTTTGTCGCGTGGCCGCCATTAATAATACGCAGAGAAAGAATTTCTCGTGCATACAATTTATTTATAATATTACCAAGCTTACGTGATATTGAAATAAAGCAAGAATAGAGAATAGAAGAATAAAGAGTGAAGTATCCAGTCCACAGTTGGTAGTGAAGCTGTAGCTACTGCGACCCCAACACCGGGATCTAATGAGGCAAAAGCAACAACGGCACAACCAGTATCGGTAGTAACAGCTGTATCTCAACAGCAACATCCAACTCCCACGGCACAAACAGCACTCTCGAGAATAAGCGAAGACTCGCCAAGACCAGCTGTACCTCACAGATGCCTAAATATTGCTGGAATCGAAAAATATCCGGAACTGCAGGGAGCACTTCCTCGAGCATGGAGCGTACCGGCGCTGGCGCCGCACGTTCGTGGCTATCTGGAAGCACCCTTGGTGTGTAGAATGATCCTAAGACATTTTCCTCTCCACAATATTGCTCTGATTGCTCGTTTGCTTTATTTAAACATTCGTTTTATAGGTCCAGCAAGCAGCATTCGACGATCTCTTATACGAAGTAGATGTCATGAGAAATATTGCTACTCGACATGACGAACCACGACAAAGTCCGCTACCGAGAAGAGCAAGTGTACCAGCTGTTGCATTTTCACCTCCTAATACTGTACCCAGTACACCAGTTGGGGACGAGGAAGAACAGGCTGTCGCAGGAAGACTGGAAATCAGAGTAGTCGATGCTACGGGTGGTGCTACCGTCGTGCAAACAAGTGCAGACAAAGAACCTTTACAAAGTACGTGAAATATTTTTCATCAAATTAGTTGTCGAAATATTTTTAGATAAATTGCAATTTTAAAAATAGAATGCGTTTATGATATGTGTTCGGCATTCTTTTTATAGAAAAACTAACAAATGGCATGACAGATAGTCCTGCTAGTCCTAATCCCGGAGCAGAAGAACCTTCAGTATATTATGACGCAACTGAGAATCGCGCACCTGTTAATACCTCGTCGAATGGCGCTCCTGCTGCAACCACTGCCTCGACAACCGTTCCAAATACTGTTCCATTGCGCGAATGCAAGGACAATAAGGAAAAGGACACACCCAGCAGGCCACACAGTACCTACAGTAAAATACCAATACCTGTGAAGAGTCCTAGGTGCTCGTTATCTGAATCAACACCTGAGACTAACACACCTAATACAAGAACTGGAACTGGAAGTGAGCCTGAGAGGTCACCCGCAGGGATCGTTCAATCCAAGGACAGAGATAGTGGTGAGTGAAACTTTGATTTATTAATTAAATTCTTAGTTAATTGGTTATGGTTCCTCTTTAGCAAAACAATCCTGCCACCCTGATCAAATAGTTAAACATTCTATATTGCATAACGCCGTAGATTTTATATTTATAATAGATAAAACATTTATCTCCTATTTCGCACAAGAAAAGCGTGACGTACTTATTATTGCTCTAATTAGCCATTGTTTATTACTATCACATTTTTCAACGCTGTCCAATCGCTTGCTAGGACTTTATAGACAAGTGGCTATCGCAATGGATTTAGTACTAAAAAGAATTGAATGTAAAGCAACTGTCACAACTAGAATCATTTCACAGTTCATATTATACAAAATGTCATTACCATATCTTATACTATTTCAAATATTTCCTACGGAAAGCAGCAATCATGCGCACTTCGCAATACTGGCTGAGAATTTAAATCTTACGTTGCCTAATGAATTGTGCATTGAGCTTGTTAGCATTACTAACAGTAGCCACTTTTAGCTACCAAAGGTAAACCCTTGACAGTGCACACGGACGCGCCAGCACTACGTCGGTGCGTCACGTTGCCAGATGCGCGAGCGAATGCGCCCCCGTTAACATCTGCGAGTTCGACGGAAGATGAAAATCTAACCGGATGCACGCCAGCCCTGCGTCGACGCAGACAGAGCGAGAAATACGTGACGGATGCCAGCCAGCTAAATTTACGGTTTCAAAGACCGCAACGTAGGACAAGACCGACCTCCGAGGTATTGCCAAGATTTTACCCAAGGGGAGTTCCATCCTATCTTTTAGGAGAGGCTGGTAAAAGAAATGAAGAAAGCAGTGACAACGATTCCGATAGCAGTGAACCACCGAATGCTCAACCTCCACCACCACCCACCATGCTACCGCCTCACGTAGCAGAAAATAATGCTAGGTACGACAGCAGTTACCTTACAAAATTAAATGAATTTGCTCTGCTCTTTGAATTCTTTGCGGTCTCGCCCTGCCGTTCATCTGTGATTTATTCATGTAACGAATTTATACCTTTCTATCTAGTTAATTGGATTCGCATTGTTTAATTGGATGTGATTAACTTTGGCATGATAAATAGTTAGTACATATCTTACTCTTTCAGGCAGAGTGGAACTGAGATGTTCTATTTTTATTTTTACTCTGACATTTCTGAATTAATGTGATTCTAGTCTTTATGAAACAATTGTCAATCAGAGTATTTTTCAGATACTTAGTGATACTTATTTTTATCAACGAATCGAAGGTAAAGTTTGTCTGTATCTTTCATGCAGTTTATAGCTTATACATCGATGAATTAAGCTAAACCATTTCAATGAAATTATTTATTACGGAATATAATTAGAAGTAGGGTAACATGAATATTCTTATTTTAAATATAAAATATGATTGTACAGGTATTATGTGGTATTAAGAGAGTATGTATTTTAAAAATTCAGTAGCACATTCCTGCTTTAAGCATTTATTTTACATACATTTTTTGAGAAGTATACATATATTGTACATAAATGAATGTATTTTTTTTTCTGTTTTAGCTTTACTTTTTAACTGAAAACGTATTGTACAATATGTTTTATATTATCTTTTACCCGTGTGTGTATGTCATTTGTAAATACTTCACACTATAATGATTAATCTATACAATTTTCCAACCGCAGCATGTAAAGCTTTGTACTATGCCATATCATTTTTTTCAAATACTTATACCTTCATATTTAAACATCGAACGGCTGGTATTTGAAAAAAGGGATTATTCTGTGAATTTTAGCTGATTGAAGAAACTTGAAAAACCATCAATATTTAATTGTATCGATGTACATTGGTAAAGTGATGCTTCGGAGCAATATTATAATCTCTATTCGAATTATTATCTGTTGCAGGTGCCGCAGATTTAGGCCAGTACCAGACGCAGCGGTAGTTAGCAGAGAATCGTGAGGTTTAGTGTTTGAAAATTGCGGAAATTTTCGTTCACACTAAATATCAACCAAGTTCTCCCACAGCCAACTAGGAATGTGATACCTTTTTGGATCAAATAAGCATATATAGCCTTTCTAGTAGCTGAAAGCAGTCATGAACCTCGAAAAGACTTTTGTTTCAGGGAAGAAATGTATCCCTTCGTAATATGAAAACGACACAACATTGTATTTACTTGATATGGGACAGTGTGATTTGTCATAATTTTAAGATATTTTAGAAGGTTGTCTTGTTGGCCACCGCCATATTCGTAATTACTGATTTTCTTTGGTACTTCTACTTCGGTACAAGATAAACATAACTTTTTTATCTGCGCAACGCATACCGAATGAATTCAGATAATTCGAATTTGGCTGTGCGTACAATTTTTTTCGGTGTACAATCGGTAAGGATTGACTGCGAGAATGACGAACAGCGATGCTTGCGAAAATAATAAATAATAGAAATGAATCTAGCCATAAATTTTAATCGAAACATACGACGTAAACTTCCATCGAATAGTGCACGCCAGGTACACATGTATTCCGACTGTAAAATGTATATTGCGCGATGTCTTGGCTGATCCATAAGTTACTCTACGTACCGTCGCACTACTCTTTGTACAAGAACATTACTCTATATAACTATATACAGCACAGTGATATTTAATCGAGTCTAATTTACTATACAAAAAGAAAACGAATGAAATGACACAGGACTTATACTACTTGAATTAACTTATTTTAAAAAAGATATTCCATATTATCGATTAAGCTCAAACAAAAACTTGTGGCTGTTATAACGTATGAATTATTTTTATAATCTAAAGCAAAAGAGTAACACAATTATCTATCCGGTATGCACGCTGTCTCTATTTTTTATCTTTTACTGTTTGTACACTGAAAATAATATATGCAGTTCAAGACCATGCACAAGGGTGTTACATATCTAGCGAATGATGAGAAGAAAAAAAAATAGAAACAAAATTAACGTCGTCATCTACTCCCCGTTTGAATTTTTGGAGTATAATTATATAAAATTGAATCTACGTGTGGCCAGTCGTGTAAGGCTTCCCTAGGAATTTCTCGAGCGAACGATTTGTCTCGAACAAGGGGTAGATACGACTGTTTTATTCAAATGATATTTAAGACTCTTACTGCGATATCTTGACTGCAGTATAACATTGAGAAGAGAGGGTCTTATAGAAGACAATTATTAGAGTAGCTATCGGACCTGGGCGAGTGTGCTAGTCTTGGCGAAACCCACCATTAAAAATCAACAGAATGCAACAATTTTTAGATAGCGATTTAAAGAACAGGTTAGGCCTTGCTATATAAACATTAATGTCTGATTATTAACGAATAATGAAATACAAACTGATTACCTTCTTATACCGTATGTCATATCAAATGCAGGGTCCTATATATCTATGATCTATTGCATAGGTTATACACTGATCATAATTTATTTCGACACTAACTAAAAGTTAACTCATATTTCGCTGTTTTTTTGTTAATCCATGTTATTTTAGCACAATTATTCAAACTATTGATCGCCATTTGATTTTTTTTCATTATTTTATCAAGATTGTTTCGCCTATAAAATGGTACTACCTTGCAAATCAATTTTCATCAAGGAACAAAAAGCCTGAGCCCTAAATAACAAATTAATTTTCCATTCAACTCATGAGGAATAGTGTTTAATTTTTTTTCAATAATAATTGATAATCCTAAATGGAGATGTAGATGAATCTTCAAGTAATGCAAATCATTGTTAACGAATGATTGAAGTGTCACATATTAGTTAAAAAATCCAATGATACATAAGGCTAGTCAGACGATAGGGTGATGCGATAATATACTATTGAATTGATAATTATTGACGTAAAATCACAATGCCATGTGTACAGTAGAAAAGAAACGTTTATGTTTTATAATTTTATGAAGTAGCGTTAAGATCTCAGCGATGCGAGCGACATTATAAGTGAAATATCATCATACGTGATAATAGTCAATGTTTTCGGATTAATGATATCGAATAATTCTTGATGATTGGTTGATCCATCTCTGCAATATGCCGTACGTTAAGTGGGACGTTAAATCAAAAGACTTTTAGTGCAATATCCATGTGTGTTCTTGTATGTCTCTTGAACAACTCATTTACTCTCTTACCTAACATTAAAATGCTGGTCTCATGACGTATTTACTCTGGTAACTTAAGAGCTTACTATTCGAGTATCTGTTATCATTTAAGTTAGATTATTTAACAGAATAAATGGACATTATCGTTGGTAAACGAAATGTTGTGTTTAGCTTGAGCTAGTTTATGTCATTACAATAATAAAAGGATATGTATAAACTTTAATTATTTGCCATCTCAATAAGTTACATAAACACTTGATGATATTCTTCGACTTGAGAGCTTAACGTAACTTGCTAACCATTTATTGTGATTTTCACATAAACAAGAGAACATATTCTTTGTCAAGGAGCAATGGTAATATTGTTGTGATTCTAAAAACAATACCAAGTACCCACAATAATGCTATACCCTTTCATCAGTATTAGGATAGTTCACAAAATTAGTGCAATATATTAAAGAATTGCGAATGACGCGATAGTTTTCAGCATTGACTTATATATGTAGGTGGACTTATATATATATAAATATATATATGCCAAATTACCAATATTTATTGTATTAATAACAATTACTTAGTGACTGAGCAGTATTGTTATGAAAGAAATTATATGTAATTTATAAAAATAAGCACCATGCTTCCATAAGACTATACATGCAATGGGATAATGATAAACGTTTATTCACATTGCGTTGTCATAATTCTGAAATAATGGAAGCATACTCGAGTCTTGTTATGAACGAATGTATTTTTTTGTTCATTTAGAAGTTTAACGACATGCCATATATTTCGAATTTTTTATTAATACCATTCACGTGAGTCGGTGCCATGGTCGTTGAAAAAAAATGTTCTCACTCAAATTTCATACAATCGAAAAGCAATAGAACGCCGAAAGAGAAATGTTGCATTCCGTTGAGATAATAAAAAAAAACCGCCCCAACATCGCTCCACCAATTAGGTTCCTGTACATAATATATATTATTGTATCGCAAATGAATCGATGCTAATTATTATTGAAGGATCGTTCGATCAGTAATAATAATAATAATATAATTATTGTATTTTTTCTCCGCTTCATGCTCTATACAATAGATACAAAACTCTATCGGTACATGTGTATTGTAATCATGTTTGACTACTCGTATCCGCAATCTTAAAGCAGATGAGTACTATTAATTAATTATTAAAACTACTGTAATGAAGTATGCAAGTGGTAAACAGATATTATTATCTACGAATAATAATTGTTAGTTTATTATTAAATTAAAATTAATACCATGAAAATGAAAGATTGAGAAAGAACTATAACAAACAAAAAAATGCTTGTAGCTTACTGCGTCAATAAAGCAAGGAGAGAACGTGACTTTCATTGAGCGCTACGAATCTTATCACAAATCCTGATTATATTTAATTTCTTATATCCAGTTAAACTCGCGTCAAGCAATTGTAAGAATAACCCTACGTAAGAATAACGTAAATTCTTAAATCAGTGTCTAATTAAATACACCTATGACGTTTATGTCCAATATCATTGAATGTCGCAGGTAAATGAGTTTCAAATCTTATCTCTAGTACAGTATGCTCTTAAACGTTTTCATCATTGACTGAGCACCACTGAGCGTGCTTCAGACTACTTCAGACAAAATTATATACAGAACGAAAGACGTTGCTGCCCCACCTGCTTGTCGAGAACAGTTTGCGAGGGGCGGCAACTTTTTTCCCACTACCGAGCAGTCCATTCGTGTTCACGCTGACTGTAATACCGGCTGGGACGATGATCATGACCCGCGCGCTACAGCGGAATCTGCAACGTCGACAGAGGCGATGATCACGAAATCCTACTCCCGGACTCGCCGCTACGATTTAGCGCCATGCTTTTGGTATTGCCTAAAACCGGAGCGTTGTGCATCTCCCTACTCATCTCTGTTATATATATATATATGTAAATCTATATAACCTACGTATGAGATTTCACTCTTGGAGATTTAGAAGAATCATTGTCATACGAAACTGAAAGTATTTCAATGCATGTTGTACTATTGAACCCGTTGGATGTAACTGTACTTTTTTTAAGACGAACGTACAGTTAGATTTAAAAATCTCGTAAGTAAATAACATTATCGTACATACATTCTAAAGTGCAAGGTTATGTTAATACGGTGCACTAAAAAAATTAATTTGTTTTAACGAAATATTTTGCTTGCCTTGATAATTAGATTTAAATAGATTTCAGTGGTCTTTGACACTTTTCGCAATTTTTGTGCTAGTTTAGTATAGTTGTCAGCTTTATTGTAGGTTACAAAGGACACTAGAAATTAACTCCAAATACAATCTTTAATGAAATCTTATCATTTATTATATAGAATATCTTAAAGTACTTGATATACTTCAAGGTATTTACTCTCTTCGCAGTTGAGCACTAGTGAAACTTGAACAATTTTCTTTACAAACCTTCAGATTTTAGAAATTATTTTAATATTTCTTATTAAAGCTCTTATTCTGGGTGGTGAACTCACATTTTTTATTAGCATATCATATATATGACTTTTGATAAAATAAAATTTTATTATTAAAAATATCTATCGCATTAGAACAGTATAGAATATTGGGCTGCCTCTTTCCAGAAAATGTGGCCCATTGTAATGGGAGTTCTTCGAAGGTATGCACCATATGTGACACTTCCTTTTGCTGGAGTTATTGGCTTTCTTGGATATCACGTTGAAGGTTGGATATCCGATCGTTATACGCCTGCAACAGCACCTATCAGTCAACAACGACAGGATCGATTACTAGACAGTATAGATACTGTATCCTCAAAGAAGAAGCATAATCCTTTAGAAGTGAATCTTTCACCTTCATTATCATCCTAATTAAATATTATATACTATTGGTTGTGTATATACATAGATAGATTTAATATATCTAATATAGTGTACATTAGGTAAAAATTACTTGTGACTGAAAGAGAGTGTTATACATCTTTTATAAATCCTGTGTACAACTGTAACAGAGGAAGAAGATTAATGCTATTCTTTAATATCTTAAAACATTACGTATGAAATAAACCTTATGAAAAACAAAATTATCACAGTTTTATTCATTTAAAGAGATTTTATTGCACTAATGTGAAATACATATTTCATTCCACTACCCAATTAAAGATCTCAAAAAAATATAAATGCATATGCTTATACAAGAGTTTTACATAATGGATTATCAATATCTATTTAATACTATTACATGCAAAACATTTACTTTAACTGTTTCTGCAATTTCAGAAATATAATACAATTAAGTTACATTATTTTCAATCTATGTTGATTTGATCGATAGAACTCTTCCATATAAATTTTAAATACTTCTTTCGTTTCTCTAAGCTTGTACGCCAAATTTATATATGACAACGTGATGATACATATTTCCTGGCCTTAGGATACTATTAGGAAAATTATCCTGAAAATAGGAAATATATTTAAGTTTTCTTCGAAACACAACAACAAATCAATATAAAATCTCACAAGACTTACATGATTTACAGCATCTGGGTAATTTTGAGTCTCCAAACAGAATGCTCCATGTCTATAATATTTCTTTCCTTTTTTTCCCACAATTCCAGACCCATTTTCCTTTGGTAGAAAATTTGATGTATATAATTGAACTCCTGGCTGATCAGAATAAACTTCCAAATATCTTCCAGAGCTAGGATGCACAACTTTAGCGACAAATCGTTCTTCCAACGAGCCATTATTCTCAGGCAAACAGAAATTATAATCATAGCCACCACCAGGAACATTATTAATCACATCGCCAAGACGTGTAGGCTTTCTAAGATCCATTATGCTATTTTCAACAGCTCTAATTTCTCCTGTAGGTATACTTTCTGAATCAGTAACTGTCCAACGATCAGCATTCAACTCAAATATGTGATTATAAAGTTCCGTGGCATTAGAACCCTATAAAAATAATCAATTTCAAGTAATAAAAGCTGTACTATTAAACATCATGGTTTACATTAAGTAAAAATAACACACATGTCCTGCAAGATTGAAGTAGCTATGATTAGTCAAATTAATTGGTGTAGCCTTATTGGTCACAGCTGACATTGTTATTGTTAATTTTCCTTCATCATCCAATGTAACTGTCAAAGAAGCATTTACGGTTCCTGGGAATCCCTCGTCCCCATCTTTACTAAGCAGTGTCATAGTAAGAGATTCTGCATCAATTTTTGCATTCCATACATAGGCATTCCATCCCTTAACGCCTCCATGAAGGGTATTTTCCCCATTCGTCTTGGCCAAGTTGTATTCGACACCATCAACAGTAAATCGAGCTTTGCCAATTCTATTTGCAACTCTACCGATCGTTGCTCCAAAATACGGATTGTTCGATGAAGTATATCCTTTTAAAATTATAAAGAAAATATCCTTTATTAAAATTATTCATCATGATCTAAAGTGATTGATTAGTATCATATCGTATGCAAGATAGGATATAGCCTATTATATGTATATACATATATATTTGAAATATCAATGCTATGAATAATTATTGATAAAAGTAATTGAATAACGCTACTGACGTGCATGAGTTATTATTTTTAATAATCCATAATCATGTTGTTATCTACCTTCAATATTATCAAAACCTAGTACAACGTCCTCAAAAGTTCCAGTTTTCCCGGGAACTTTCACCGAAACTATAGTGGCTCCATAAGATATAATCTCAACCACAACACCTTTTGTATTTTTTAATGTATATTTATCAACCTCTTTCCCATCAACGGAACCCCAAGGTTCTACGGTTATGATGGTTCCGCAGGCCTTATACATTTCGCTAAAAGATAAAAAAACGCATTAACCATCAGATCTCGTAATACATAAAGCCGTATAAAAATGCACCAAATCTAATAAATATACGTTTAAATTTCAAAACACTTTTGCGCTTCCAGTATCTTGTGTAATATATGGTTATACCAGTTAGTGTTTGTTTTATGATAATACTGAATACTAATTAATCCGAATTACGTGTTTAGCGAAATACAACGTACATTTATTCACGTGTAATCCTAATTTATCGATATTTACACGGGCTATCAAATTAGTATTAATCTATAAAATTAGAGCTTACCTAGCTCAGCTCGTGTTACGTACGTGAAATATGTTTTACTTGAACTCTTTCGGAACAGAGAACCTATCTGCTTCTGCACTTACTGCTGAACTGAATAATCGGGTCAGTCGACATTATTACCGGCCTATTATCGTAAGTGCTCTTACACAAACACAAACTCAAGTTGATACCTCGAATTACCCTGAGTAACATTTCTGAACGAAGCCTAATGAGTACGTGAAGCTTTTTATATTCCTAACCGTGTAAAATATAGTACAAATATATAATTTCTCATTATACATTAAGTATTGTAATGTACCTTACAGGCTTATAACATTTGAATGGAGGCAAAATTGTGAATGATATACATGTGCTAGCAACTGTGTTGGGCATATCTTGATGAGATACGATGAATCACTCCGCCCGTGAACAGCAGTGGAATTTTTTACCCTTCTACATACCGATAGTTTTATTAGATGGGAGACAGATGAAGTTTCGTGTGATTTTAAATAACATTATGAATATTGAGAGGCAGATATACGTACAATGCTCACACTAACATTTCTTACTAGCGAGAAGGCAGTGATTATACATGACGAAATTGTTAGAATTTTCTTTTCAAGGGTTAGAATTTTCGTTTCTTGTTACACATCAGACGTCAGATGTTTGACTATGACTTACAATTAGATGATTCTTTTGGAATGACAATATTCATCAGATATAGGTACTTCTTAGTGAAAAGGAATGACAATCAATACACACTCTTCAGGAAAGTATCATTTACATAAGTATCGGTTGAATTACTTGTAAAAGGAAGTTACAAAAATTATTGAGTACTTTGGCCTTTAAAAATTATATTTCTGTATACAGAAGTGTTGACAAATTTATATCTTATTAATTCAATGTTTTTTTCTAGTTCTTTGTATGCGACACAAACAATACTGAGAAAAGTTACATTAGGAGTCGTCGCAATATCGCATCACCAGTTTGATGGAAGATTTCTCAGACGTAATGAAGATTATGAATCATCACATAAGAAAACGAGTTATAAATGCGCATTTACGGAAGTCCTGTATAATAAAATAATATAAACCAAATGACACTTCCCTATTTATTCTAAACTTTGACCCTACAATATGTATCTTATTCCTGTAATAGACGATCTAGTAGAAATATAACTGAGCCATTTTTAAATTATACATTTTTACTGAACCAATTACATTAGAAAATCAATGGTAGTCGAGTTCTTTGGATCTAATGACTAGCTTAGAATTTTGGCTTATTACTCGATGACGCGGATCTGATGATTTCCAAAAATAACTCTTACATCTGCAAGAGCATCTATCGCTTTACTATTCAAGAGATGTGTTATTAACACCCTAAATTCTTTAAAAAGTAGTCATGAAAAATGCGTTATTATATCAGAAAATTACGACGTCTGCTGTCCACCTAATTTACAAACATGTATTGTGGTTGCCATTATTCAGGCGCTAGTGCGATGACCAGTGTTGTATCATTTTCTTCCTATCAACGAATTATGTCAAAATATTCTACATCGGCTATACGACTAGGTATACTTCTGTAAACTAATATATTGTATGTCTCGTAAAAGTGTTATTACGTAAAATCTATAGGTTATGTATTACCAATCGATGACAGTCTACTTACAAAGCACCATTTGACATATCCTATTTTATTATTAGTGTATATATGAATGTATGGATAATCATTAAAAAAATCATAATTAAAGTGTATCTCCTTACCCAAGCAGCACAGCTATTAATAGTATGAGGTACATTGACGACATTACAGCAGTGTTATTTTAGTCCCGTCAACTTATTTCCAACGTGGTTTAGAATCAATTTATTCGTTTGGCAAGTCCGCGCGAAATACGAACATGAATAAAATTTGAAATCGATATCTCCACACGATTCTCGTGGTAATCTCCCGGAGCAAAGAAAGAAAATCGAGGTTCTACTGTAAAGAAGTGAAATGTCTGACAGAACGTCTGCTTTGACGTTTCTTTCCTGACCTTCGAGTGTCCTTAGCAACTTTACCACGGGTAATATGAATGAGTAATGCATCGAAGATCATCCATTACCATATCGCACTGTGAATACTAAACAGAGACTTCGAACTTTGGCAATTCAAGAAATATTGAGTGATTATAGGAACATTATTCATCCTTATAACACATCGATGTTGATCTTTTTATCAAAAATCTCATGGCATGTAAGATAATGGTCGTGGTTCATAAATAAATTATCAACTTTGTAGTAAACATGAATGTATCCTTCACTTAGCGCCGCTACCGGCATTCACTTTCACATTTAGAGGCTGCCAGTGCAATTCTTGTATCGATTGACCAGTGCAATCGTACGGAACTTATCCGGTAAACGAGTGTGTAGTATTACTCTCGCAATATAGTGATAGTCATTGGTAGTAATTTGTCACTCACTGAATTATCGATATGAAAAATTATTGCCACTAGGTCCTTGTCCTACTCACTTAAATACGCAGTAGAATTAGATTAGTTAATAACCTACTGTGAATGCAGATAAAATAGGGTCAATTTGAAAAATTAATTACTCCAGAATTATAAATGAAAATCAATTTATATTTGGCTACATGTTAATAAAAATATTAATGATTAAATTTTGAAAATTTGAAAAACAAATATTTATTTACAATTTATATAGTATTGTCTACAATGTTCATTTCCATTTCCATTTATAGTTTTCGAGTAATTAATTTTTTAAATTATCCCATTTTTTGTGCATTAGGGTAGGGGTCCACAGTAGGATAATCCGTTAATAGGTTAGAAACGTCGTACGTTGTTTATCGAGGTTAGAGGATCGATCCATCGCCTGTGGATTAGAGTGTTTACAAGAAAACAATTGTGCCATATCTTTTTCGAATTCACGTGACTTCCATATAGCACCAGGTAAATAAATACGTGACAGTAATAAGAAATTAACGAAATTGTTAACGTTGCTGTAGAATACATATGCGACGAAAAGGATTACTATATTTCTAGTTACGAGGTGAACCATCAATGTCCATTACGTAATATTGATTCGTTTGAATTAAGATTTTTGGGAATGCATTATATCTTATTGACATTGACAACATAAAATACTACGTTTCACGGTAACGTTCATAAAAATAAAATTAAAATTAAGGAGTCTACAGTTTATACTGTTACTGGAAAGTTTCTTGCATTGACGGTTTTATTGTGATATTTTTAACGTCGCAGCGTCGACCCCCGTTTCGCTTCTCTCTTTTTCGTGACAATGCAGCCAGAATCGCAGGCTAATTTTATTTAATCGACCGGATGTTTCATATGTTTCTCGTGATGTACCCACGGTCTGTTATACCCACACAATCTACTACGTACCAGTTGTGAGAATTAAAACACAGTAAAAAGTTTCATTCAGCGATAACAGCATGGAAGAAATATATTAAGGTAATGAAATAATATTATACGCTTCTGCAAGATATGCCAAATTTTATTCAGTTTCGAGAGACAAGTCGACACGAAGTAAATAGTGCACCTAACCTTTACGTAGGAAACCTTTGAACTGTAGAAGACAATGCAGGTTTGAACTGTAGGAGACTTGCATTAAGTAAATCAAATAAAGCCAGACAGCAAGGTCGACTTATACCTAAAGCTTGAATACAGTTCAAATAACAGGTATACAGCTGAATTTACTTGGTATCTTGCGATAAATATGCAAATTCAAAATAATCAACTGACCATGTATCGTTGGAAACTTAAAAATGAAAACATAATAAACAAAATCAAATCGTAATCCAATGCTTGGTTCAGTCCGAGAATTTTGTTTACAACATACCTATACCTATTCCATACCTGCTACGTGTGAAAACATACGTCGTACCAAGAATGGAGGCCATACTACTATTTACCGGGTTGACACTTTACAACGCAAATATGACTACGCCTGCTGCGTAAAAGCAACTGCGTGTATTTCTTTCGAAGAAATAAGAAAAGTTAACGAACTCTGACCAGACAGGATATGATAATGATGTACTGTGACAAATTCTATTCATGGTCAGGATTGTCGGTAATTATTATTGTACAATTAAGGTACATAAACTTTTATGCGGTAGTATTATTTTAACGGGATTGGAGGGTCTCGTCACTTTGTATAAGAAATTTGTCATAAAAATATTTATACAGATACAGACGATATTATCGAAAAACTATTTCAAAGTTCTTTTGTGCTTCGGCAATAATGTTTCGCTTTAGCATTGCTGATAAGCGATTTGCAGATTAGATCGAAATACAGTTTTCAAAAATAAAGTAGGTGGACAGACTGAAAAAATTTTAATCTGTCCTGAATCTGTTTTTCTATTTAGTGAAAAAGATTTTATTTTATTACATTAGATAATTAATTTATCTATGTAATCATAATAGCTACGATTATACATTACCTGTTGTAATTGGAATTTCTTATCTTGAAATATCAGTTTTTCGGTACTGCTCTTAGATTCTGTATAGTGACGTAGTTTAGTCGGTTGAATTTTTGCGACACGTGTCTCGAGCGATAACGGCTCAGCGACATTTTAAAACTTGATCATTATAATTTTATGATATTTGATTGTAATGGGGGTTTAGTTGTAAATTTTACAAGTGATTGATGTACCTTATTTCAACTTTGTCCCTATAAAAAAATTAAAGTTTAGTATAGTTGGTGTATGATTTTATCGTATAAGAAAATAATGAAAAATTTATAGCTATTGATCTTTTATATTTTTTATAAGTTTCAAGGTTACATTTATGGAACACGAATACGTCGATTCCATTGATAAAGGTTTTTACGTTATTCCATCTGATTTGTGATTAACATTACTTTATGCTATTTTTTTTTAATTTATAAGGAAACAATGCTTTTGCATAACCTAAAATATATAATTAAATCTCCTAGACGAGCCACAAAAGAATATAACATAAATAAACAGCGTTCTAGTACATGCGTTAGAGTGACAAATAAATTGCAAAGCTGATAACACAGTGCTTATGATAACGATAAACTCGTGCCAATGAAAGAAAAATGAAAATACAATATGTTGTGGCCATATCTTATATAAAATTCTTTGATTAGCTGAACGTTGACACACTTTCTCTGAAAATTAATGTCAAACGGCTTGTTAGGCAATATTTTAATAACGAGTAATAAAAAATAAAAAAGTTGTAATCTTCAAAATATAACTGATGCATAATCCGCTCATACGTAAGTTTGCAACAGCATGAATTCTTTGTTAGAAAATACTAAAGATATTCTGCTTTTACAGAAAACTTAAGCTTGCAGCGGCATGCAATTTGGTGAAAAAAATAAATAAAAGGAGAAAAATGAGATCCCTGCCCGAGCTGCTTTCAGCCATTATAGGAGAACAACGTGGATATTTGAAACCTTGGCAGAAATTCTAATGCATTTCTTTTATTTGTGGTATTTTTTAAAGAACTCGTGCGTAGCTTTCCATGATCCTGTACCCTTTGATACTTGCACAAAAGATTATTTTGTTCATATATTTATTTTTACTAGCATATTTGCAGCATACATTTCCAATAATAGTACAAAATAATCTATTTCCCTTGTTGCAATTATTGCCGACCTTTTGTTGTCTATTTGCTGGAATTATATTTTTTATTTATATTATCAATAAATTTAAAGCATAATTTTAGCGAATCTTTGCTAAGAAGTGGATCAATGGGTTCTACAGACACGTTGTGTTATCTGGGATACTTAGCTAAGATTAAAAAATATATACAACTCTTTTCTTATGTGGCTAATGATATCCCCTTTTCTCGCTACGCTACTCATTATATTATTTAAATTAGAAACACATCGCCACGAAGACCTCCTTGTAATAATAGGGACCCCTAACGAAGTATAAACCACGTTGACTATTGATAGTTAACGGATTGTCCGTAAATCTAGTGTTAAAGGAATTTCCGTTATGCTCGTGCGAAATAGATTTCAACATTTATGCCGGTGTTCTTGTATTAATCAAGATACGGTACAATAAAGCGAATAACAGGTTTATTAGCTTGGATTAAGAAACGATACGAATGTACGTCTAAGAAGCTCTTTGGACGGTTATTGAGTCTACAGTGGTATCTAGTATTTTACATAGCAAATAATAGATTAGATACATTTCAATGTTTCAGTAGTCTCTTAAATGTATGGAACATAAGGTTTTGTATGGTACCGGGAATTACTTATTACTAAAAATGCAATCAGCATACGAGATGAAACGTTAATCAAGGTTGCCTGTTAAAGATATAACGTATGAAAAGGGTATGCAGTGACACATTAATCAGAATTGCGTTATATAATAGATATGTGAATGAGTAATCTCATGGAAAATTTTAAAACCTACTGACTGAGTAACTTGAGTCTCTCCGAAATGAAGAATTCAAATAGCTACAATTTTTTAAATATATATGTATATAGACAATTTAACAGACAGTCTACAACTTACAACTTAGTATAAAATTGAAATATGAGACCTTTATCATATATTGGAAAAATCATTGATATTATCAGCAAACAATATAGTCTGAATCGTGGTGGAATTATTAAAAAAATAATACTACCTTACGATATACTTTATTATATATTTTATGCTCTTATAAATTTATATAAATGACACATGTATATTTTTGTTAAATTATCTATAATACATGTTATATTACAATTAAAACATTAATGCGAAGATACGACAAGTTTATATCTGAGAGGTTATAAGAATCGCAAAGAAAATAACCTGTAATTGGATGCTGATAAAATTATCAAGAAATCATAAGATTGTATCTAAAGCATGGTCGAATTTGATTGCTTATGTAAAGTGTGCGAAGCTGTCACGTGAAATATATATCGATTATATATCGACTATTTTTTGTTTAGTATTTATCATGAGACTATGTTGTGGGTTGCAGGTTTGTGTGGTGAAAATAAATGAAAACAATGCTTAGTCATTATAATTGACGATCCAGTATGTTGCAAAACACCTACATATCTTTTTGCATCAAATCATGGCCTCCTATTTAGTCCCACTGTGTCCAGTTGTAACGTACATTTATTCCTACGTTTTGAATGTTAAGTCAGAATAAGTGTTGGTCACAAGTTCGGAATCATATATAATTCTAGAATAGAGTCTACTAATTATTTTAAGAAGTTTTCTTCAGAGTTGTATTCCGCATTAACTTTTGTCTTACCTGGAGTCCAATGGACAGATGGCGCTATATTATTTATTCAGGTATACGTGAATTCCAATCATTTGATTGGTCAGTACCGGAGTCGAATGTTCTAATTGGCTGTCTGCCATGAGATCGGTTATCCCCACTACCTAACAATATGACTCCCACTACAATGCCCTATGGCAACTAACTTTAACTTCATAGCGTTACATGCAAACGTATTCATTCGCATTCTAACGGGTGGGCTATAACCACGTTTATTTCTTGATCTTCTGCGTAAAGCCTAGATCCAAGATTTACGGAAAGTTTTATTATTTGTTCAACCTTTTGGAAACGTACAACGATCAGAATTGGAAGAGAAGCTAAATTCCTATCTGCAAAGCTCGTGTTGACGAGTCAACTGAAATCGTTGGACATCATAACCTTGATCAAAGAAGCGGTTGCACATTGCTTTTCTGTTCTGTCTGCAGACGTTCCACTTAATTCTATAGCCATACAGCAAAAATATTAAGTGAAATCTTTTTAATCGGTGAAAATTGTGATTAGTCTGTTCACGGGAGCTCAAACTGTACGATCGTACAACATGGGTATTCAAGATAAGGTACGTACATACAATTTGTCCGACACTTAGATAAAAGCTTCCACGTAATAGGCTTGGTATTCGAATTTCATGGAACTCTGCACTGTACATACAAGCGCGTCATTTTTGCAAAATGGCGTCTGATACGCCATAAGAATACCAGCTATATAGTTTATTGCTGTAGGTAGAAAAATGCAGTCATGTTGAATTACATTCTCTCTTCTTTAATATTTGTGTATATTTCTTCTCATATAATAGTCATAAGCTTTAGGAGTTTCCAATTTGGTTCAATATGCTGCATAGACGTAATCTACTAATATATAAATAATGAAATGGAAAAGCAAAATATATTTTACCACTAATGATTTTGATACATGGAAACTACTTTTCTTTACGGACATAGTTGCATAAGCATTGCATTGCAAATCTTATTCCACGTCTTTAACCTTGCGTATCAATACAATCATTTATCATTGCGGGTAACTGACTGTGCTAAGTTTTTACTTTGTCAGCAAAAGTAGCACATGATTATATTTGATATTTTATGCGACACGAGCTTCTCGTTTAATTGTTATTGGAACAGCTTTTTCCGTGCCATATGTCACATACGTGCAGTTTATTATACATATAAAACCAACGCTTCATAAACTACGTGTCCACGAAAATTTCATTTACTACTATTTCATAAATTTATAATATCTATTTTAATCATTAAAAGAACGAAACTAATCTGACCATAATTTTTAATTATACCTATGAGCTTCAACATAACAAAATATTCATGTTAGAAATATTTGTGATTTTCTAAGGTTGCTGCAACGCATATTATATGCATGTAGTCCGAAATTCACTGACAGTATTACGAGTATTCGTCGTATCTCTGTTTACCTAGATGCAATAGAGGGAGACCCAACTTCATACATTTACATTACATACCTGCAATAAGGTTTAGAATGCGCTTTATATTAAATTTACTATTTACATCGATCTGATTCAATTCTTCTAGTATTGATTACGTGAATATCAACATGTATACGTAGGACATTCCATCATTAAATTGCATGGATTACAATTTCCTTATTAACGTAATCAATGTAAAAGCGACTAAACCATACCAATTAAAGAAAGAACAGAAACAAAGTATGAAGTATAATGTTGCAAAATTCACTTTGTCAATTTATTTGATTAGATACTGAAGTGTGCATACTTTCTTCGATCAGAATCGTTAAATACCAACATCTTTTATTGTTACTTTGTATTCTTATTTTTGAATATTTTTATGAATCATCGTAGGCACATGACTAAGATTCTAAAAGTCAGTTAGGTCGATTAACATCGAATGATGTCTTAATAGAATTAAACCACAGACATGCACATACAGTTAGTCAACACGAAAGATAAAATGATATCGCGCTTGACCAGCCATTTTCATTTCATAGTGCCACGCGCCAAATTCAATTATCATTAAAGATCTTGTTAAGTTTGTACTTCTCTAACTTAAAAATATACTTGTTCATTTAAAGGTATCAATTTGCGCAATGCCAAAATCGAATTCAAGTTTCAAAGAATGAAAAATAAATTCTGATAGAATATTACCACAAAAACAATTGGTATAAAATGTGCTGATTCGGTAATCATAGGCTTTAATCTCCTGGATAGGTACATAGTAATTGACTACGTTTACAAGACGGTCTTAAATCGGTTTAGTTAATAATGATTTAAAGGAATTGACCAATCTCAAATATTCCTTGCAAGTAGAAGTGTTTGAGATTTGTCTATTCCTTTAGATCAGTATTAACTAAACCGGTTTAAAACCGTCGTGTAAAATGTAGTCATTAATTGACAAGTTAATTGTTTCTCAGGCATCCGAGATGTATAAGTTAATGTAAACGTTACAGGCGACGTGCAACAGTCATTTGTATTTTTCCTCTAATAGAGATTAAGATATTTACATTTCATTACACTATCATGCTCTTTTGACGTTATTCTTTTAGTACGTAATACCTATAGAAAAATTCCTCTACGGTTAGGTCATGTGATATTTGCTTAGACGATAGATCAAACGTTTTCCTACCTTTACTATACGGCAAATAACAATGTCGCGACTCGCAGCTTGTGATTGCTACCATATTTTAGTATACATACATACGTAACATGCCGTTATTGATCGTCTTGGTCGCGCATACTCGTACTACCTTTTTCCACTACCACAGTAATCCCGGGCCTGAGTATGGTTACTACAAGTGCTGCGTTACGTCCAATGAGTTAATTTGTAAGGCACAGCGCCGGGGATATCATTTCAGAAAATCTGCACAAATTTTGTCCACCCATAGTGTGTCGCGTATTTCCTTAATGTCAACAGTCTTATCGAGGTCACGCAACTTCTGCGAATTTAAAAAGATGGAATTTTCTCGTGGACACAATGTCCAGCTTGTAAGCGACCGGTGGGCTCGAGCTACACGGAATAATCTTATCGTGCGTCTCTCGTATCTTTACCAAGTCTAAATTATAATTTAGTAGAGACACCAGTTTCATGATCTCCACTATCAATTTTATGCGAAAAAATTTCAACACTGAAGTCTTGCGGTAGTTGGTGCTTTATACGTTGGTACATATTCGTTCGTATTGATTTTTTATAATGTTTTACTCGTTTGTTCTGTGTTATATTCTAAATATAATTCATTCGGTAAAAAAAATTTGTTTGACATTCGTTTGTACCTTGATTCGTATATTTGCTTTTAGTTTAACGAATTGTGGAACTTTTGGTTTGGCTCAAACAAAACATTCCGCGAATATACGATGAAAATTTTTTCATAAATTTAAGTTCCTTGCTGGTCGTCAATTCTCTTTTAAAATCGCGATACAAGTTTGGAAAGAATGTGTTAGGTATGCGACATTGAACTCAATGATATCTCATTAAGAAATGAAGAATTTTTCCAACTCGCGGTGCGAAAGTGGTTTTATTTTTTTTTAGATATTGTGAAAGAATCTTTTATTTGCGAGATTATAAATGGCCTATTTCTGTACTGTTATATAGATGTCTGAACAGAACCCGGAGATGAGGGAAACCGCAGCTCGTATCTGTCGTGATTACTTACATGGAGTTTGGAAGCATGTTACTGCTGACAATATTGTTTTTAAACGTATCAGGTTAGTCAATTGCACTTATAATATTTTTTTGTTTTAGTCAAAGGCCCTACTCAGCTGAACTGTGCCTTTTTGTATGTCACGGGAGTACGTCGTGGATATTATGTAATCTGCAATCCCGTTTATTAATCTTTGAGCGTTGTTATTATTATTATTGTTGTTGTTGAAAATAATCAGATTAAATGCAGTTTATTACCGTATAGTATGTTTTTTCCGTATTTGACGTATAAGCCTTGAAGTATTTTTACATGGGCTACCTTGTGACGTTGAACGCACGTCATCTTTGACGTAGATTGTGCGTATCCTCGTTGATTTTGGACAGACGATATGAAGACATTCGATATCTTACTGATAAATAATTTTCTTTTTTTTCAGTGGAGGTTTAAGTAATTGGTTGTACCACGTGGAACTTCCTGAAGGTACTGCACCAGTACGTGGAGAACCACGTCAGGTCCTTCTGAGATTGTACGGCCAAGTTCATGGAGAACGGGCGTTGGAGGGTCTTATTACCGAATCGGTGATTTTCACATTACTTTCGGAAAGGCGTCTTGGTCCAAAACTTCATGGAATTTTTCCCGGTGGTCGAATAGAGGAATACATTCCTGCTCGACCGCTCCTTACTAAGGAATTGGCTGATCCTACTCTGAGTGAGATGATCGCTGAAAAAATGGCACAGATTCATAGCATGCAAGTGCCCATCAGCAAAGAACCCACGTGGTTATGGGACACAATGGCCAGGTGGTTAGATACAACTACTGAAATCCTAGACAACGTCGATGACATTGATGCTCGTCATTTGGAGAATGTCAATGCAATTAGGGCAATGGACTTGGAGCACGAGTTGTCCTGGTACAAGTGAGAATACAAAATTGGATATTATCAATTATTTTTATTTTATTTTAAAAATTTGACTTGATTTTATTCAATTGGTCTAACGGTGTTTTGTGTTATTTCAGAACGTTTGTGAAACAACAGAAACATCCGGTTGTTTTTTGTCACAACGATATGCAGGAGGGAAATATTCTCATTCGTCAAAACTCACGGAAACCGGAGCTGGTACTTATTGACTTCGAATACTGTTCGTACAACTACAGGGGATTCGACATCGCAAACCATTTCGTCGAATGGCAGTACGATTACACGGCGGACAAATATCCCTTCTACCACGAGCGAGTAGGCGCTGGACCAAAGAAAGAACAAAAGGTAAGTTACAAATGGGGGGTGGGTAGGGTTGAAATAATTGATTGACCATGGGTAAGATATATTTTCCATGATACGATATATATTCTTCTGAAAAAAATGTTTAAAATCATCCAAATGAAACTTCATAACTGTTTATTATAGGAGGCATAACTTATAACTGAAATGATGTATAAGAAAATATGCACTAGTATTTATTGTATAATAGTACATTTGTGGTAAAATTAACGAAAAATCATATTCCACATCTATTGGAACATGAGTTACTTGTCTGCTCTTATTATTTTGATATTAAAAAGTGTTCATATAAAATTTTTATAGAACATTTGACAAAGTAGATTTTGAGAAATATTATATCTCCAACAGAGAGTCATTGTGCATACGAATGTATTAGCATAGAGTAAGTGTCACTGCTTGACTCACTCTCAAAGTCCACAATCATAATTCATAATCGAGTAACTAGAAACTATCACAGCCTATCAGCATAAAAACATCAAAAAGCCACTATATTATTATTTTGATTCTTCCTATCTGAATATGTTCTTATTCCTTGCGTTACATTCCTTCAGTAAACTTTCGCCGTCAATCAGCATAGCAAGTTCGCTTTTAATAAGGCGTATGACAGTCTAAAGGTGCTTATATGTACCACTGTAGATGCTATACTGTAATACGAAAAAGAAGGGGTAGGACACCTTGGCGTGTGTTGCGTGTGTATGTATTAGTTTCACAGGACCACTATTCTCTGAGACAAGGCTGAGGCCTGCGTTCGACACAAAACGGGGGGCAAATGAAAACTGCCAGTGTGACGGGTCCCGACTCCCGCTGTGCGTTTTGGTGGAACGAGAGGAACCGGTGCCACCCGACATGGCGACACCAGTCCCACATCTGCGCCTCTACAACACTAGAGTACCTCAACACGCACTCTCAATAGTCAATCCATAACCTCCTTAACCCAATCAATGTACTGTGTCTATCCGGGAATAAAAACTGCGGTACTTGAAATTAAGGCACACCTCACTGGATGAGCTTTGATCATAGTACTCAGGGTGGCGTGGTACGTTGGCCTAGTTGCTGTCACAACAACTAGACACATCGTGTGCTCTCTTCTGAACATGTGAGATTTGCTTTCGTTTCCCCTGGAAATTTCTCTTTATTCTTTCTTTTATACGTGAGATATATACTTTAACTGTTTTTCTGACTCAACAATTGCATAATTTTCACATAATAGAGTAGTATGATTGATCAATAACATCGATGCCAATGTGTATTAGTAATATTGCAAATTGTAAACTTATCTTTAATGTTGATGTTCAATGTTTTCATAATAGTCTCATTTAAAAGACATACTCAAAGATTCAAAATTTAGCTCTTAGAGAAATGGAGAGTAGTAGTACAACATAATACATGTCAGAAGAACATTTTTTTAATTCTAATTGTACAGTAGATATTTGTTTAATTGAGACTGTGCTATGTTTGAGAAAATCAAAGTGTATTCAATATATATCACACTTTTTACTTTTACGTGCGAGGAACAATTCAATGTTAAAAATTATTGTGATGTTGATAATTCGTATATTTTTGGGAATATATCCCTCAAACTGTATGGGCGGCGACGTTATTACTTCAGAAAGCAGTATCTTGTAAATTGTTATTCGAAGCTCAGAGTATTTCCAGGGGGCACAATTTATTGAAAACGTTTTATTTTATATTCAATTAGCAACGTCAAATCACTTGTCTATAGTATTATACAGCGGTTAATATGAAGTGTCTGTATTTTTATATGAAAACCAATGTACATTCATATCGACGCGCAAATCCGTAAACATCTAGAGTGCCAGAAAGGCGCGAATTAATATCCCTCAGTCTTCTATTCCTTTTCAGTAAGGGGACAAGTTTTTTTTTTTCAATTGTACTCATAGTACAACCATTTACTATATTCATTTTTTTTATTCATTATGCCTAATCTCTTAAACGAAACGTCATCATTTACATGGCAATTATGATTAAATGCAATTCTAAATATCCTATATAAATTAATATTTCATTGCAAGTATTAAGAATATTTTTTAAATTAAAGTGAATTGGTCATTGTTGCTCTGAAATAAATTGTGCCTTCAAAAGATATCATATTCTCACCCTTTTTGAGGGTAGATTTCATACATTATCGTTGTATTAGTTATCATTGAAAATCACTTACGTAGTTTTTAGGGTTTTAACTTCTTAGCGTACATTATTGTAATCATATTCGTTCTTTAACAGCTCAATTTCATCAGAAGTTACTTAAGGACAACCGGAAAAGGCGGTCAGGCAGAGGAAGACAGAATAATGGCAGAGATCAAGCTTTTCTCATTGGCCAGTCATCTCTTTTGGGGGCTGTGGAGTATCGTGAATGCCAAACTTTCTCAAATTCCATTTGGATACTGGGTAAGCTTTCATTATTATGTATCACACTAAGGAGTTTTATCAATTAACTTGATACAAGTATAAAAAGTTGTAGCTTCATTTAAAGAAGAGAAAAGATTTCTCTCCGCAAATGGCACTTATATGTATATATATGTTTCTTAATTTATTAGGATTACGCAGCAGCGAGATTGAAGAACTACCAATACTTAAAGGAAAAGATTCTCGTATCTGCACCCACGTTTCCAGAAAATGGAGTCAAAAGAAAGGTCACGCAAATGGACTGAAACATATGATGTCGTTTGTGATTGCAATACTCAATTCCTGCGTCAGGAATCACGGCCTTCTAGCTTGGGCCGCGACAAAACAAAAATGAAAAAAATGACGGTATACTCGACGAAGTTTAACCGGAAAGATCTTTCAAGATCAGCAGTTCTTTCAGCATACGTGCTGTACTTCCAATTTTAAATTGATTGATTGGATCATTAGCTTATTCCATCTGTGCATTACAATCGAAAGATTATGGTGGAGAAGAAAGTCGAGAATGTGATATAGAATAAGAATCGGAAAGAAATCGATTATTCGTTCACCGTAAAACTATCTCAAGTACATGCAACACAGTAGCACCACGAGAGTTGTAAGCCGTTTGAAACCGGCTTATTTAATACCTGCACGCAAAGCACTAACCTATGCTACTTAGAGTACTTTTCTCTCGAGGTTAAAGAAAATTTCCAAGCATTTGGAATTTGCTATAAAATGCAAACGTGTCCTAGACATTTTAAGCTTTTTACGAATGACAAAGGAAATTCATCGCGTACGTACCTATGGGTCAAACTTGAGCGTCCGGTGTACTATGGAGCATCGTACTTTACTTTGCGATTACTTAACAAACATTTGCGTAAATACAAACTTTCGCTAAAGGGAGTATACTAGGTCACTGAGAATGACCAAGAGAATTCTGTGACTTATTAGGAACTAATTTAATATTATTTAGTTTTTAGTTGTCTACCATTGAATGTCAGCGATCAAACAGACGCTTAATTATTGTATGTGTTATGCACTTATTGTGCAAGATAAGGCAGGAAATGTTTTTTTGTTTACTTTTAATGTTGTCCTGTGACATAGTTCTTTTCTTTTAATTGTTTTAGTATATATTCCTTGCGGTTTTTTACACGACACCTCAATGCAATATAAACAGTATACTTTTTTATATGTAGAAGTACGGAGATGATGGAATGGTGAAACCATGTGAATTGCAATGGTAATTGATGACTTATAATTTCCTAATGCAACGAACTCAGTTATAAACGATCAGAGAGGAGTGATCTTTAATACTTTCTATATATTTTATATGCGAATGAGTAGTAATCGTGTATTTTGCGTGAAATGTTAAGATGCAAACTATCGGAAGCATGACAGTATTTCAATAGCTGTGAAGTTATACAATTGCAGTGATCTGCATCTTAAAATATTAAACAGTATCGTCTATCTGAATGACAGCTTATCGCAGAGTAGTGGGAAACAATGTCGTTTTCTGCATTATAGGTTTTTGTGAGCTAGGATTTGGCATGTCGTACGAAACTTTCTCGCCAAAATACAATAATGTAATTCGCACATGGCTAAATTTATCTATATTTAAATGATTTCAATATTGCATTTTAGATAGGTAGGATCAAGTATTAAAAATTTCTTCTGTATAATGATATCAAAGATTATATTACTACTGTTTCTTTATTATGTAAAATCGTTTTTTAATAAATTTTATTAATATTAATTTGTCTCATATGTATAACCAATCTTATAGTTGTACGTATGTATATCACTTCAAGTGCCTTATAATGTTACGAGTTGGAACATTTTCTAATGTGTACCTTTCTTTTGTCATTTATGCTTGGAAATTTAAGTATTGGACCGCGTACCTCAAAGGCAGCAGGCAGCTATTAATGAGAAAAGAACACCGAGCTGTGATCGCTCAGCCTTTTCTTTTTATCAGTGTCTATAAAATAACGTTTCTTATAGATTTATCCACTTCTGGAAATTTTAAAATTCATGAAGAATTAGGATCCATATCTGCAGTCGGTAGAGAAGATTTCGACTTCTGTAAACGTCTTCACCTCTATGTTTTGTTGAACGCGTTGAACAAGGCTGAACAAGGCCGAACTCTACTTCATTTATTGGGATACTTGTTCATCATATGAAATGTGGCAAGATCCATTTACAACAATATATAAACCTCGCAGATTGAGAGGCACACCAGCTAATAAGTTTGTTGGTTTAATTGCTGGTTCTGTTAGTGGTGCAGCCCTTATTGTTGGTTTATCTATATAGTAAGTACAATTTTATACTTCACTATAACCTAGCTAATTTAATGATTCGATATTTACTGATTTTTCAGAATTAGTAGATTTACTCACTTAACGTTTATTATATTTGCAGATGATGGACAATATTAATTATTCATAATGTGTGTTTGATAGTTTCAGTTTCTTTGGCATTCGACTGAAGAACAAAATAGAAAACGAAGGATTTTTGGGTCCCACTGAGGAAGATCTTATACACCGCAGTATATTACATGATAACGTGCTTAATATGATCTTATCTAAAGCGGGCCAAAGACCAACTGACGATCGCTTTGCGTAATAGTCATAGTTTTCAAATATGAATTCTGAAGCATGCATTGAACAGTCACCTACAAAAGTAGACTCCAGAGATAATGAGAATAAACAGAATTATATAACTATGAGTAGACTACGAATGAGAAGAAATGATAGTAACAGGTATGGTTTGATTGAATGCAAGATATAGTTTTCAAATTTTTCATGATATAGTGTATGTGTAGTACATGTTCATAAGTATAAATTTTATGATTATTATACTGACAATACATGAGTTTAAAATTGTTCAAATCGGTTTCAGTTAATATGTTAAAAATAGAATGACAACAAATAGTGTTTGTTCATTAAAATGTAAATGGGTTGAGGATAAAATAAACACATAAATCATTAGATGTGTTTTTTTTTATAGCTCTGCACAAGAAACAGAGATAAGTCAAAAAGTACCACCCCTTCCAAACGACTCTGAAACTACTGACTTCAAAATGGGTTTACGTGAAAGTGGGAGTAACTCTTCCCATCAGAAATCTTTATCCCCAAACAAAGAAGACAGTTTACTGGACTTTAAATCTCCAAAATTTAAGGCAGCATCTCTCATAAAGGATGCAAATGTAGTGTCAAAGTCTAAGAGAAAATTAGTATTATCCAAAACTAAATCTTCTACTTGTAAAGAAAGCACAACTAATACCAAAAGATCATCACGTACTAGAAAAGTTGTACAAGATCATAATCAACAATCTGTAGAATCATCATTTTTTAAAACTGGAACAAATATTAAAACAGCATTTGTATGCCCCTTGTGTTTCAAATCATACAAAGATCAAGCAACACAATCGACACATATGAAGGGTTGCGCAGTAAAGAATAAGGTTTCGACCAAAAAATTATTGGATGCTGTTGAATTACAAGACCGGCAAGCTGAAGAACGAAAAGCAATGGGTTTACTAGCTACTCCTATTTTACAGCCTAAGAAAAATGTGTCGCGAAAACCGGTATAATATTTTCGTTCTGCTAAAAATGCTTTGTTTAAGTTTAAGTTTATTTTTATTTATTTTTTACTCACATGCAACCAAATTCTTCATTTAGCTTGATAACAAAGATCCACAACTTGACTTAGCCCTTGCACTTTCTATATCGCTTCATGAAATGCAGCAGAACGAACAACTGGAGGAAGCTGAAATATTAGCTGGTGACCCTTCACAACCCTTGCCAGATATCGGAGAAGAGAAGCATAGAATAACTTTGCAAAACTTTGGATTTTTCACTGATAAACCTGTAATTTCACACCCTACAACAGTTTCATCCAAAAGGAGTACGAAATTTTATTTTCATAGTAAAATTATAATTTTCTTATCCGTTTCTAAATAATATCCCACGATTAATGTTTTCTACAGAGAAGCGAATGGAGAAGATCGTTTTAGATATTCGTACCCAAGAAGAGAGAGATCGTATTCTAACAGAGAGGATAGCTGATGTATTGGTGGATGATGAATCCATAACCCAAAGAATTCAAGAGGAACGATTAAATACTACATCTCATAAACAGGATATTGTCTTGCATAGCCGTTTCCTTCGCGATCTCCATAAAAAGGTAAATGTACATTGGTTCATTTACTCCAAGTATCTGATAACAATTCTAATTCTATATTCGTATCCATCAAAAGGATAACAGATTATGGGATAGGACTAGACTGTCTCCAAATTCTAAAAGCTTTTATGTCGAGGAACTTGAACCATTCATAATGCCCAGGAAACAAAACCAGCCAGAATTGCATGCAACGGTAAGTATTCCTTTTCGATGATATTGTATGTAATTCGTAAGTACAAAAAAATCTCTCATCTGTGACATATTTTTTAGAAACAATCAGTTCTAGAACTAACTAAATCCAACGATGAACTTGATAAGACCAATCCAGTTTTTATGGAATCTGTTGACGAAAACGATGTATTGCCAATCGAGAAGGTCAAAATTGAGATTAAGTCACCAATGAAAGATAAAAATAAACCAGTCACCAGCATTAGCGATATGAAGATGTCAAAAGCGAATTATAAATCTATGAATATTTTAGCAACAAACTGGGGAGAGACTTTGAATCAAAGTCCCATGAGTGATGTGATTATATATGTGAAAGGCGATAAACACATCTGGGTTCATAAATTAGTCTTGTTTGTTCGTTGCCCGGAAATGATGCTTGAAATTATTCCGAATGATAATACAAAGTTTCAACAAATCAAAGAAAAGATCTGCTGGCCAGACACAGCTTACTGCACAGCCTTGGCCTTTCTGGAATTTATTTATTGTGGCATTATATCAAGGCATGAGTACATTTTTAATGATGCAGATGCACTATCAATGTTGAGGAAGATGGCAAGAAAGTATCGTGTCAAAGATTTATTCACGTATTTCAGAGAAAGAGAAAAAGAATTTGAGGCGATTGAAAGTAAAGTTGAAGAGAAAATATGTAATATTCCTAAAAATTCTGGAGTTAATTCTTCTCCAAGCACGAAAATCATTAACGACCATCTAAAGTCCAATGAAAAATGCCAAGCTAATATAAAATATAATAGTCAATCAAAAGTGTCCCATAAAACACAATCTACATCAGTAACTATTGCATCTTCTAACGAATTTAAAGAAAGTGATTCTATGAAGTCCTACTTTGAGAACAATAAACCTGATGAAGTAATGTGTCTTGATTCTAATGAAGATAGCAATCAATCAACTGTTATACTCAAGAATAGATTGGGCAGTGTTTCACCTGATTTGTTTGATGATTTGGAAGAAGAAACTTTAAATCTCATGAATCAAACTTCTATGCCTACTACTTCCGCTGATGACAATTGTATAAACGAAACTAATAATATTGATATATTGATGGGAATTATTGACCAAGACACTCAGTTGAATAATAACGAAGTTATTGATGAGTTATCATTATCATCAGAATCTGCACCAGAAGTTACTGCAGAAGCGGTATCAGATGGTGCTACTTTCAAGAGTATGAAAATAGCATTTGACAATCATGTCAGGTCTACAACTCTCAAATCGTCATTCACGTCACCTATGACACAGCCATGCAATATTACAAAAAAAGAAACACCCAAATCGAGAAATTTAAAGTCCCAAATGATCACTGATACAAACATACCAAAACAAAAAAGTAATCTTAGCCTGTTGATTGAGAAAGTTCAAAGACAAAATGCTAGATCATTATCGGAATCAGATACTGATACAGACTCTCCTATACTACTGATGAAAAAACGTTCTAGAAATCCTTTCAACATAAAAAATAAAAACGAATATTCACTTTTAGAAGAAACGAACAGAAACGATACTCCAGAAAAAGAAACTATGCAAATAAAAAGAAACGCTCTGAGTTTGCTTGAGGAAGACGTGCGAAAAGCAACGGCTGAAAATAAAAAATCAAATGTATTACATACTAAAGTTGTAAAAGATACTCCAAGCAGAAGTAGCAAATGTTCTGAACAAGAAAATCTTAGTGTTAACAATGAAATATTATCTGGAAGTTTGTCGAGTGATAATGATGATGTTTTCTGTTTAACACAGTCATCAAGCATTCAGCCTCATAAGGATGCAGATTGTATAAATTCTGACGTAACTACTGACGAGGAGCAAATGTCAATGTATTCGAAATACACAAAAAAACATAGCCGTAACAGTATAGAAAAATATCGCTTGGCTTTACAAAACGTTATGCACCGTAATTCCAGTAGGTTGGATACGTTAATTAGTAAGCAATCATCTAGTCTTCATAAGAGTCCTAGTTTAAATGAGGACTTGCAGAGGAAAAAAAATATAACTGATAAAAATGTTGTATTAGAATCATTATCGCCAAATGACCGACAATCCTTGAATGCTGGAGTTACCGACATGTCGGATTTGGAAATTTGTATGTCTACTTCGTCTACTTCAATTCTGCAAGATAAATTAAATAGGGATATTGAAAGAGGTCTAAAAAATATCGAGGATATAGACAGTGCGCCAAAAGAAACCGAGACTCGTACTGACGTCGAAGTTCCTTGTTCAGAATATTTTACATCAGAAAGACAAGCAGAATTTCCCGTACTGACTCAAATACTTAGGAATGACGTTGAAGTAAATTTTTCTGATATGGAGACGGATATAGATTGTCAGCTGAAATTAAATTCTCAGTTGAAACGATCAAAAAAGTTTAGTAAGAAGATAAAAGATTGCGGATTCAATTTACAAAGTATACATGATTTAGAAACAGATATGGAAGAACCGGAAGTCTTGTTAGTACCAAGACCTAAGAAAATGTTGAATGATAAGATCAGTCCTGTTAATAAGAAATCGAGTTTGTTGAATTCCCCAAAATTAAAACAATTGTCTTCTCAAAGCTCTCAAAATGGCATGGATAGAAAAAATGAAGAGTCTTCTCTAATTTTTGATAAGTCTGTCATAAGAAGTAAATCATCAAGAACTTACAGCCCTAGGAAAAGTTTATTTAACATTGATAAAGAAGTGGAGAATTTAATCCAAAAACCCAGCTGTACAAAAAATAATAATTTCAAAGGTACCGGTGCAACAAATAATCCAAGTCCAATTTTAATATCGTCTAGTCCGGATCTAAATTCTGATGATTTTTCAACTATGAATTATGGTATAGATGATAATCATTTGGGAATTTCATATTTAGAATCAACAAGAAGTAAACATGAAATGGAGCAGTTGTTCTCAAGTGATATTAATATAGAAAATATTGACTTTTATGAAGGAACACAGAAACGTTCAAGTAATCAATTATCAATAATAGAAAAAAAAGTAAATGTGGAGCACAAAAGTAAATTAAAAAATGAAATGCATCACGAGCTTTTAGAAATTCGTTCACCACTTCATTCAAAAAGTCTGACACCCTCGATTTCACTTAGTAATAAATCGAATTTAAGAAAATCCTGCAGTCCATCAAAAACTTTATTTAACACTTCCAAAAGGATTAAGAATTTAGACAAATCTATTTGCAAGTCCAATGACGCTATCACCTCCAAAAATTCAAGGCACGGTAGCACTACAGCCGAGGAAAAGTCTAAAAGTATTAGAAGTCTGAAAAAAAAATCTATGTCTGAAGGAAATTTTAGAAAGACATCAACAGAGGAGGAGGATGAGTTAGACTATATAATAAATGGTTATGTACCGTCATTTAATGATACACCAGTACAGAATCGTATGAGAAGATTCAGCAGTGAAACTACACCCTTATCAAAAGTTATTGACAAGAATGTTACACCACCAGCAAACTATAGTGCTATGAAGAGTCCTGAGCTTAGGGTATGTATAACAGGAAATGATTCATTCTTAATGATATATCTAATTTGAAGAATTCATATTACAGAAAGAATTACAAAAATATGGTCTGAAGGCACAAAAACGAAATAGGGCAAAGCAATTGCTGAGACATATATACAACGAGTTACATCCTATGATTCCAGTATCACCTGCACAGACAAATAGTGAATGTCAAGATATGAATACTGATGATGAACTACCTCCAGCTAAAAAAATTAATAAAAGCAAAACCCCTAACAAATCAAATACTGCTCACAAGGACGATTCATCCTCTGACTGCGAAATACAATTATCACAACATAGGTAAATATATTTATATATATTATCAGTATTTCTTATAATTATTAAATATATTCCTTATCGGTCCATAGATGTGTATCGCAGTGCAATTTCGTATATTATAATATTAAATCCTTTGTAGTAACACCAGTGATAAATCCAACTGTTCGATAATAGCTGAAGAAAGATTATTTGATGAGTCAGAGACAACGACTCAAGTAAAAACTTCTATGAGTATCCAAGATGCTTTTCGAAAACTGATAAATGAGAATAGAGAATTACATAATAAAGTTTTAATGTATGAGCCCTTACTATTAGAATCATTGCATGTGATGTTAAAGAATCAAGGGGTCAAATGTAAATTAAATATTTTAATGGACTTTTTGGATGAGCAGGTAAGTTTAGTATAATTTACTAATTTTTGATTCCATAATGCATAATGTTAAGATTTATTATTCCGTTTCAGTGTATATCATTTCGCAGTGAACAAAGCAAACGGAGCAGAACAAAAAAAAAGAAATATCCCTAAAATTATGCAGTGTATTAATACTTTTTATCAGAATCTTTAAACAAAAAATGTCTGCTTGGCCTTCATAAGGCAACATAATTAATTCCCCACTATTGTTTAATAATAAGTAACACAATGATGCTAAAGTGTTCTATATATTATGGGCACGTATTAATTGATTTATCAATATTTCACATTGAAATGAATTATTGTGTAACTAGCTATAAACTTTTTTCAAAATAAAGCAATATTATTCTCAATTTATTTTCAATAAAAGTCATGAAAAATATTATACATCGTTGTAAATGATATTGACTCGATACGCTTAAATAAATTGTTTTGACTTCATGCTTACTGATTACGCATTGGTTGTGCGACAGAGAATGAGTAATCATCTGTGCACTGCAACCATTACAATGGGTGATAATTTAAAATTAGATGCTCTTAAATATCTAATTGATACTGGACACTTAAAGAAATGTACAATTTTGGCCTTTCAACATTCCGAAAAATCTCAGGGTATCGGGATAGCCAGTTTACCATTTATATATGATCTCGAAATAGATCTTATTCTCTTAAATGATTCTTCCCGTAAGTTCAATTTTAATTATATTCGTATGAAACTATGAAAAATTTAATTCAACAAATATATTAATAATCTTTCCAGGTAATTTGTATGAAAAGTTTGTTCAGTATCCCGAAAAAACGAGAAATATATTCCGCGATGTAATACAAGAAAAAATGATTGAGTATCTTACGTATAATAAGTGTAGACCAGTTCATACGGAATTACACATCCATTGTACAATACTTCCTCATATAACGAAAATACGTAATATTAAACCAACCGCATTGATTTTATTAAAACGTTATGTACTCACAGCAATGACTGTGGCAGTTTCATACAGGTAAGCCTCGTATGAATATTAGTATGCTTTTGTGAATTACTATAAGTGACTAACAATATAATCTGCAGTATTTGTAATTTCTATCGATGCACTAATACATTTTGCATACGAAACCTGATGGGATTTTATTTAACGGAAGAGGATGTGCAAATGGAGGAATGGAAAAAATGTGAATTATGTTACCAATCAATGATCGAAGATCAAGCACGCGGTGGAGAAGGTCAAAGAGTTTTAGCAAACTTTATTCCAATAACTGGATTTAGATCTCATAAACCCGGCATGTATCGAGCGATCACATGTTCTGTAACAGGTAGCTCATGATCATTAAACGTATATGTTTTTTTAGTATTATTATGCACTTAAATCTATGGACGACTTATTTGCAGAATCTTTGATAAAAAAACTTGAATTGGGTTCAGAGTATCATATATGTGGATACCAAAAGACTCAATGGTTTGAAATTTTGGGTCTGGAAAAATATAATCCATTTGGAATAAAATACGAGCCTTACCTTTGGCCTTCAACAATTTTGTCTTTAAAATCAATGATTGAGTAAGCCATACTTTTCTCCTGGTGTATACTAAAAATTTGAAAATTAATTATCTGGTATATTTTTAGTCAAACCCATCCTAACAGTCCATGGGCATTTGTAATGTTTTTGGCTTCCCAACTTGGACACAGTATTTGCCCATCAAAATCCTCTTTATCTTTGAAAATGGGATTACTTTTAAGCCTCAGTAACTTGGTACGAATTTAGATAACCGTTAACAATAATTAACCACAATCTATTTTTTATTTATTAATGTTCCGCTTTCAGAATGGCAACAAAGTTGTTCCCGTTATGTGCGTGGGACCAAGTACGAAAATTGCTGCAGAACTAATGAACCACGCCTCGAAGTTTGCAGAAAGACATTTGCGAAACGGTTTTCCTATTGTTGGTTCTACTAAAGAAATTGGTAATTGGACTTGGCAGGAAAGCGGAATACTTATAATGGCTAAAAATGGAGTTTGCAATCTGGGTAATTGGGAGGGATTAAGACCGAGCGAAAGGGAATTGATTTCATCAAGTACGCCTGATTTTAATTAATGGATAATACAGTATTATAGTACATGAATATAATAAATCATTATTTTTAGCTATTGGTGCAAACAAAATAAAAGTTAACACTAAATGTGTTAAAGGATTTGGTACTATACCTATATATTCACTTAAAACTGCTATCTGGACATATTGGGGGTATTCTAGATCAGAACGGCACAATTCTATGGTGAAAAAATTTATAGAGTAATAATTTCATTGTCAATATTTTACAGCAATATAATCAATTCATTTCTTGTAATTAATTATTTTCTAATATTTTATTTACAAGCATTTTCGGTGTACCGTTTCTGGCCGATTCTAATAATGATGATACATACGTCTCGTATGTCCTAAGATCGGCCACCGGAGTGAATAATTCAATGATTGAAGATACTGAGTATCGCGTTTCAGTTCATGATATGGCAGAAGTATATTTTCTTAAATTGGTTTTGATATTTGTGATTTTAGCATGTAATGAAATATTTGTTTCGCAGTACCTACGAGTTATTAATGGACGTGATGTATTTCTCACTGAAAAGGCTAGACAAATGATAAAAAATTATTTTGTAGTTTGTCGACGTGCTAGAGGTGATCAATTGCCATCATGTTCAATTGAATTAATGTAAATTGCATAATTTTATTATTCATTTACCTTCAATGATTTCCTACTCATATGTGACTTAATGGTAATGTTTTCATTTTGAGATCTGCATTAGCTGAGAACCATGCAAGATTGGCCTTACGATGTGAAGTTACATCCGATGATGTCGTTGCGATTATTCGTTTGTACGAGGAATCTCTGTGTTATTTGTATGGATATACTATTACACGACCACCATCTTTGGAATTTAAAGATATTGATAAGATTGATGACCACATGATGATATTTGAAAAGTGGTTGAATAATTATCTTAAATCCTTAATCAGCGACACTGATAGAGAAGAATGATTTTATAGAAAGCCAACTTTAATTTCAGAGACAATTTATTAATTGTATTGTACATAACGTCCAAACAGATAAACATTGTTTTATCCTATAATCGATATAACGTATTTTATAATTAAAAATAATATTTTTGATAGTACAAATTGGAATGACGTAATTTTCTTCGAAACAAAATGCACGAGGAACGCTTTTAATGAACATTTTTTAAAAAGCTAATGATCAGTGGTAAATAATAACGATTATTATGGATTAAACGATTAGTGTGAGAATTTGTTGACAGTTAGAAAATGATGATAGAATTGAATCGTATTCTTGACATTTCTCAAAAATATTCTAAAGGAATAATGCGATGACTAGAACAGAATGATACAATTTAGTAATGAGTTTGTAATATGAATTACGAATTTCTAAGTAGTACGCACTGATTATAAAATTCCCAAGAGACCAGCAGCTGGATTTTTTTACAACTATTCTGTATCAAAAGAAAAAATTACAGATATTAAGAACTACGAGCTATAAGTCCGTTTACTTCGGGTTGAAGGAATTCCGTAACGATAGCCGAAACCATCTCGCTCAATATTCCTTTTAGTTCATTCAGATCCCTGTAACAACGCAATACTTTTATGTCATTTTGCATTCATAAAAAATTACGATTTTAATGGTGTCTTGCTCATATCCTCTAACACTGATTAGTATCAGACTACTGATAAAATGTAAATCCTGTTTGATAAGTTTATTTAAATATTCATCCGGTTGAGTCACATTCTCCAAGAGACATGCACATCATAATCGCTTACAAATGAATGTTTACTAAATACAACTTAAATTAAGTGTAAGATTGTTTTAGAAACATATCAATACAAAAAAAGAAACGAACGTGAAATCCAGACAAATACTTACTGTTGTTCAGGAGATGCACATAGCTCGCTGTAATATTTAATTTTTGGTTCTGTGCCGCTAGTCCGTAATGTGGTAACCAAACCATTCTTGAACGTAAAGGTAATCATCTGACAGGATTTGGATACAGGCAAAATCGCTTTGTTACCAGGCTTAGTATTGTCATAGCCAGTCGTTAAGTCTCTCACTCCGATTATTGGATATTTTCCTCCGATAATGCTGGTTGGATACTGAAAAAGAAGCAAATAATTGTCACGACGTGCCCTAAAAGGAATAAGTTAAAGAATATATATGCTAATTAATAGATAGATACCTTTCAAAATAGATTTTAAATATTAATAATTCTATTGTACTTATTCAACTAAAATGTTGTATCCCTATTCAGTTATATTGTAAAAGGATGAATAATTTAAAAAAAAATCTTATTCCATGAATTCAATAGAAATATGGTTATTCGTTTTTCGGTTACAAAAATGTAAACTTACGATATCGCCGTTTCTTCGAAGAACGGTGTGAGAAAGTAAAGAGACTGTACAACAGGTATGGCTAGAATACCAAGGAGGAGTGAAGGTACAAGCGTGAGGGACGTAAAGAACATATTTGTCAATGTGTTCAGCCACATTGTATCCTTTGACATCTTTGCAAACAGTTAATTGATTAAAGAATTTAATCATACAATATATAAAGGTGAAATGTGCATTGATTATTACTTGAGTGAAAACAGCCGCAAGTGATTTATGTTAATATTTTAGATGCTAATAGTTGTAAGTGGGGACGTAGAGACGAAAAACACCATACAAAGCAGAAAAAAATCGTATTAGCAAATGCTAAAGAAACTACGTTTCAGATAATAACAGTATAACAACAGTCTAATAATTCTATTCACAAAATGAAATACTCAAAAGAGATACTCCTTTCAAAAGGAATATAATGGAAACAGTTTGAAAGGAAAGTAAACGTCAAAACAAGTTAGAATCAGCATATAAATAGAATGAAGTTGGATAATTTTTACAAGAGGATGTAAACTTCACGCGTACACGTTAATCACAGTTTAAGTGCACTAGTCGCAGTTTTAATGTATCCTTAGAATTCACTCTTTAATCCAGGATTGAATCCAGACCAATGTGTAATACGCGCAGTACGATTTTCAGTGAGTCAACGTGATAAACAACAATTCACTTTTTGTAAAACGAATATTAAATAGCACAATTATAAGAACTCGTTGGAAGCGTAATCGCTTGGATGTATTGCTTAATAAGTGTCAGTCTCGACTAAGTCCACATTACAATAACTTCGTATAAATACTTCTTTTTGTTCGTGCCAATTCGATAGCTGATAATGTAGTGGTGATCTTTCCTGTTGGGACAATAGTGCCCACCTATTGATTGGTTGATCCTAATCTGGTGGAGATAATGGAATCGAGAAAAGAACTACCTTGTGATAAGATATCAACGGTAGACTAAATAGGGATATATCACTTAGTCTTCAACAAAAATGACTTTTACGATATGCTATGAGTTTCTTGGTTATTTTATGCTTCGCCAAGCGTTACGACACTGCAGGTACTAGTTTACCTTGAAGACAAACGCTGCTAGATAGGGATTTAAACAATTTAATACTTTTCACCACTTTAACGTAATGCCCGATGATGACTCAGGTATCACCGATGAACTTTTTTTAAATGAATTTACATATGGTGACGCGCGTAAGCATCACAAATATTGCCCTCTGACTTGTAAGATACACAAATTAAATTCCAGTATTTTATAATTAATTGTTACATAATGTTTTTATTTCATGCAATGCGCGATGCTGTATATACAATTGTATATTCCTTATGGAAAACTGTTAGGCATGCTTTTATGGAGAAAGTTTATCACATCTCAGCCTACCAGATATTTTACGTACACAGAACATAATAAAATTTCGTACTATCAATTTTAGGAAGAGACTTTATTTAATTAGTACTTGAAAGTTCTTATCATCGAAGGATTGAAATTTATTTTGAGTAAGGAATAAGAGACTTACCGAATTAGCTTTTCCATTGTAGTTTCTTAAACGTTCAAAAATGGCTTTAATCGTTTCCTGCTCGTGACAAATCCAATAAGAATTGTTGCTGATGTGATGACCATATCTGCATTTTATATTGAAACTCTTATGCCCACACTTAAGAGATATATTTATTATTCCCGCTATAAAGGGTATTTAAAATGTCAGAACTTACTCCGCGTATAATTCGTCCAGTTTATCAATAAGTGTGAGGCCCATAGTTTCAAGGTAAGCTGCCATTTCGGCCACACGCACTCCAGCACTAATGCCATCCTTATCAAGAACATTTGAACCGCACATAAAACCTATAGCCTCTTCATAAGCAAATATAACATTTTTACCATTCTGTATCAATTCCGTAGCCTTATTGCCCATCCACTTGAAACCCGTTAACGTCTCCTACGAAATCACATTCGCTATGTTATACTTTTATACTGCAAACATGGATATAATATTTATACAAACCTCATATTGGAAGCCATCCTTCTTAGCCATTGATGATAATATTTTACTGGAAACCGTGGATGCAAGCATGTACGTGTTACTAAGGTCGGCATCGGGATGCCGAACTTGATAAACGTGCAACATCCACCAACCTAATAATGCACCCAATTCGTTGCCAGTAAATACTCGCCAATCTCCGCTATATAAATAAGATATATACAATAATTTTGCAAAATAAACGTATAATACGTAAAAACGACCTTTACTGCTTACTTTTTGGATTTTACTGTACAAGCTAGCCGATCCGCATCTGGATCGTTGGCCAAAATTATAGTAGATTCATTTAAATTAGCTGTTTTTATACTAAGATCTAAAGCACTCTTTCCTTCTTCAGGATTAGGAAATTTAACTGTAGGGAATTCTGGATCTGGATCTTTTTGCTCTTCGACTACTATAAATGGCTACAATATCATAGCAAAATATTCAAATTTTTTAGTATATATATACGGGTACTAGTGATGTTTTCAAATTTATACTGTAGAAATATTACCTTAAAGTTAGCAGCTTCAAAAGCGGCTACCATATAATTATATCCCACACCGTGCATTGCAGTGTACGTAAACTTTAATATCGTATTTCTATTGACTTCTGGATATAAAACATTGTCTTTCAATACTGTATAGTACGAGTGCATAATTTCTTTCAGAGGATCTTTATAAAGTGGGTTATCATAAATTTTTGATACATCCCATGATGCATCTAAAGGTATAAGATTTGCTAAAATGCTTTGTTGTATTCCTTTGTCATGTGGTGGAATAATTTGAGCTCCATTCTGCCAATAAACCTTGTATCCATTATCCTCCTTAGGATTGTGCGAAGCTGTGATCATTATGCCAGCAGCACAATTGAATGTTAATACTCCATATGGGATAAATGGAGTAGGACAAACAGTAGAGTACATGTAAACCTTAATGTTATGGTTTAGGAGAATCACAGCTGTTAGTTCTGCAAACCTAAAGTATAGTAAATAATATAAAATTGTATAAACTTTGTAAGGAATATAATTATATATGTTTATGCGTATGAATATAGAATATAATGTTTATGGCTCTTATTCAATTACTTACCTTTTGCTATTATAACGACCATCATATCCCAAAATAACACCCTTATCTTGAACATCAAAAATTGTGTCCAAAAGATATTTTGTAAGACCTTGACTTGTTTGCACAATAACTAAATCATTCATCTGACTATAACCAGGTCCCATTCTGCCTCTAAGACCAGCAGTACCAAATTCCAGTCTTTTCAGAAATAAACGGGTTAAATTTTTAATATCTCCATTATCAATATAGTTCAGAACTTCTTCTGCAGCTTTTGGATCCTGTAGGGCACATTTCTTGTAAACAATACAAAAAGTTCCATTTAACGATTAATTAAAGATATAACATTAAATTAATCTTATATCAATTATGCTTTATAAGTTCCTGAAATTATTAAGAAACAACTCATAGAAAAAGTTAAATACCTTATTCCAAAGTAACCATTCTTTGATCTTCTCATCTAAGGTTACATTCCCAGTATTCACAGAAATATTAGGTGCCATGATAAACAATTCTAATTAGTATCCTTCTGGAAAAAAGCAACAAGTATTTCTTCAAATATTAGTTAAAAAATTAGCGCAAAAAATATTTTGCATTCAAGAAACAATGGCGCTGAATTTGGAAAGGTAAATCAATACGACTGTTTGAAATGAATGAATATAGTGAACCTCAAATATATATATATATATATATATTTCTTAGAGGGTATTCATCAAAACAAAACAACATATTGAACTATTCTTTCCAGTACATATATTATTTTACAAACAATCCATTTTTCTATTTAGTTAATATATACGCAGATGTCAGGCCGAATGTATTGGTTTGCGTCTGCTACAGTCTCGATGATATAAGAATTATCGTATCAGTTCTGTATTGCATTTAAGAATATCATTGATATCTAAAAATAATACTGGCAGCAAAGGTAATTTTTTGAACCATGGCTTGTTGGCATTATACCTTATTTATGACACAACAATGACGACCAAGAGGACCTAACCTGCCGAGAATTCTGACATGCACGGTGACGTCTTAAAAATGACAACTGTCAAGCATCAGCGTCAATCAGCGTGCCGGCAACCTGGCGCCGGGCACCCTATGTAGTCCCTTAATTAATTGGATTTAATCGATAAATAAAACTTACGAGCCAAGCAGAAAGCTATAAAACATATGAGATGGGACGCGCAGGTCTTCTCTTCTTGGGTGGGTGGGCAGATTCTACCGACTCTCGCGGCACCGATGATTTTACCGTTGCCTTCGCGTACTGACTGTTCCTTCTTATTATTAGTCCATTTTCAGTTTTTACGCTGCCGCTTAATAATTCAGTTACGTGAAATTTCCTATCGTATGTTACATTCGTCGACCCCTTGATATGACTCTCTTATCGTTTATCTGATCCGGCTCGCGTATCTTTATAGTTCAAGAACAGCCGTGCACGTCAAATATTGCGTTAGACGGTATGTATATATTTTCTACTCAATTTCCACATATTTTATTGGTAACATACGAGCTTTGTTATTACATTCTTAGACAATTATACACATGTCACGTTACGTTAAGGGATACTTTTTCCGCATGAAAATTTATTGTTTATCACAAGCTATGCTACCTTTTTTCATATTTTTTTCAACAGTTTCTCTTATTGTCATTCAATTTCTATTTAACTTTCTTCTGTTGTATTATAAATAGAATGTTTTGTGATGTCATGCATTTATAAATGGTGAATATCTTGGATTGCCAGTTAGATTTAAGATCTTTGAGACTTGAAAATTAAAAACTATATTTCTTATGTTGTAAATAGACAAAGTATATACGAAATTTGGACTGATAAAAATTAGATAATTTACAGTAGATTAAAGGTAGCTTATTCTAGCATGGATAAAACAGCAGGTATTAAGCAATAAGCAACATGATTCAATCAGTGGGCATAAGATAATGTAACTTTATAGTCCCAGGTAAAAACTGCTGCAAATCAGTAGTTGTATAATGGCCCATGGATATACCTATCAGTTTGTGTGTAGGCTCTGAGTACAATGGATATTGGAGTTGTCAAGATTGCTGAAGACCAAGATTTTGAAAAGTTGAAACGACTTTACGATGACAACAATGATTGGAGGCTGGACTACAATAAGCCTGATATATCAGTTTGGACCAAATCTGTTCCAGGAATTAGTTTTCGTATGGTGAAAGTAAGTGAATTAAAAAAACTATTGCCGTGTTTGTTGTTGCTAAGCAGATAACATGCTTAGGATTGTAATTGACAGAGATAATGTTGAAGACCTTTGTCAACATATGCTTTAAATGCATGACCTTGTATTTATTTAAAAAATCATATCCATTGTGTATTTTTACTTGAAATCTTGTGCTTCGTCGTAAGTCGATGGATGCTCATTGTAGATAAGGACAAGATTTCCTGATGTCATGCCTGAGACCTTGTACGACGTTCTGCACGATCCAGAATATAGAAAAGTCTGGGATACGCATATGATTGAGTCGAAAGATATAGGTTTTTTTAATCCTAATAATGATATCGGTTACTACTCCAGTAAGTATTTTTAGAATTATCTTTCGACTCTATTTCCACTGCTTTTGCATATCTAAGTACATTATATATTTACATAATTTAGTGGCTTGTCCATCACCATTGAAAAATCGAGATTTTGTACTGCAGCGGTCATGGCTCGATACAGGATTGGAGCAGCTTATTTTAAATCACTCCGTTTTCCATAAAGATTACCCACCCAGGAAACATTATGTAAGAGCAACGTCATATCTCACAGGTAGGTAAATCCGCGCCAGAGATTGCTTTATCGCAAATTTACTAGATATTTGTAAAAACAAAAATGTTTTCTATAAACCCTCACTAACTTTTTACATGCATATGTCTTAGGATATATCGTACGACCTTCTTTAAATGGGGATGGTTCAGAATTGGGGTATGTTTCGCATACAGATCCTCATGGAAAATTACCTGTATGGCTGGTTAACAAAGTTACGCAGATATTTGCACCAAAGGTGAGAAAGATTTATATAAAATAAGATGTATTGATCTATTTTATAGTTTGCGCTTACATTACATATTCTTGATTCCACATTTCGACTAATAATTTGTATTATTTAAATATACAGCTAGTAAAAAAATTGCATAAAGCATCGGTAGGTTATCCAAGTTGGAAAGTACAAAATAATCCAAATCTTAAACCCTGGCATTATCCTGAGCAAATAACAGCACCTCGAATACAAATCGAAGATGTAAGTAGTTAATGGCGCTATTATCATTAAAAACAAAAATCCATTTTGTTTCAAATAATTTCAGTGTGTAAAGTCATTGGAAGAAAAAAACTTGAAAAATAATTACGTCGATGAATCCGAATTAAGGGAGGCACCGAGTAAAGAAGTTTCCATAATGGACAGTGATTAGCATTTATAAATAATTATACAAGTAAGCCTTCTCGTAAATAAGTGTTAGTACCGTTGAATCTAGTTCATTCGGTACAGTATTATAGGTCATAAAATAATGTGATCAATTTGGTTGACACCATCATAGAGAGTTCTCATATAGTCCTATTAGCGACTAATTATAGTCGATAAAATATCAACACGTGACACACGTCGAGGCCTGCTTTGCATTAGAAGCTAATTTAGATGTTTTTGTCAAATCGCCGTTACACGGAGGACGGAAAATTTGCTTAGGTTCTTCGTGCTTCGAATATCCCTTTAAAAAATGCGACGCACAATATAGAAGGCATATTAAATTTTCCAAGAATCTCTGGGTACTATATCCATTAAAGTAATATACTTATATAAGAGGAAGAAGAAGAGAATACACAGAAATGGAAATCTGGTGTCTACCAATTTCATAAATTAACAACAGAATTTTATTCGAGCAGAATATATGTCTTCGTATACATACTAATGTACCAATTATATTGTGCGTTTTCGAATCTTATTGCTCATCATAATTAGTAATGATAAGAGCCAAAAGAGGTTCACGGCTTAATGCCGATAGCTAAACAATGTCAAAGATCAGGGAATTTTGAAATTCGTATTACGAATATACCAGCGACGTATAGATATCGAACTTGCAACATGATAAAGCTAAAAGAATAAAAAACAGTTCTGTACAAAGTATTTATAATCGAATATTTGATTTAAGGGAATGGATATTGCTTTCAATATTAAAGTCTTGAAACTTGGACGAGTTTAAAGGAAATGAAGAGTATAGTGTAGTATAACAGTAGAAACATATGCATTCGCTGTGTCGATGAAAGCATCAGGCATGTTTCTAGTTCTGTTTTATTTTGATTTTCTTTAAAATACGTAAATATAGCGGCAACGTAAAAACGCTAAGCATCCACATACTTTTAACCAATATCTCAGACTTTTTTATTTCAGTTTCACAAGGTTTACTGTACTTCCATTAAGCAGGGTCCATTTATATATGTATCCGTTAAACATTGGAACACTTAGAAAAACTGTGGATCGTTCGGAAAATTGTGGGGAATTTTTTAAGTAGATAATGTTTTCCAAACATTCCATATTTAACGGGTATGTTTCTTAGATCAAGCGCATTTTTTAGATGTCGCTGTTCTGCATGCAAATTGTTATACCTTTATCCTGCATCCTGGACATTCACTATTTTAAAATGCATCTCCATTTTGTAATAATAATTATGTACACGAAATACTAGTTTTACTGTACTTTTCTACTGCGAATACGCAGGCCTATTTTGACTGATACAACTCTGTATATCGCTTTTTGAATTCTATCGAAACTTATTATACTTATAAGAAAATAATTATTTCACTATTAAGTGATGATATGATATACTGTATTGGTCTAAAAAAAACTGTGCACTCGCGATTTATTAATGCACCACTATAATCCATAAACACTACCATCTCGTCTACCAACGTTTCAAATCAACAATTTAAACGCCGGCCAAATTTTATCTCCATATCACGGACGACGATGAATTATTTCTCAAGGCGTTTCGATATATCGAGGTGTTGGGTTCGGCGTCATAATAATTAAAATCCGAACGTCAATTTAAAGACAAATAATTAGCTTAACTCCATTTTATTTCATGGCGCTAAACTCGCAATTTCGCTATTATATAATATTTAAGCGAATTAAATTGTTTATTTACTTGCAGAAAGGAATTAGAAAATATTTCGTCTGTCGAATTGACTCTTCCATAATCGATTCGTATATACCTTACAGTACTTAATAATATATATATAACGACTCATCTCGATCACAATTAAATATTAAGTAACGTATACGTATATCAAACCACTATTTCGTAAGATCAATATAATCATTGTTTCTCTACTAATGGAAAAGTACGTATAAGTACACAATCCAACAATACTACTCGACTCGTGAGCCTTATTACTCGTATTACTATTTGCTACTTTATTTCGCTTCCTATATCGTTTTCTTTCGTGTAATCTATGATGGAATGAAATTCCGTGTCTTTTGAATCATTTAAGATACGTATTGAGAAATTGGGCTGTGGATACAATAAAAACAGTTACTTGCAATATGTATAATAAAAATCCTTCATTCGGTTTCGTATAATTATGATGTACAGTCCTAAAGTCTAAGAGATCCTCTTTAAAAACCTGTACATAGCTTCGAAAATTGTTTCGAGGCTCATTAGTTGTAACGTATAGAAACTTTGTGTGAATCTTTAACGTCGGATGAAATTTTTGGAAATATTTTTATGCTTAGAAGCAGACGTTTGAGGAGTCACGGTGAATGGTTTAGAGGTTTGCGATGACATTTTATTAGCCAATAATACATATGAATTGCATATTCACACCTTGTATATAAATAATTATACATGATATAAATGATTATAAAATTGGTTAAAAACTTTCAAACTTTTTATTTCGTTATTTCATCTCCTTGATCCCATGCTTGATCTTACGTATTTTGGAAATCAACAGAACAACTTCAAATTATGAATATCATATCCGGAATGAAATTTCTCACAATTTCAATCGATAATAAATTTTCAAATGTTCCCTGAATATTCTTCAGTCGGCTTTCGATTTAAAAAATGTAATTAATCCCATTTGGCATGAAAATTAAACCAGCAAATTTTATTTAAAAATGGACTTTCCAGAGGAAATAGAGTTAGCTGCAATTGAAAGACAAATTTTCAACTCATTACTGCCGTTACGCAAATAATGAATTATATCCACTTATCATAACCAATTAAAATTTATGCTGGCTTCAACAAAACGGTATCATGGATAATGCAGAATTAACTACAGAGAGTGAGAATTTACTGACGAAAACTAGAAAATCTGTCAGTCCTGCGGACAACGTCGTGATTTTAAATAATTCTGCTAGAGCTTCGAGGAGTTCTGAAAAGTCTGGGAAAAGCGTGACAGATAATGGACCATCGAGTTCAAATACTTCATCAAAGAAAGGATCGCGTAAGATTGGCTCAAAAAGAAACGTACGCCGCTCGACGATGTCAGTACACTCAATTCCAATCAAAAATAATAATAAAGCAATAAAATTGACTCACCGTACTTCCAGGCCTTCCACAAGAAACGTTTCTGTTTCAACTATGATTGAAACCGAAGATCGTTCCACTTACATGGATGCATTAATTATCACAAATCAGAATGACTCACGAATTTTAACATCAGCATCAAGTATCTCCATCTTCGAGAAAAATTTTTGGAGCCAATCGTCGCAGGAAGAAAAAGATAGTTGTAGTACAGAATCGAAAGAAAGATCCGATAAAAAAATCACATGTGATGGGGTAACGGATTATTCAAATGAAAGGAGATCTAGTAATTTATCATTTATCCATAATGTCTTTAAGAAACTCAAAGATAAGAATAGTCAAACCCAAAATGCACAGAATAAGAAAAAATTGAATAAAGAAAATTTATCGAATTTTAAAAAGAGAATGTTACGTTTATTTAAATCCGTTGGAAGCTCAAGGACACGCAACCAGGCGAATTCGATAATTTGTTATCAACCAAACAAGAATTCACAGGGTATCGAAACGAGAACAAAAAATTATAATGTTCCGGTTAAGACTCTATATACGAATGAAAAACCAGTCAAAGAAACAGAACAGTTAACGTACGCTTTATTGAACGAAGTGGACAATGAACAAAATTTGTCCAATTCATACAACAACGACGCGTTTGAGTATATTGTGAGGAAGGAACGAACCTGGTTGGCGGAGACATCAGCTGCTGATAAAGATCAATCCAATAAGAAGAATAAAACGGTTTCTCCTAAACCTTTGCTTAAAGTTCCTTTGCATTTTCTTGAAAATCGTAATAAAGGTTATGAGAAAGTTTCTACCGAAACACGTTCCACTAACGAAGAATTAGCTGGTATTAAATCAAATTCTATTCAGAATAATCGAATCGCATCACAGAAGAGAAATTTAGCATCCGTTTTCAAAAAAGTTAGTATATCATCGAAGAAGGGCTCAGAAATAACTGATAATGCTAAACTATCTGGCGAAAATGATGCTTCAAAAGATCATGATGTATTGATATCATCTTTTCTGGTACAAGAAATGAATAATGATAAAAGATCATTAAATAAACGTCGAAATATCACGAAAACTGCGGGAACAGAGATTCGAAAGGTGGAATCATCGTCGTCTCAAAATAGTATAAAATCGTTAATGAAACATTCGGCAATGGATATTTTAAATAATACCATGAAATTAAATTCAGAACAATATTACGGATATAATATTGGATTGATTATATCTGATCCAATGATAACTGATATGAGACGAACTAAGTCTTTGTCAAATATCTGTTCAAAGACAACTTTAGATTTGAAGGATATAAAAGTCCAGTCTAATCCTCATAGTAACATGAGTCAAAATGAAATTTCAGTCATTGACGAAGGAGTTGACAATAATTCGAAATATCAAGAATCGGGGAAGATATTTGAAAGAAAAATTCTAGAAAAATTATTCGCAACGCCTGATTCAAAAACAGGCAAAAAATCTAAAAATAAATTTATCTCTGGATTATATCCTCGGTCACGAATATTAGACGATATTTCGAACGTGGAAGAAAAGAGTGAAATAAAATGTCAGCAGCAATTCATCGAAGATGAATATATATTTTTTAAGAAAACAAGTTAGAATAAAATCCACACAACGTTATTTACTTCTGACATCTTCCTTCCTGTTATCTAGGCATTATTACCAGATATGAATCATTTACATTTTATTATTTAAGGGTATGGCTTTCAAGTGGCTGAGCCATAAAATAAAATTTGAACATACTAATTCTTATCTATAGTACCACAGTGATAATAAGACTAACTAATTTGAATGCGTGAATTTGTTTTACGTATTACAAGTGGATGTTAATGTTAAGGATAAACTTATGGTTGCGTTGAGAAATAGCGTCGCTTAATACTACATTTAGTATATCGATGCAGTTGTACGTGATCAGTTTACATCTTCATTCATTTGTTGTTCTTTGACATTTTCTGGCTAAATAATGAATAGTCTCTTTTCCTCGAGGTTTTGGTAAGCTCTTGGAATCAACGTGTAATCCTTGTAATCCATCACTTTTGGCGTCTTAAGTCTCTATTAAAAGTACTCATCTTTATCTTAATGACAACCATCATTCTTGTCCACAGCTACGAATCATTAAGTGTATCATATACTGATGTCTTCTCATATCATGTATGTTTGACGGTTCTTCGAGTGGGTTTGAGGCATAGAAAAACAAATAGTAGTAGTACTGTACGATTTTAAGACTAACTTTTATAGACAAAGATAAATCAGTGTTACATGGTATTCTGAGACAAGCGAGTTCAAAAGTGTCCAGTTTTGTTCGAAAATTTCCATGTCTCATTGAAATCTCATGCGTCGCTAACTATACTCTAGAACGAGTCATACGATAACACGAGACGTGTATAATCTAGGTATTAGAAGGGTTACTTTTCTATTTAAGTTAGAAAATATTAACATACGAGCATCAGTTATCTAATCCTAGTAGTTTAGTACATTAAAATTTTCCAAGAGTATTTCCTCGATTGAAAATTGTTTGATAAAAATGTGAAATGAGCGTCAATAAAAAGTAGTTTGAAGAAAATTTAATTTTTATATTTCAAATTCAGCTTTACGTGTATCAATACTTTTTTGAATCCCTCAAGGAATAGAAATATATGATAATAATTGATTAAGGAATCTTGATACGTGTACAGGGTAACTTTCGAATTGAAAAACCGTAAAGGAAACAAAATTTTATTAGCGCACTATAAATCTCAATTAACGAAAATAAAACAGGGGAATCAGTCGTATAGGTGTGCCAGTGTGCATACTCGTCATTCTACGTCAGTCTTCGTTCATGCGGATATTTATGTTAAGGACTAGTAGGTGCATTCGATACATGGATTTGGATGTAGAGCTTCGCGCAAGCGTTTACTCCGAGTCTGTCCACCACCTGTATGATTCAGTGCGAAATGCGAATCAGCTTAGGAAAGTAAAACAGGAGAAAATTCTTGTGCAGACATCGTAAATGAGATATAGAAAGTACAATATTAATAAATAATAATTATTTTCCTTAGTTATCATGACACTGTGCAGTGTTAAATCTAACTCAGTGAATCATTGTACATCGAAGATAATAAAGAGTCTTGGTGCATCTTTGAAGAAGGATTAAAACTTTATAGAAATTAACATGCACTCCGAAGAAGAGGATATCGAATTAGAAAAGTTCAAAAATGAAAATCTTGGCTCGACGATAAACCAGGATTCTGCAGACAATTCTGAAAATCATGCCTGCGCTCATGAAATAATCCTATCAAGAAAAATAACTCGCTGTCGATCTTATACGGAGTTATCGAAATCATTGGAGATTCCCAGAAACGGAAGCAGTAACAAAATTCAAATTGGAATCGCTTCAGTCTCTGTGATAAATTTGGAAAGCAAGGAAAACCCCAGTGAAAGATCCTCGGACGAATGTTTTCTCGATGAGGAAACGGCTAAGAATTTTGTTCGTATTTTGGGAAACCGAGTGCAGAACAATAATAAGGAATCAGACAACAAAATAAAGGATATAAATGGAATAGTAAAGGCCATCGTCGCAAACAGTGAGAATACCCAGGTAAGAAATAAAGAATTTCCCCAAAACACCCATATATATCTAATAAAATTTTCTGACCTTTAGAAGAAAGAAATTCACTCTATACTGGAACGTGACACGTTGTTAATTTCCAAAAGGGACGATGGTCGCAAAGTAACATCGAAAAGGAAATCAAAAATAAAGCATACCCTATCACTCATAGATACTTTGATATCCGTTGTGATAGTTGGGCCCTTTGTTATCGGGCATTGGAGAGGAGTCTGGACCCTCATGGATTGTTACAGTGAAATGTGAGTCATCGAAATTACATGTGACCTTGAATATGGAAATATATTTCCGAGTACGTAATCGAACATGCATCCACAAACTACTATTTATTCCACCTTCGTTACTCAGTCGATATTTTCATGGGGATGAGTAAGCGAGTAGCTGGCTGACAATGATTTGTATCGTTCCCTTCGCATGTTTGATAGTCAAACGATGATTTACGAGCTCTTCGAATAATTACATCATTCGAGATATCATTAATTTAGATTCAACAATGATCTTTCCATGATATTTCAACAAGGGTACTAGGTACTCCTACCCATACGTGGATTAACCTACTGAATAAAGTAGATATACATGTGACGTATTCATGAATAATAAAATTTCGTATATTCTCTCTCTATACAATAAATAAATAATTATTAATTTTTTCACGAGTTTCTATGCGAACGATTAGCTATGAGTGGAACGAAACTTTCCACGCAGTCGTTTGCTCGATTGCGAATAATTTCCATCGTGCAGCAATCAATTAGTTAATTGGAGCGAATTCAAAATTAGAATTCCCTTGTGCCGTCCTTAATTCGACACTCTTGTGCTACCTGTAAACACGCATGAATTACGAAAGCCACCCTCTATCGCATGCTAAATATATTATACGGAAATGCCTGACTCTGTTTTTTCATTACAGGTTCCCAGGTGTACCTTGCTTTGTTATTGGTACCGCTCTTCATGTGCTTTACGCCATTTTAAAGTTTCATCTTCACGGTGTCTTCGCTAAGAAAATTCAAAAAGGTGGTATAACTGCTCGACTTGGAGCTAGAATCATCAGGATGTTCTATATATACATCTTTAGTGTTACTTGCAATACACAGTGGCGAGGAGGTTGGATAGTCTTTAATGATTATCTTGGTTCCGATGTTTGGTAAGAATAATTATACATAGATTTTTTGTATCGATGATCCTATAGATGATCCTTTGACTTTATATTTATTCAATGTTGCATTTTTATTTTTTTAATACAGGATTGTTGTCTGCTTCACCTCTACTTTTTTAATTGCCCTGATTGTACTCCGATGCGTTAGGAATCTTCTTGCACCACCATTCATAATCGTGATCGATAAATCGAACTATGTATTTCGATTTCCAACCAGATATAACAGAGTAAGTATTTCATTGATCAAAACTATTTTCATTGAACTGAAGAGCAACGCATTTTTCGATCGAATGACAAAGAAATACATGTTGAATGAAATAAGGAAAAATATTGATTATCTATTATCATAACAGTCAGTGGCAAATTAAATCTATGAGGAGGAAGAAAAGTAATGGGAATGTATAATTGAATAACACAATTTTTGTAGAATACCTTGGCACGTTCATCAGCTGATATTGGGTTAAGTAATAGTTACTTGATAACGCGAGGTCTTTTTGTACGTAATAATAGGATATGTAGGGATACGAAGTGACGAGCCAAGGTGAGAAGATTGTTGAAACCGAAGCTTGATTGGGATACAAAAAAGTGATGATTAGCATCAGCTTTACTGTAACAAAGGCATGGAAATTACTGGCAGGAAATGCCACTCAGAAAAATCAGATCTCAAGGTGGCGAATCTTCAGTTCAGTTACTTTAGGGTAGTTCGTTCCAGTCATTAGTACTTCGAAAGCATGATCTAGTGTCAAGGAGATTTTATCCAAATAGAGCAATCATTATTAACCTTTATACAGTTTCAAGCATCCCAATTGACAATCTCAGAAAATCTACAGAATTAATACAATCAAGTTTTGACATTCCCACGTTAATTCTTTATTTACTTAATACACAACAATTGAATTGAATTCGTCATCTGATAAGAATTATTGAAATTATTAATTATTATTCAATTATTCATGATAACAGGTTTGAGTATGAATGAAACTTGAAGCTAATTTTGTTATTATACAGGAATTTTGAATTTCACTGAAATTTATGAATCTACAAAAGTGATGATACTTTGATTTTTTTCTAAATAAATGTCTACATCGCGATCCTTAAAGCTCCTCGGTATTGCTGGAGTCTGCGAATCAGCATTGCCCTAGGAACTGGCTCTACCTAACAATCTAATCCGTGAGTGTGCAGTATAGTTGGGATGATTATTACACGTGGGAGGGGGTTGTCAGAGACTGAAGAGGAGTAGAGTAACGAAGGCAGGGGGCTAGGGGACCAGCGGACAGGAGAGTAGGGCTCTGTCCTGTGCCATTCCGTATGACACGATAATATGATAGTGTTAGTCTGTGCTCAACAGTTGATAAAAGATAGCAGTGACAGAAGAGAGTCAGTATTCACCCGTTGTTCGACCTGTTGGTCCAATCCAAAATACATAGGTCCGGCGAGACGAAGGAAAAAAAAAATGTCATTCGTGCAATATTTAATTTGAATCTCACGTGGATGAAGGCGAATCGCGTTGATCGTAAATCGGGAAGTCTGTTGACCTAGTGTTGCTTTAAGTTCATCGTCAAATAAAATATAAGGCCTGATTGTACTAGAAACATCACCGAAACAATATTTCATCGTGAGAACAGGAACAAAAAAGGTGTAGGATTATCAAACGATCAAAGATTTATGAGTAGCGTCAATTTCGGAGCCGCCACTCGTATAATTTAAATTGAGTATTTGAAGAAGAGAGAATTGACCATGTTTAAAAAAAAAGATCCAAATGTCGTCCGGGACTCATTCACGTAGCAAGAGCAAACTTTTGTATCCTTTACCGAGAAGGTAAGGCTCTTGTCTTGAATTTTGACAGAAAACCTCCAAAATTCTCTTGCCTTGTTTTCCATTGCGAAAACATTATAAATTGCATCCAATTGCTAATATCTTTATATTACGATAGATGCTTTTGTGATATTAAACTAAGAATACTCTGAGCGGCAGGGTCGAAAAAGAAAAAAAAATGAAGGATGACCTTTGACCACTTCTTAAAAGAAAGCTTCTGGATCTAGTCAATATATATTTTCTGATAATCAAGAGATAAAAAGCGGTAATTTATCTACGATCAGAATAAAGGAGCATCGGTATTTTATCACACGTGAACAATGCATAATGAGCAGTGCAACTAGTACAACCGAAGGCAGGAGAATGGTCGAACTTCGCGCAGGTCCCGGAATGGCTGGAGCTCTGGACAGACCATCTTCAAGTCGTTTTCACTATACGATTTTGACAATTCTTGATACCGTATTTTCGGCAAGCGTCGTGGCGCCCGCCGTCGTGAGCTACTGGCGTAGTACCTGGGGACTTAGCGATGTCTATATCTATCCGGATGATCCTGTCTACAGCAACATAGCCTCCATTGCTATTGGATTCTCAGGACTCTTCGTGTTCAACGTTATTCAGCATCAACTCAATGAGTTACTTCATCCCGACAAGCACAGATTACTGTACTATCTTGGATCCAGGATTTATACTGCTGTTTTTGGATTCTGTTGCGTTAACGCATTTAGAGGACCTTGGCAGGTTCTTGATCTTTATACAGAATCAACGCCGACTACCGTCTTTGCCATTACGGCCGTTAGTCTTCTAGCGCTTGCCATTATGAGAGCCGTTAGAAATATTTCGGCACCACCGTTTTCCCTCAGTCTTGACTCTTGTCCTGGCTATTTCAAAGTACCCACCATGTTTCGAGTAAACGTAAGTAAACGTTTGACATTTTTTTATGTTTCCTTTATTGGTGTACAGATGACTGGATAAATCTGTAAAATCTATTCATTATAAATTAGCGAATATTTTTCTCTGAACACATGAGCCCTCGAAATTCGGACTTTTTGGCACGTTTCTTATATTACTTTTATACGAAAACGTAAAGAATTTGATTTTTCCCTCTTAGATAACATGCTTGATTGCATCTTCATATTTTTATGCATCTTCAATATTTTTTTAACCAAACAGTATAAATTTTTTTTTAACATTTACGAATCGCACTGCATTACGCTTAAATCTATAAATTATCCTGCATATCAATGGTACTTGACGGGTTTCTCTGCGGAGAAAAATCTTTAAAAGGGCAAAGATCCTAGATAAAAAGATATATCGATAAAAACTGTTTTCGCACATCGTTCAGCTCTCGGTATTGCATATCATCTATATATACGCGCAGTTTCCGGCTATCTCCCCCGATCGTCGATCACTATAGTAGTATCTATAGCATCGTATCCACACTGACACGCGATCAGGTTTATGCGAACTAAACATTAGGTCAAAGCTTTCTTTCGTTCTACTTTAACAAATCAATTGAATTATTTGGCATTATTATAAAAATGCATCCGAGTATCATTCATTCTTTACATACATTCTTATCGATAAATGTAATTTTATTGTATAAAATTATTAAGAAATTTATTGCCACGTTAAATTCATTTTTAATCGTGTAACTCAATTGTAACGAGAAAAAGGAAACCACAAAATTTTCATCGCCACTTATCAATTAACAATCGGTCGTTCGATAATAAGTTCACGACCGATAAAGCAATGCTGGATTAAAAAGTAATAGTGGAAGATAGTGACCTTCTTTCTATCATACAATCAAGCTGAGTTAACTCAGCTCGACTCCGCGAGGACGAATGTTTACGTGCGTCTACGTTTCTCCGACGTCTGGACGACGTCATGCGTGCAAACACGTGCTGTCGCGGATTCTTCCCAATGACGGGATGAATCTTACGAAATGAGCGCGACAATTTTTTCTCACTCGTCTAACGATGCCAATAACGTTTTTCAAATCTATAAATTTAACCGAGACTCGAGATGTTCTTTAATTTACTTAAAAAAGAATCGGGAGATACATTTTTAAAATACTGAAAAAAAAGTCTTTCGTTGTGAAGACACGTTTCTCGTTTATGCAAAGAGAGATTTGCAAAGGCGCCAGGCGTAGCACAGCTTTTCTCTTTGGATTAAATACCCAGTAAACTTTATGTGTAATTCTGTTTACCTAAAGTATGTATATGTATATATATACTTTTATTACCACATCAAGCCGAAGAAGATAACTTGAGTGATAGACGTAGAAAAGCTTTGTCCAACAGTACCAAATGTTCTCGGTCTTGTCTTTGACATTTATTTGTTAGTACTTTTGCAATATTTGACAAAGCTTGAAAAAAATACTAGTTCATAGAACATGAGAAATTACATATTTAATTCATCGCATCCTTCTGATCCCATGTAAATTTCATCTTTTGTTTTCACTGTGGCAAGAGAGTTATACTAAGGCCGGTGATAAAACTTTACGACCAAGAAGACACCCGATAACAAAACGTTAAACATTTAACGGCATACATATAAATATGTTAGAACGAAGTTTTCAGGACTTTTTTTTCTTGGGTATTGGCAATTATGAGGATAATTGGCATTTTCCAGGATGGTCCTCAAAAAATTCTATATGTAACGTATACTTCCGGGGCCATTATGCGGCATTCACACCTAATTTTGCAAAAAAATTTTTATGCTGGACACTCGGGGTTGTGATGGGCTAAGAAATAGTTCATTAGGTTAAATTAGATTAGAATTTCAATGCAACATGTCCCAAGATTGTTTTTTTAAAAATACATCAGCTTGCCGTTGTGAGTGCCGCATGTCCTCGAAACTGTTCCTTGATATATATACACAACTCTCTGCAGATGTGTATAGATATAACTCAGTAGCACATAAATCAGAGAATGTCATGGTAAATGAACTTATACTTTTTCATGATACACCCTTATTTACGGATTTACTATATTATTCATAGATACACAAAAAAATTCCTCTAATCTCATTAAAACGTGTAACCAATGTGTTAGAAGGTTCGACTAATTCTAAGTAAAGCTCTAGGTGATTGATTAACTTCAACGTCTCTTGGCATAATAAACTATCGATAGAAACTATTGTGTCGCAAAGAAAAAAAAAAGAAAAGTAATAAAAAAAATTCGAACAAACGCCAGAATTAGAAACGTCGATTGAAAACATTTATAAATCAATAATTGTCACTTTTAGTATCATCAGCCCACACATTATATATTCAAAAATTTTATAAATTCTTGTATATTTATTACCAACTGGCAATCGTCATCAGATATAATATCAGATATAATAATTGATAATAGATTCTCAATGAACCATACTCCTTGGTCAGAACAATATGAACCCGATTATTACTCTAATAATAATTTTGGTGTTACAGAATACAAGAGACTGGTCGCTGTACATATTGGATTGTGCCTTTAGCGTCGGTGTTGTTGGTACCCTTGTAGTATTTGTCTGGAGAGGATTCTGGGTTCTTTTCGATATTTATCTGTTTCCGCAGAATCGTGAATATTCGGCTCTAGGCTCTGTAGTGAGTACTTGTTAAATATTCACGGAACTAACAATAATTATTATCCATTAATTGACTAAACTGTTCAGCCATGATGGATTCTGTTGTACTACTGCTTTGCCGTCTGACTCAATACAGACTGCCTCTACTTGTGCTACTTCCAATTCCTTCCGCTCTTCGATTATTAATGACCGATCGATGAAGTTTTGTCAATCGATACGTTTGTCTGTGACATTATTTCCTGTGCACTCAATGTATACGTACAATAAATTGAATCAAAGCGATTAGATTGACTAAATCGTCTAAGTAGGCTTAACCTAAGATATAATGTCACATAAGATTTCGCATGTCAGTGCTACGTCACTGGTTCGATTATATAATTGAATATTCGCCAATTGCATGATTGTCGAGGCGCATGGCTGACTGGTCTATGTGGTATGTCACTTTAATAGAGCTTGTTTATCACACCACGTACAATGATACCAATAAAATAATTCGCTCAATTCGTAAATAGATGATACTTAGGTGTCTGTATATCTACAGAGGCTACATACGAGTCCTGAACCATCGGCCTGTTAAGATACTGATTTCTTAAAAGGTCAATCGATAAATTTTTGACTGAAATTGACTTAGGTACTAAACATTGATTGATGTCAATCACTGATATGATTAATGACTCGCGAACTTTTAATCATTCGCATGATAATATTATTGCTAAACAAATGTGATGAATGGTCAATCAGAAAAAGGAAGAGCACACGGACCTGTACTTCCTGTACTTGACATTGAACCAATGTACACGCTCTAAAGAAACTTAAGTAACCTTAAGTAACTCCTACTATTCTAGATACTGCACGTGACAGGACTAAACGTCACGATACACAGAACTAAACCATCCCACGTGTCAGTAATTCTTTTGTCAATTCACTCTACATTCGTCATGCCGAAAGGCAGGAAGAAATTTTTCCTGGCATTAAATTCTGTAACTGCTTGAGTCAAATTGGGGCGCCTTAATCGTAACGGTGACAAAGTATGAGTTAGGTTGTTTTGAAGAATGGAAAACTATATTAATTGTAAATTTAGGTGCACTGTCTTCTACTGACATTAAAATAATGGCGGCAAAAGCAAAACTGAAATCATTGGTACGGCTGACGGAGAAGACATGGCAAATTTCTACAATGAGCGGGAGCAACAGCAGAACGGACAGTTTAGCAAGAAGCGATTAAATAATAGAGGCTCACGTTAAGTAGGTTAATTCACCGGGATTCTCGTACCTTTTGCATCCCTCTTATCTAACTAGGACGTTAACGACTGCACGAAAGGATTGAACTTGATCCCATGTATTCGACCAGATGGTATAGCCTCGTTTAAACGGTCGTGTGTAATTGTCCTATTTGAAAAATATTATAAATAAAATGCTAATCATAGTTTTTAATAACATTCGACATGTTTGACAATGAATATCGATGCTCATAAACTTATTGATATTTCAGGTAATAGGTTACGTCATAGTTACAATAACATTTGTATTGCAACCGCTGATGCGTTACGTCTGCGCTCGTCTAGAAGGTCTCGCACGTCTCGCAGCAACAGATGCATTCCTTATCCTCAGTTTCCTGGGAACCGTGAATGTCTGGCGAGGTATCTGGAACGTTCTTGAGCTCTGGTTACTTTCTGAACAGCCTGAATTATCCTGTTGGATTACCCATGTCGGCTGTTTCATCTTCCTGGTCTTGTTGAACTGCAGCAATTCGGTCCTCGTTCGTGGAGTCTACATCGACGCTGAGGAAGAGGATGGAAAATGTGTAGTTTTTCCGTGTCACTACTTACGGCTTTTTTTCAAGGTAATATTCTAAAATATCCGCCAGGGGGATAAAATTTGTTCGAAGTAATTTGAAAATTCAATATTCAACACTTTTCCATTACATCTTACAGATCAAACGCGAGAAAAAGGAGGCGAGACGACGAAACCTTATAGCAGCTTCGAGAGACTTTTCCTCGCGTAACGAAGTGAGAGGAAAGGAAACTGAAAATGGAGCGCTCTTGAACAGTGCAGTATCCACGATTATCACCGGAAATCCAGAATCCCTCGTGTAAGAGGAAACGAGCCACTGAAACATCCAAAATCGAAGAAATAGTAGATTATAAAAACTGTGCGGTAAAAATTCTTTGGAACAGTGAATATTTAATTACATCTTACAAACCGTCAGCTTATAAGCCAAAATCAAGATAACGATCACTTCGCGTAATGCATTGAGGAACATTCAAAAATCGGAAGCATCGAAGTCATCGAAAAGTTAAACCGATCAGACGTAAATCGCTCAAAACTATTAAAACGATACATTTCGTTCTCGCGATCACGGCGACCGTGTAAATCCTGTACATAAATAATATGCTCATAGTTCGAAGAGGTGATGCTAAACAATGCGTGTTAGAAATGAATCGACGTGCAATGTGTGCGTGATATTAAAAACACGATGGATAAACAATATAAAACGGTAACAAAGATGAAAGTGACATGTGCTGTATTAGTCGCGAATCCAATACTCCTATCCGTATGTCCCCCCAGCAAACACAACTTGTTACTGATACATTGCGCACTTTTAACGCCGTAAGGTAACAATTGTTATCTTATAGGAACGTTAATATAATGTAATATTTCCATGTCACTGCATTAAAACGGATATTGGAAAGGGTTATGTTGTCTTTTGGTAACTCTGAATCAGAATGTGATGTATCATAAATTATATTATAATTACATAGATGTACTATTCCAGTAAATATATCTCGATTATATTTCAACTATATAAATGTTACGTTGCCCTACTCTATTATGGGAACACTCGTGATTAGTCAAGAATATAGCGTATTTGAAAACGGGCCAATTAAAGGCAAACATGAGACGAAAATCATTGATTCTTTCAAATCGGCATTTCATGGAGCGGAATCGCGGAACGGAACGCGTGTTTAATATATCTGTATATATTTTTTTTTTCAATCTATAAAGATACGTTGAGGTACATAATTACTTGTATCTTTATAGATATAGTGTGTTCAGAAAAAGGTATTACAAAAGCTGCTTTTGATAACCATACGGCGGACTGGATTAGGTTTGCTAAACAAAGAGAGCTACGAGATGCAAATAAAAACGTGGTAGATAAAGAATAAGCATCAGAAGAATATAAATCTCGCTTTTTTATTTCATTTATCTCTATGCTGATTTAAGAAATTCTATTTTTGTTATATCTTATTATGTTGCATAACAGAGTGATAAAATAAATATTAACAAGTTTCAAATTCGCTACTTTTATTTCATGATATATTATACAGGATGAGTTTAGAGAGATTCCAAATTTGTTGCTGGTTTCGCATCATTAACACCACAATTTTAAATGATTGATGTGAGCAATGATACTAACAGAAAATTACCTATTATCAAAAATGGAGTTTAGTAGCAGGATGCCAATATGCTTTTTAGATAACATTATTTATCTCTATTTTATTAATAGGTATTTTTGCTAGTACGATTCATCTCAATCTACATATAAATTTCTAGTGACAGCGGTGCAAAATTACAACCAAATTTCGAACTTCTCTGAACTAACCCTGTGTACCTGTATATATGTATATTTTACTATGCCTTATCCATTATGAATTAACATTATAATGCAGTTACGTGGGTAATATTGCTATATTATTACAACGAAGTAACTATTTTTGTAACAAGTTACATTTCCGCAATATCATGGTAATATTCATTGGGTGAGAAATTACTTCACGTGTTTAATCACTTGTTATTACTAGTTTTATTACTATTATATTACATTTAGAAAAGTGTGTTTGCTGGGTGTCTTTATCACGAGGATACAGTAACGTTGCGAATGGCTGTGAACGAGTATAAAAAGCGCGCATAAATATCCGTTAAAAATAATTGTTATTAATGAAGGAAGTAAGAGCAAGGAAAAAAGGCACGGTATGTAAATACTAAAGAACCACGCGAAATCGTACAGTTAGTGCATCTTCTGTTTGAACTATAAAACAGCGTTAATATGTATTAACAAATTATAAGTGATAATTGAGAGGGAATGACGGACTGTTGGATACCCTGCGTGCATACCCTTGGCCAATACGTACATACCTACATACGAAGGAGATATTAGAAGTACAGTACAATCAAATGCTATTTATATATTTATTGTAATGAACTTCGGAGTCACTGCATGTCTACACGTGCGCACAGATGTATGTGCGTATGTATATATATATATACACCACACGTAACGTCGACTAGCCTAATTACACTCATGTAAATAAATCGCACTTTAATGTCCTCAATGTCAATGGCAGCTTTCCGGTAATTCCTAAGTAAGTCAACGATAAATTATTAATTTAATTTCAATCTAATTATCATGAGGAACAGTAGGTGCACAATAAATAGTGAAATAACAAAAATTCAATAGAAATGCAAGTAAAATAGAATAAAAAGTGTATTAAAAAAAAGTTACTCAAGTAGACCAATTTTATATTGTTACGTAGCAACGTCGAAAGCATATTTGCTGGATAATTATTTAAAGGTAACCATGACGAGAATCAACGATGAATATGAAATCGAATTGATTCGTACAAGTTCAAAGTCTTCATTATCTTGATTAATCTGGTAGAATGGGAAGTGTATAGGGACTTGTATGAAAAAACAAAAGGACCTTGGACAACAATGGTAATAGGTTACACACGATAAACGGATCATTATGAATTGGCCTAACCTTCTCCCCGGCATCCTGTACACCCTGCAGTCTCTGCACTTATACAGCAATTACGACGTCACGGCGTACTAATAATTAATTAACTAGAAATAATGACGGAACAATGGCGGTACGCACGATGGGAAGTGCTTAGTTCTGCGATCAGCGGCTGCCCTCCTGGCCTATATTTAATTTTTATACAATAGCCAACGCCGGTACAATTGATAGGGAAGGTTGGTGGAGGTCGAGGGTTTCGAAACTTCTTATACGGTGAATTAGTTATGCGCATACCCCGATGGATAATTAGACTCTTGGGACATAGGGGTGTTTGGGCCGGGACAGGAGGTGGGGGCCTCGTCGAATGCATTATTTGGATGCATCACAAAAGCTGCATAGGAAATTCGACAGATGGAGTATTTAATAGTCTGGAAAAAGAAAAAGCCACAGAGGTCGTTATCGTTGTGTAAATTGTCATCCTAAAGTTTTATTTAGATCTTTAATGCAAACCGCGTCGTGGTACTTTTTTACACGAACTGCTAGACGCTTTACGTAACGGTAGTTGGCAATTTAAAGCTTGTATACTCTTTTTTTCTTGTTTAACGCAAAATACTTTGGCGGCTAACGAGCACTCGGCGAGTTGCGTAATAAACTGTCAACGTCGCGACGACCGCTCATGCGACGTACGACCACGGAGAAAAGCTAACGAGCCTGTTTATTTATTGACGTAAAAATAAAGCGTTCTTTGTTGGGCAATGGTCACTTTTTTAGACGCCGATGGATTTAGTTTTTTAATGCCAAAAAACTATAATGATATATGAGCCTGTGAAGTGTCAAGGTGCTCGATGAAATTTTATGAGAACTTACAGAGATAATTAGGTCGTGATATTATTCGATAGTTTAGGGATGATTTAGTTTATTTTATCATAGAAAAAAAATGCAAACTAATCATACATTCTTTTTCACGAATTAAAAGGTCGAGGCGTATAACTAATTCTCTCGTATGGCAAATACGGAAATTGTTATTGAAAACTATAATATATCATGATGCGGGTGAATCAATTTACTGTGGAAGTAAAGAGATTGTTAATGATTTGTTGAAAGAGAGTAACGATTTTAATGGAGCAAATAATTTCTTTACAAAAGATCATTTATCACTGAACTAAAGGGCTTGTTAAATGTTGTATTTCGTGTTTAACGAGTCTGCGGGATGAAATATTTGAACAACGTCGATCGATTGCCAATCAATCGCCAATGGGCGGTTTGTCTAATGAGGAAAGAGTGGGGAGTCTATTTGAGGCGTCGCGACGCCACGAGTGCAATAAGAGTCAGTTCGTAAGTCGTATGAAGAAGAGGTGAGGAAGTGCCACTGATCGTAGTAAAAAGAAAAACAACTAAGAGCGTAGATTGGCAAACAGTATAATAAAATAAGCCAGTCGGTCAAGTGCTAGAGTTTCGTTAGTTTGTCGAGAGTTTCGCCCACTCGGAGGTGAAAGGGCTTGTTAGATAATAAAAGTAACAAGAGGAAACCTTGACAATCGTCGAAAGAATGGGAGCCGATGACCTTCTTGCTGACGAGCCATTGGTATCCGTCGAGTTCGAGGTGTTCGGAAAGGTGCAGGGTGAGTTCTTTAAGGTTACGTGTCTCGAGTATATCTGAGGCGTGTATTGATCTCTGAATTAAAAAATCTAAATACTCAGAGACAGTATAATCGCCTTTCTAGGTGTGTATTTCACTAAATATGTCAGAGATATCTGTCTGCAATTGGGAATAAGCGGCTGGGTGAAGAATAGTAAAAGAGGAACAATCCTTGGAAAGATGCAAGGACCACGTGCCCTGGTTGATCAAATGTAAGTGAATCTTAATAATGAATGGTTAACAAGTGAGAGAACGATAAAAATGAAAATTAATGAGAAGAAACCTGATTACCTATTCTGCTTTAAAAGGAAGAGAGACATCGTGATAATCGTTTACGCGTAATTCGTATTCGCGGTATGTAACCACACTTGCGATTACACGGAGGATCTTGCGATGATTTGAAAATTGGCGAGTGACGTAGTCGACAGGCGCTTATAATACCCTTTTTGGAAAAGGGCATCACATATGCAATGTTTCCAAGTATCTCTCTCTCTCTCTCTCACACACACACACACACATACACACATTATTCTCTCTTTTCTCGGATCGTTTGTATTCGTTGACCGTTACGCGCGTGACCTCAGCGGTAAATTGAGGAGTACCATTAGGTCGAAGACTGGCATTAATAACGATTTAATGGAGTAATGGGGCCTCCGATGCATCACCACCTCCTTCGTCCGCGAGTCATCGCCGAATTACTTGAAAGAGTCTTGCCCCCTCGTATGACAACTTATGGTATAGATATATTCATATACGTAGATAGAATTGATATCATACAATTCCAAGAGACACTGTCCTCGTTTGATACCGTCTTTCAAAAGCGTGCGGGAGAAGATCGAAGGCCGATGAATGTGAAGAGAATCGAATCGCTGTTGTTATTTCGAGAAGTGAGCCAGACCTACTGATCCATTTTCCGTGTTTGTACATAGTACCTAGTTACGATAGGCGAGATCGAGTGCTTAGTATGTTCCTTAGAAGATTGACAGATGGCGACGGTTCGAAAGAGTCTCGAGTATGTCATAAGTATAATTCTGTTGAATTAATATTGGTCATACAATATAGATGGATCGTTAGAAACGGACGAAAAATTAAAAGAGAAAAAGGAAATTCAATTCATGGATTTACCTTAAATGTAATCAAATTAGCCTGTTGCCGTTCATGAATCTGGTGAACGTATAGCTTCTCGGTCTAGGCCGAAAGTAACATTTTCTGGCTTAACCCCAAAAGGAAGTCGACTCAAATTAAACCCTGACGTTCTTAAAATATTTTCAATGCATTGCATATAGATGTGAAAGATATTGGTGACTTTGATCACAGCATCCCTTCCTGTTGCAATGACAATATGTCACTTAGCTCGGCTTCTCCTTATTCGAGTATACCACTTTGTCGAAGCTGTATAAAAATACCTGAACGCGGTCTGATTAGATTCTAATAATAATTAAGGAGTACTTATGTGAAGTGGTATGTAAGGTATACGTACCTATGCTAGATATATAAACTAAGGGAGAAGATAGTCGACTGGTATTAGTGAGCAAATGACAACTTTGATAGCCAATTTGGCGACAAGGCAAACATCTTCAATGGCGTAGAATTATGTGAAATGTTGATTGAAACTTATTATGTCATATTATTACAGGGCACAATGGTTGTCCACTGTAGGAAGTCCCGGAAGTGTGATCGACCATTGTGAATTCACAAACTGGGAAAATGTCCAGAGGCCACAGTACCAAGGATACACGATTCGCTTCTAAATGAATGGTGTACCACGAATTCGTCTGTTGGACTGTCATCTGACAGTTGGCGGGACTCTGCAAGATGACTGGGATATTAATGAATGAATTATCAAGTGAGCATTCGGAAATCACAGGTGCCAAGAAATGTACAAGAGGAGAAGATTATTGAAAGTAATCAAACGACAATGGCGCAATGTCTTTAAATAGCCTGTTACTATATTGTTTGTATGTATAGCCGTTTGTGGAAAGGAGAATAATTTATATGTAACGAACGACACAGAATATTTCTACGAAATAAATCAAACCAAGGAAAATATATTCGCGCTGGTAATTATATTTCATGTGGAATCAGCTTTATATTTCAAATATATCTCCAATTCCTTATGAACGATAACGATAGCTGTTAATACTCATATTCATTTATATTCAGCAGTTTAATTCGTTAACCTGACTACTTAGTTAATTATATTGTTTCTGATTATCTGATTATGCCAATTGGTTAGTTAAACTACAAGTGCTAAGTCGCTTGGCAATCGTCCCTTCGGATCATTGGTGTCATGTACACATACAGTTTGTACACCCCAGGGGTAATAATAAATTCCATTAAAATTATTATTAGAGACGAGGAATCGTCACTCCGCAAATTCTACAAACTTTCTATGTCAAAATGTTAGCGTATATTGCGAAAGAAAGTATTACATATTTCGATCCGTCAATTTCTTTTTTTTTTCGTCCAACGAGGTAATGTCTCAATAATCGAACTGCCAAGTAACTTGCGTACAAGTCTAATGATAATGCGTGATATTTTGACGTTGCTGGCAAAATTGACATTAAATCGAAAATTGTGACGAAGAACACTTTATACGGTAAATATTTTGTAATCGATCATTGCCTTATTTGTACAGCATAAGGAGACAATATTTAAGCTGAATAAGAGTCAGTTATCTTACGAAATACAATGGCCCTAGGAATAAAATAAAAGTCTGAACGTCTTTCGTTCAAGTTTCAGAATACGTAACATTGGTTTTACAGTCGTGAGTCTATGCAATGAGAATATTAATTGCAACGATAGTGGCTCTGCCACTTTTCCGAGCATCCCTTTTCGAAGAGTTTAAAAAAGCAAAGGCCGAAAAAAATGGATTTCAAGAATTGATCGACACAACAGCTCTGATAGTGAATGAGAATATAAAAATCTTAAAGACTCGTTATGTGGCGACTATAGGCACCGGAAGTGCCATAAGTCAGAGTGTCATGAAAAAAATTAACTCAGGCCTAACTACACCCTATGAAAAACACGGTTTGACAGAAAACGTGTTAGTCTTCCTGGACTCGTATTCCAACGTCTCAAATCTAATATTACAAAGAATAGAATATTTTTCTAGGCGTGGAAGATTTGTACTGTGTGTCATGGATCGTTTTAATAGTACAACGGATTTGAAGATGAAATTCCTGAGAAAATTACAGGATCTCTGGGTAAACAGAGTATCCCAAATAATACTGATAGCAATAGTTGAGAATGAAGTTAACGTCTTCGGTTTGAAATTGTATCCTCCCAATGTCTGTTTCCCGATAAACATGATAAAACTAGCCACGTTAATAAACGGAAGCCTCGTTCGTAATACGCCACTTTATCAACGAGTAAAGAATCTAAATGGCTGTCAGTTACGAGCAGTCACTTCTAATGGATTGCCATATGTGGAAATTTATATAGAAAATAACATAACAAAAGTACGTGGTATCGAAGGAAACTTGATAAACATCATGGCGAAGCGAATGAATTTCACCGTTAAAGTAACAGATGCTGCTGAACAGATAAATTTAACTAACTCTGATACCAAAGAATTTATACGTCTAAATTGGTCTGATATCTGCTTTGGCGCAAAACAAGTGGCTGCAAATAAAAAAGTTGAAGCTAGCGTCTTTCTATGGGATTGTGAGAAAGTCTGGATCGTACCGAAGTCTCAACCGCTTCTTATACTAAAACATGAATTTTTACCATTTGACAAGTATGTTTGGATATCAGTTATCATTACCATGATAATAGGGTTTGTCGTTTTTAAAACTTTTATCGATGATAAGCATACAAGCATTCTTATGTTATGGTCCTTCTTTTTGGGTGTAGCAGTAGAAATGACCAGCTTACCAAAACGTTTGTCTGCAAGAATTTTTCTGACTAGTTGGCTCATCTTTAGCTATGTTATCACACGTGCATATCTTAGTTCTATGGAAGGTTTTTTAACAAAACCTGAATTCGAGCCAGAGATCGATACATATGATCAGCTGATAAATTCAAACATTCCTATCAATGGAAAGAATTACATGCGAATGTATTATTGCTCGGAGAATGATATAATTAGCAAAATTATATGTGAGAGATTCGTTCCTCGTACTACTCATGAGGTTTATGATGATATTAGAGTAAAGGGTGTTACTGCAGCTTTTATATCGAAATTAGGAATTGTGGAAAATTTGAAATTCCTACGGGACCATGAATATCATGTGATGAAGGAGAACGTCGTGAAGTATACAATAGTATTTTATGTACAGCTTGGTGCACCATATCTCGAGGAAATAAATCATATTATTACTTGTATGCTTGAGACTGGATTTATTGAATTATGGGTGAGACAGAATATGTTGACACAGAGTCCTCTGAAGTTTCACCGAACCGAATTGAAGATACAGCATATTTCAGGAATTATGTGTATAACAGCTATAGGATATACCATAGCGATCTTAATATTTTTGATTGAATGCTTCGTCGGATATTACGTACAATATAAGGGAAAAAATATGTAGTAAAGTATGGTTGATTACGACAATTTCTGTTTAAAGAAAATAGTGTAATCGTTAAAGAATTGTGTATTTCCTAAGCTACCATTAAAATATTTATTTGTACAATGAGAAAGAATTTTTATTCTATATTAGTACTATAATTAATCTACACAACCTGCTTTAGATTGTAATTGGAGTCGACAATAACTTAGATATTAAACTACTATCGCTCTAAATATTATACATCAAAATTGATAAATATAAATGTCGCAGAAAACCAAAATATGAACACACTGCGACTTTCTGTTTCACTTAACAGATGTTTTATACACTATGAATTTTTCAATTTCAAGAAAATCAACATGAATGCGAATGAGTAATTGCTCGATTAGGAGGATTAATTTTTTCCTTTATAAGGTCACTCCGTATCTAATCTAGCACAATAGTTTATCGTAAAAATGTTTTTAACACTTGGATAATAATAGCAAAATACCACTTTTAGCTCTTAAATATCAGTGCCAGTAGGATTAATGTCGGATCGTAGAATCTTACCTCATCGCACATTTTTAAATCACAGCTCAGGACTTTCGAGAATGGGCCGTCACGTCTTTCCTTCGTAGATGAACGTAGCATCAAGCATAAGCTGAGCAAGATGATAATCACAATGATTTTCTGGCAAATGTCTTGATACTCTACGAACTAATTCAACAGTATCGTCATTTGAACAATTTGTAAAGACTTCTCCTGGTACATTCTACAGCAAGAAACAAGAATCCCAATTATATTAAATTATATGTAGTACTGAAAACAGCTATATGAAAATTAAATCGTTGTACTCACAAGGCTCTCCAGATATTTAGTAAGTGCTGGAATTATTCTTGAAACTTCTTCAAGAAGATCAGGTGTTTTGAACAGATAAGCCATCATTCGTTTTCCAGCAATAGGTAATAAATTACTGGCCAACGTTTCTGTATCATTTACAGCAGTCACAACCTGCATAAGCAAAAAAAAACAAGAAAGTTGTATTAGTGTAAAAAGAATTGTAAAAACGACGAGTGAGGAACAATATGATACACTTACTTCTTCTGCTAATCGGTCGAACCCGTTAATATATAATTGGCACACTTGATGAATCCGTAATTCATCATTATTGATTTTCCAAATGGATGCCAGTGTTTGACATTTGCTCATCCATAGAATCGCTTGAGTGGAACTTAAATTATTTCCTTGGGTAGTTTCTTGGTGAATTGAATCCATAGAGGCAGTGATAACGCGACATAGAAATTCTGTTCTTGAATTATCCCTCTTATCATCTCGATACCATGTAAGCATTGCTTTATCGGTTATATCTTGGAAAAAGTACGGATGTGCCTAAGCAGAGAAGTGCTTATTAAATTCATAAACAATCTAGAAATATTATTATACTTACCACTGATTCAAACAAATTGTTTAGTGGCCTGTTAATTTTAAGATTAAAATGTGCTATCATGTGCAGCACATTGGCCAGTTGCAGATGCAGCATTACCAACTCGTAACAGGCTGGTGTCTGCGAAACAGCTAATGCAGCAAAGGGCTGAGGACCAGCCGGATGTCCTTCCCATAATTCTTCAGTCTTCACAATCGAACTTTTCTCAGCCTCTAATACTTCCGCCTATGTGTGAATGTACTAATATCTTAGATCTCAGAATTCAAATGATACAAGATATTGACATATCAAGAAAACTGCCTTACATCCAAGAATATATCCAAAAAAGTTCCACAATGCTGTAATAATGTTGTCAATTGTATATCAGAAAGACCAATATCCTGCATGCACAACCTTTCCTTTGGTAGTTTACCAAGCTTATTCATAAGCTTGGCAGCTGCTTCCATTCTTTTTTTCATATGTAGAGTCCAGAGAAGGCAACAAACGCCTAAGATAAAATTTGATTGATAACAATTTCTTATTGATTAGCCTGTTATAACTTATATGCTTACCTTGTCGCATATGCTTCATAGGAATTTGACGTAACACTGCTAGCGTCGCATCTAACGCTTCTAATTCCGTGACATCCTTGTTCCACGCCATTGCAAATTCCCAGCAAAGATTCGCAAGCAAAACGCTACTAGTTAAACTATACGGAAAGTGGCGTTTCAACAATGAAATTTTTTCTGGAAAATATAGATAAAATATTGCACAGAATAATAATAGTTGACCTATAATGTACTGTGTATTCTTATACTAACTACCTAATACAAAGGCTTGTGCAGTGGTATCGGCTTTAGCTTCGCTACCAATTTCTACGGATACAGACAACAGTTTCATTTGATCCTGCTGAGAAAGTTCAGCCGCTGCAGCTTCGTCCAAGGAACCAGCCATTTTAAGAGAATCAATGGATAATTCCATATGATCAAACTCGACATCCGTAGTGTCTATTAAACGCGCAGGATCGAGACCAGCTGATGCTAGCCATTTGGCAACGATTTCAGAGACAGATCCTATACAGCAACATAATTAAGACAAGAAATAATGTTACTCAAATTATAGTAAGAAAATTTAACTTTTGTACCTTTTCCTTTAGAGAGTACAGTTCCTAATGAAATATCAATTTTTTCAAAAGGTATCGAAAAGAACGTGGTTGTGTTATCCGATGGAGGCGGATGGCTAAAATTATAAGGTCTAGATTATATACCCATATTTTTTCGATGAACCATGATATAAGATTAATAAAAGATATTTTTTTTAATTAAGTTGCCTTTTTTTAACATAACTGACCTTACGACGGCATTCAGTATTGTAATATCTTCTAAATTACCAATGAGCAACGTAAATTGGCAAGTATCTTTGCTAACATTCTCCCATTCACTAGTTGAACTACACATCTCTTCCTCTGGCGTCGAATTGGCTTTCTTATCTTGATTCTGTTCCATTTTCTGTACCTCATTGCCATTCTTTACATCCTCACCTTCATTCCCATTATCATCCTTAACTTTATTATAATGTAGCTTATCACGATTCTTTTCAATGGTCATAGCAACAGCTCTACACGCTATAGCAGCTGTCAATGCTTGAAAAGGTTTTGTAGAATATGTCAATGTATTCCTAGCGTCCCTCCACCATGAGGAGATTTCGTTGTATTCTGCACATATTTCTTCCACATCTTTGAATAAGAAAAATTAATAATTTATCCTTATTCGTATTAAATACAGTAGTATTCAGAGGGAATATAAAAAAAAAAAGTATCCTTACCACCCAAGAAGCATACTGCATGTAAAAGTTGAGTGAACCGTTTCAATTCCATTTGTAGGGTTGTTCCTGGTTTTTTTTTTAACCAATATATCAGGGCAAGTTGCATCATTGTTAATGGTTGAATATTACTTTGTGCTGCAGCTTCACGCCAGGTTGTAACTGAATCATTTGAATACATCCACCCTTGGTATATTAATTCAGCTGAGGAATATATACACTTATACTCATTCAGTGATAGATATATAATGCAAACCTTATTCAATGAATGTACTTACAGATTTGACATTTTTTCTCATAAGTCAAATCTTTCTGTAGCATGACAGGACCTGGACTACCAAATTCGAAGCATGATAGAAAATCTAAAAAAGTTCTGCCATCTTCTTTAAAAGTTACTCTTCCTTGAGATCTAGGGTTTGCATTTTCGAAATCACTTAAAGTATTTGAAAGCTTTAGGATTCTGTGCACCTCCCTTTCGGATGTTAATAGCATTGATGACAATTCTTTGGCAGTAGGAATTTTATCGGATGCAATAGTATCATATTCCGGAGGGCAATCAAATTGTGAACGTACAAATTTATAGAATTCTGTTGCTCTCTGTAATTGCGTGGATAATTGATAGAGAGATTTTGCAGCTGGTTCTAGTTCATCCCCTTCTGAAATATTCGGAAAGGAATAAACTATAATGGTAGAGCTCTAGAAACCTAAAGTCTGAAACTGCAATCGCACGTGAATGACTATAGTAAATAATTACATACCGTATTGCACAAGCTTATCAACAAAGCATTTTAGCGCCGCAAGCAATGCGTCTGGCACAATATGCTTGTTGGTCATTAACATTTCAATGACCTGTAATCTGACCTCGTTAGTTTTCAAATCGAGGCATATATTAGCTACCTCGTTTATCAACCTTTCCTCGTCGAACTCTTCCTCACGCATAAAGGCCTTCAATTTCTTTAATAGATGAACGTCTCGAGCTCTTTTACCGTTTTTACTACTGAGTGCAAAATGAAAAGGCACCGTGATCTCCTTTAGTCCTCCAAGAGGATCCATGAATATGCAGGAATACTGAGCATGATTGGTATGATTAATAACTATGTCGTTTAAGCCCAACAGCCCATAATTTGTATAAAGTAATCTAAAGAGTAATGATAATTATTTTTAAATTCAGTATTAAAGTCTGAAACGCTTGAAGGAATTGATGTATCATTACCTACCGTCCATGTTTACTCGCGGAAAATGTTGTGATCTTAGTACCCTGCTGTGCACCCCAGATATCTATAATGCCTTTCTTAGGCGCATATATTACTAAGAAAAGTGCGGTGCGCAAGGGATGACCATGGGACGTCTTAGAATTACTTTTCCCATGGCCTTTGTGCGATACGCGATGTTTCTCTTCACTAACTTCAATCCATCCACACTGGGCATCCCTATAGCCTTTCCACATTCTTAAAGCAATGCCTCGTCTATTGTCTACCAAAGTGACCCTACCCATAGCATCAGTGACAACCGAGAGCATCTTATTTGGACTGATAATTATGCAGTCACCCTCTCTCATAATGTCGCTCAGACCGAATCTACAAATCATAGCTTCGGCCGGCTCTTGTACCGGTCCCTTTACTTTTTCGGGAGAGTTAGGGACCTTTGAATTTCCACGAAACCACCTGCTCAGAGAAAATATTCATTAGTCTCTATCAAAATTGTACATAAAATTGGTCAAAATCTTGGTACGACTTACGGAACCGCAGTTCCTATAGCACTGGCCAGTTTGCTAGCCATTGCAATGGCAACATCGGATAAAACGGGTGCAGTTCCTCCCTCCAATGCATAATGAAATCCAATAAATGGTCTTTTGCCTGTCGCCATGATTAAACTATGCTGTGGAGCACTAGAGCGATACGTGGCATTATATCCGCCGCAAATGGACGCGGTCATTAGGTGATCGAAAGTATTAACGGACGTTGTACCAATAACTTCGCAATCGTTTATAATGTCCTGATTTTTGAAGCCCCATTTCTTATACGTCAAATTTGTCGCTGGGGGCTTATCATTACAATTCGCCTGTACTAAAAAGTATATATATTATCTTTACTTAGCCAATGATATCTTTTTATATGCAACTAAGGCATTCTTTGTGATATTGCATCCAAAAATGTTTGGATTACCTCGCGCTAGATGGTTCCTACAAGCTCTGAGAGTAGAAAATAATGGAAATCCCTGCAGTATGCATACAGCAGTACTGTATGATACGTGAATTTCTTCTGATAAGCTGGTGTCCCCAGCATGTCTTGGTACAGAATATGACTGGCATTTTATTCCTAATACTGCTTCACTGTGAAGCTGCTCCTCTACTAGTAGTGGTCCTGTCTATAATAGAAAAAGTTCTGTTGTGTAATTTACGACCAATTGTAATTTATAAATTTTGGGTATGCTTACTTCTGCATAAAATCGAATGAAACCTGTCGAAAATCCTACAGCAATACATGTCCAATCTGGACCACTACCAGCACTTGCTTTACCCAGCGATATTAGAGGCAGACATGTCACCGCAGTTATCCATTCACTAGAAAGTAATCCAATAACTACATGGTATATATTAAAAATTTATAATAGTTTCAATATGTTAATACCTTAAACGTAGAATTATATATTAATCAAACTATGATGGAATGCTTACTTTTGTTCCTTTGCAATTTCTCCATTCCATGTTACATAAAATTTATTTTTAATTTCTCCTGTCTCTTGAGAATCCCATTTTGCTGGAAAGATATATTTTATAATTGAAGAAATGCTCCTAATATTATACCATATGTACATAATATACATCTAATCATGTGCTAATTATTTCTAACTTAAAACAGCATATAGTACTTAACTATCAAAATATATTTATAAAAAAATATTCTGGCATACTCTTGTAAAATATATGTTATTATTCCCATATAATAATATTTTGATCACAAAACAAATATCATCACAAAACTTACAAAATGGAGACTGATATAACAATGACAATCTGCATCTACGATCCACATGAATAATGTTGTAAAATATATGACATTTAATACTTACAGGATAAAATAACAATGTTTTTATTCCATGCCATTACCAATACATCTCCAGCTGATGACAAGGAGATCAAGATATCTTGAAGGGGTAATTCGTTTCCAGGAACATGATCAACTGAAAAGTTAGTTTGATGATTTTAACCTCATTGACACCTGTTATAAATATTAGCAATAAATAGTATGATGCACTTTGAAATATGTAACTAACATTTAACAACATCATCGCCAAGTAAACGATCCTTGACATTAGACGGATCAATTAAATTTGCGATCCCTTTAATTTGACAGGACATGTCTCATAACAATAGCAACAAAAAGTTCTTTTGGATTTAGTCAAAGCGCAGACTGCAGTGTATGTACTACAACGATTGCACTGGTCAAGATATTTAGAAAAAGTAATACGTTGGATTCAAAGGTTCCGAATCATAACATGTTTTTGAGAATGATCTTATACTGCGGAAGTTTTTCAAACGTCGACTCAACGTTTATCTGCACGTTAATATATCTGTCAGTTTAAGGGAAGGGATGTTCTTGAGAATGATAGTGTAATGCAGAGATCTAAAATTGACATAATTCAGCAGGTCAAAATGCAATTTTCCTTGTCATCTTCGTTAATACCAATTGCCACAGTAAATCTTCGGTATCGCGGTACCCCATTTTTTAGGATTTTATGAATTTTCAACTCAAAATGAAGCACACGTGTTTGCATGACGTCACGTGACGTTCGGCTGACGTCAAAGGATCTAGCCGCTTATCCGACGTACGATTGGACACATTAAACAGCCACGGCCAATCGCCAGTCACGTCTCTCCGCAATGGTCGCGTAAAATCTTCAGCCATCTTGTTATTATTTTCGAAAATCTTTAGGTTGGGTTTTGCGACGACGTAGTGCCGAGTTTTCTGGTTTTCTCTCGAAGAAAATAACACGAAATTCGCATGCAACTCGAGCGGCGAGGGCTCGACGAACAACGGCCTCGGTGGGTATCGCGCGTTCACAATTCCTACCTTTCGCTGGCGATCGCAAAACGGCGAAAGCAGAAACGCCAGAGACTTGAGAGAGACGGAGAGAAACGACGAGTGTGTGAAACGAGGAACGAAGTTGATCGCGCGCGGGAATTGTCGGTTGTGTGTTTGGGCCCTTTTGTGCTTGTGAATAATCGCGACTCGGCATATCGCGATTGCCGGTGCTGCGAAACGTGTGTTTTTTTACGTCTGAGACGAGAATTTGTGTGCGGGAGTCAAAACGGTACGTCCAAACATCTCATAGGAGACTTCGCCCGTTGGGCAACGACGCAACCAGAGAAAAACGCAACCTGGGCCCCGAAAACACGCCAAACCCAACCTTTGTCTAGAATTATTTGATCTTTCTGATACCGCTCCTCATCGCCCGAGCATTCTTATTGACACCGCCAAAAGTCTTTCAGATCTTCCAAACAACGCGCGATTCCAATTTCACATAACCTTCTTTGCGTTTGTCAAATCTAGGTTAGGTCGGTCGGTCGCAGTGCGCTGACCTCCCCCGCGGCACGTTTTCTCTGGTTTTTTTCAGTTTTTGCGACCAAGCCACGTCCTCCTATAACTTTGGTTGCCCTAATGCGTGTCCTCCTAGGTTTTCGCACGTGTAGTTGTTCTGAAAGAGACAAGTATACTATCTCTTATGAAAGAGCGAAAATTTCATCTATCTTGCATCTACGAATTCCAGAATTTATCTTTTCTTAATTTCGTCTAACTTTTCGCCTCGTCAACAATTCTACTTGCACTTTTAAATTATGAAGAACAATTTTTTGTAAAAAACAGCGCCAATAGATCTATGTATATAAGATGTAGTATTTTACTTTGTACTCTATACAAAGGACCATACAAGAGGCAAGGTCTTAACTGTATCTATTAATTTTATTAAATATACAGCAAAGAAACAATGACTATACTTGAAATGTTTGTCTCGTGTTTCTATACATTATATTTTTCTAGCTACCTGCATAGTTTGCATTATAGTAAATAATAACTTTTTTGGATATTATAATCATGAATTCCGATCTGCATATAGTATCAATTTTCATGTGTTCGACAATATATCATCTAAATATATATTCATACGTTATCATTATACTGATTAAGCGATTATTCTGTGTATATCAATTTTATAGTAATTAATAAAAAATTATCAGGTTTCTTTTTTTTTTAATTTTTGAAGATATATAATTTACTTTTTACAAAAAATACAATATAAGTTTACTTCTAACAGATTAAGTTTATTATATATTGCATATCATATTTTATATTTGTCATTAAGAAATGGATTGCAGTAAATCATTAGATTTGGTATTCAGTAACGTAGCTATAGTTATATATAATGGTAGTCACTTCTTGAAATATTAACAAATATTTTTCTATTTAGATTGAGTGTGTGAAAGGAAATCCTCTAAATAAGCATTATGGCGACATTGGCTGAACAAGCATCCAAGCTGCTGGATTTTAACCAGAAACTGGACATAACACTCCTCGACAACATAGTAGGATGTATGTATACTGGAATGGGTGAGCAACAGCGAGTTGCACAAGAAGTGCTTACTACACTTAAGGAACATCCAGATGCATGGACACGCGTTGACACTATTCTAGAATATTCTCAGGTATCTGAAGTTTTTGATGCTTTTACGTACTATATTGGGTAATTGAATGTACTTCAATCGAATACATGAAACATATTTGTTACAGAATCAACAAACAAAATATTATGCCCTACAAATTCTGGAGCAAGTGATAAAGACACGGTGGAAAGTACTACCAAGGAATCAATGCGAGGGAATAAAAAAATATATTGTAGGCCTCATTATCAAGACAAGCAGTGATCCGGAAACCATGGAGGCCTCTAAAGTTTATCTTAACAAACTCAATATGATCCTTGTCCAGGTAAATAAATACACGAGTTTTTGTAACATACTATATGTCATGGACGTTCATTGTAAATACAAATTCGTTATCTCTGTGAATTGCGCGTCTTGTAGGTGTTAAAGCGTGAATGGCCAAAGAACTGGGAATCATTTATTGGCGACATTGTAGGAGCAAGTAAGACAAATGAAAGTCTGTGTCAGAATAATATGGCCATATTGAAGTTATTATCAGAGGAAGTGTTTGACTTCTCTAGTGGACAAATGACGCAGACAAAAGCGAAACATCTAAAGGATACCATGTGTAGTGAATTCTCACAAATTTTTCAACTTTGCCAGTTCGTTATGGACAATTCGCAAAATGTCCCACTAGTGGCGGTTACTCTAGAAACTCTATTGAGATTTCTTAACTGGATTCCCCTTGGGTATATTTTTGAAACTAAACTCATCACCACTTTGATATTCAAGGTATGCTTTTGAAAAAAAAGATATTTGTAATGATCGCTATTGCTTTACTAAGTTTGATTCTATAATTTCCTTATGTACCTTAATGTTTGCAGTTCTTGAACGTTCCGACATTTCGAAACGTCACTCTCAAATGCTTGACCGAAATTGCTACTGTGACTGTGACCAATTACGACGACATGTTTGTAGTTCTATTTGCGAACACGATGCAGCAGCTGGAGCAAATGCTGCCTCTCGAAACTAACATCCGTGACGCATATGCGGTCGGCCAGGATCAAGAACAGAACTTTATTCAAAATTTGGCCATGTTCCTCTGCACTTATCTAAAAGATCATGGTCAGCTGGTAGAGAAGAAGCAATTGAATGACACTCTACTAAAGGCGTTACACTATCTTGTACTGATCTCGGAGGTCGAGGAAGTTGAGATATTCAAAATCTGTCTGGAATATTGGAATGGATTGGCAGCTGACCTATACAGAGAAAATCCATTTAGGGCAACAGAACCTCTATTATTTATGTCCAAGAATAATATGTCTGTACCACCACGGAGACACTTTTACTGTCCTGTTTTAACAAAAGTGCGATATATTATGATCAGCCGAATGGCAAAGCCAGAAGAGGTGCTTGTTGTTGAGAATGAAAATGGCGAAGTAGTCAGGGAATTCATGAAAGACACGGATTCTATAAATTTGTATAAGAATATGCGAGAGACTTTGGTATACCTTACGCATCTTGATTATGTCGACACTGAGAGAGTGATGACGGAAAAGCTTCAGAATCAAGTTAACGGTTCAGAATGGTCCTGGAAAAACTTAAACACGGTAAATATTTATTTTCTACCAATGATAGATCATTTTTGTACCAATTTCTTATGCTGCATTTATATTGTATAATCTCTCTATTAGTTATGCTGGGCAATAGGCAGCATCTCTGGTGCAATGCACGAGGAAGATGAGAAGCGATTTCTTGTAACAGTCATCAAAGATTTACTTGGTCTTTGCGAACAGAAAAAGGGCAAGGATAATAAGGCCATTATCGCCAGTAACATCATGTATGTTGTAGGACAGTATCCACGATTTCTCAGGGCTCATTGGAAGTTCCTGAAAACAGTCGTAAATAAACTATTCGAGTTCATGCATGGTGAGAATTTATTATAATTTCAATTATCATGCTATAAAAGTATGTTAGAACTTGAGGCATTTAACTTATTCAAATATTGTGTTAAATAGAAACCCATGATGGCGTCCAGGACATGGCTTGCGATACATTCATTAAGATAGCATTGAAATGTAGACGACATTTTGTCACGATACAAATCGGTGAAGCAATGCCATTTATCGAAGAAATTCTTTCTACAATCAGCAGTATCATATGTGATTTACAAACTCAGCAGGTGAAGTGTCTATTACATATGTTTCTGAATATTTGATTGGAGACCCATGATATATAATGAAATATTTATATAAATTTTCTTAAATAGGTGCATACTTTTTATGAAGCTGTGGGATACATGATAAGCGCGCAGATCGATTCTGTGGCACAGGAACTATTAATTGAGAAGTATATGCTTTTGCCTAATCAAGTGTGGGATGATATCATTAGTCAAGCATCCAAGGTACGCTATGTTATTAATAAGTTAATTAAATCTAAATTTTATTTACGATCTCATCGTATTAGCGAATCGAAGGAACACCATTGGGAACGTGCTTCTTTTTTCAGAATGTAGACGTTTTAAAGGACCAGGAAGCAGTGAAACAACTTGCTAGCATTCTAAAAACAAATGTCAGAGCGTGTAAAGCGCTTGGCCATCCGTACGTGATGCAATTAGGAAGAATATATTTAGATATGTTAAATGTGTATAAGGTAAGTGACGCCGATTTAATACTGACTGCAATACATAATTTACAATGTTGAATGAGTTACTGTCAACGAAAACACGATTAAATATTCTCTTATAGGTAATGAGCGAAAACATAAGTGCAGCGATAGCTTTGAACGGTGAGATGGTGATGAAACAGCCATTGATTAAGAGCATGAGAGTCGTCAAGAAGGAAACACTGAAATTAATCTCAGATTGGGTCAGCAAATCAGCTGATCATGAAATGGTTAGTATTTGTAAACGGAACAAAAATTACCACCGCGTCCCTCTATCATTTCACTTACTTTGTGCTCCATGCACGAAAACCAAAAGAAAAAAATTCATTAGATAAACTTATATTCCTGATCCACTTCCAACTCTGAAATCCAGTTTGACTTCTCATCTCCCGTCCCAGAAGTTAGCTGCAATTTTGACGTGAGCATCCTCCATGCCGACAATAAAATTTTTTACATCGTTCACTATCTTTTTCCTTTGTCAGGTCTTAGAGAACTTCATACCACCGCTATTGGATGCGGTATTGTTAGATTATCAGAAAACAAATGTTCACTGCGCCAGAGAGCCTGAGGTTCTCAGTGCCATGGCTACCATAGTGAATAACCTCGAAGGTCATATCACCAGACAGGTGCCGAAAATGTTCGATGCCGTGTTCGAGTGCACCCTCGAAATGATCAACAAAGACTTTGAAGAATTTCCAGAACACAGGACAAACTTCTTCCTTTTATTGCAGGTATGTGGCAATATCCTTTCTCAATATTATCACCAAAACCATCCATGATGGAAGGAACAATTGACACTGACCATTGCTCCATTTTTGTCAACAGGCAGTGAATGTTCATTGTTTCCCTGCATTCCTATCAATTCCCCCGGCACAGTTCAAGCTAGTCCTCGACTCCATCATCTGGGCTTTCAAACATACAATGAGGAATGTTGCTGATACGGGACTTCAGATCTTGTACCAACTGCTGCAAAATATCGAAAAGCACGAACAAGCTGCACAAAGCTTTTATCAGACCTACTTCACGGACATTCTACAACACATTTTCAGTGTAGTGACAGACACGTCTCACACAGCCGGTACTGCTGACTTTTGCGATTTCATATTCGGGTGAACATAACTTTATGGTCACTCTCTTTCAATATATCATTTATCTGTCCTTACCTCTCTCCAAACAGGATTGACGATGCACGCTACAATCTTGGCGTACATGTTCACGTTGGTCGAACTTGGCAGAATCCAGGTGCCTCTAGGACCTGTACCGGACAACACGCTTTACGTTCAAGAATTCGTCGCGAGCTTGCTCAGGGCAGCTTTTCCGTACTTGACGGACAACCAAATCAAAATTACCGTACAGGGGCTGTTTAATCTCGATCAAGATATCCCTGCCTTTAAGGAACATCTCAGGGACTTCCTCGTTCAAATTAGAGTAAGCAATGATTCAATACGATAAGTATCTTGATAATTAATAATCAGTAAAGTAGATATACATGTAAAATATTTGCTTACTAAATACCTTACACAGGAGTACACTGGTGAGGATGACTCGGATCTTTACTTAGAAGAACGAGAGACTGCTCTTCGAGTGGCTCAAGAGGATAAGAGGCGACAACAGATGGCAGTCCCGGGTATTCTCAATCCTCACGAGATGCCGGAGGAGATGCAGGACTGAATCATCCATAAACCTTATCCTAATCTCCCTGCACTTCCAAACGAAAAGCGCTCTGCCGTAGGTACTACCGTATCATTTAATCTGCAACAACCCTTACAACCATTGCCACCATCACAACCACCACGACCATCAACACAACTACTGTTTACTACTACTACTGCTACCACTACACCAGATACATATTATATACGTACCAGAGCCGACGAGTGTAAAATACTATGCCTTTGTTACGGACGTAAGCCCGAAACGTGGTGACTGTTTGTTTGTCTGTTATAGGATTTGAAATGAAACGGAGTTTTTCTTGTGGGTAAAATGTGAATGCCTGCTTGGCGATGCTATTTCATGTACCCTGGAGTCTATATTTCTTATAGAAAGTTTTTGTTCCGATGAGTATGTAGAGATAGAACGCCGGGTAGCGCCGAACTGTCGACTGCCAAATAATATCTTCGATCTCTGTACGCTACCTATGTGTATCAATCAAACAAGAAATCTTCACTTCGTAAGTTCTCGTATATACCATACGATGATATATCGACCCCGTAAATACTGTTTTGTCTTAGAAGGAGATCAAAGTACCAATGCTGATGATAACGATAATATAAATAATATCAAAGAGCAGCAACCATAATACTGAAAGTTACTCTTTTGACGTTAATTCGGTTCAATTTCGCGGGTCGTTATAGCCGAATTCATCGTATCGATATATTACTATTCTTTCTTCCTTGCCCACGTTATTCCTTCGTTTCGCGAGTGTTTCACTAAAAACTTAGTCAACTCTCTTACTCCGCATATCATCGGCTCCGTATGAATCTGTTATATATAAATGCTGTTGATTTTATTGTCGTGTAAAAGAATAACGGAGAGAAAGAGAGCATGAAAGAAAATGAATGCAGGTATGAAAGCGGCAGCTCGCACCAATGGCAATTGTATTTTCAATTTGAACATATGAAATACATTTTCACTCCAATTCGAATTATTTTCAAATTATAAATTCTTCATCGGTGGCTCGATGTTCGATCGTCACTACATTCATCGTCCCTCGTTACGTCGTGGTGCTTTGTAAGGGCTTCACACTTTTCATTACAACGAGATGCTACTTCACACTTTCGTCGGTTACTTTCATTTTTCTTTCACTTCCTTTCACCAGTACTCTAAGCATTTCTGCGCCGCCAATTCAGACTATGGTTGCTACTTATTTAAATATCTTGGACTATACCGTACTTTTGCATTTCATCAATTTTAACCGGCATTTCTTTTTAAATTCTTAATATTTTGACAATATTTTTCGACCGGTGCTTACACGAATAATCGAAAAGCAATGTTTTCGTTTCACAAAAATGCGGAACTTCGAGGTGAATGAAAGTAATGGCGTTCCTTTTTTTTATTACGATTCTCCACGTAAAATTAATTTCTCTCTCAGTTTTATTTCTATCCTTCTCTCGAGTTTAATCAATAACGCATCATTGTGAAATCGTGAACTTCGCAGAGAAAAAGGACGCCAGTCAGAAACGGACATGGATGAAGGGAAGAAGAAAGGCACGCGAACGCATTATTCTCTCGCGAGAATTTGATTCGGTATAAAAAGTGGAAAAGTAGTAAAGAAGAAGAGGGAACTTTTGAATGAAAGAATTAACTTACATAAAATAGTATCGTCTCAGCAGGCTCCTATGCGGTATAAATGTACTAGGCAAATGTGTATTTTTATTCAAATGAAATTGTATTATAATACCACATTATTATGACTTAGATAAAGTCAACCACGTCACGAGTGGTTAATTGGCATCTTGTAAATTAAAAGCTGATCGCAACTCATTGTCGTTGTAGGGTATCTCTTTATCAATCTGTCTAACCTATAATATTTCTTTCATTCACGCGCTCTATCCTGTTCGTTACAAAATTAAAGTAGTTACTCGTGACATTGTCAATCTCGGTAGTAAAATTTTCAACACAAAAGCACGACGCTACACTTCCCAATCACATTGCACCCAATTTCACGGAAAATTATTCTCTCGACTGTTTTTCTTCATCTATCGTCTGTCAACGTGTAAATTTCAACTTTTGCCACGCGAATAATTAATCTTTGTCTATGGGACCACTGAGAACGGTTCGATTTTTCGTTTAACCCTCTTCACCCTTCTTTCTTTGTTACTCACGGTTATATACAATACACATCCATTCTCGATAAGAAGACCGTATGTATAGATATACATGCTGCACCAAACCAGAAGAGGAATTTTTACGTGCAGCATACGTCAATTGGGTTTTGAGCAGCCTTTCTTGATAATGGATTTATTTTTCTTCATCTTCTCGATCAATCGTGGCGATAATTATAAAATGCTGAATGTGAACTCGAGAGAAAGAGCAAACTTGTATTTGTTTACATGCATTTTCATAGGGATAATATATATGTATATATGAATTCTATGAAAATGTACATCTGTTAAATATTTAGGGCAGGATTCGAACAAAGAAACATCTGAACACATTGGGCGATCTTCATAATCCTGACAGATCTAGATTAGTGCGAAACTTTTTAAAAATATTTTCTACATAAGTGATTTAGCCGTGTTTTACAAAGCGATCTGATAATACCGCTTTGAGTAAGTACCTTCGATCGTACGTTTATGCCTGACGACATTACGTTTTCATAACTGAGAGAGAAAGGGAAAGATAGAAGGAAAGAAAATTAAAGACAGTATACAGACACGGAATATTTCATCAGGATTGAAACGAAGTGAAGAAAATCTTATGGGGCAACGATGCTTACCTCCGATCATCAAACTTAATAGCGACAAGAGTTTAACTCAAAGCCTAGCTATAAATAACCTATACTAATTGATCAATTTCGTATAAAAGTTAATAAAGAAAAAAAAAGAAATACTGGACAAACAGTAAAAAATATTTTGGCACGAGTCTTGCTAAACGTCATCACGATTTACGTCATACAAGTGAATCCAACAACTGACTACTGCATTTCCTCGTATCGAATTTTGAGTTTTGAAAAATTAATACACAATGTACTTTCGGACACGACCTATGATATTCTTTCAACACAAACAACCATGAACCTTCAATGTAACTCATAGAATAATCGTTCGATTAGGGTATTTACTACCAGTGTGGTATTTAAATACGTGGTGGATGGAACTTTGGGATGGTGACTGTTAGCAGATGCACGATTATTAGATAGATAAAACTGAATCTACTGTTGCATTTGAGTTAACTGGTGTTAACGATATTCGAAGATTTGTACCATAATGATTAGACGATTGACAGTAGCTCCGCTTGGCATACTGGAGCCATTACTATACTGTACCTATGCGACCCAGCACTCGAGCCGAGCTGCTGTCAGTTCTCGTTTTGATGAAGAATGAAGTGAAAAACAAAAATAAAAGAAAGAGATAAATGAACGAACGAACGAATTAATTAACGAGCACGATTGCATCTCCTTGTCGTAAGCTGTATTTATTTGCAACCAGCACACGATTGTACCCGAAAATAATGTCTATATAAGGGAGAAACTTCCATTATTTCCCATCAGAGAGGAAGATATTTTCTTTTTTTTTGTTATATTATTAAAAATACGATACAAACCTCTTTTCTATCGACAATGTCTTGTATGATGCAGAGAGAGAGAGAGATAGCGTGTGTGTGAAAAAGAAAGAGAGAGAGAGAGAGAGAGAGAGAGCGCGAAATAATAAATAATAAAAAAAAATACATTTACGGTGTACGATCTTGATTGTGAGATGGACTAAGTATAGTAAGAGTTATTACATAAGGTAAACTAGATTACAAGACGATAATAAAACATTAGATACAGGTGTATGATTAATATTTTAAAGTATGTCTATTATATGAGATTCTCAAGGCAGTGAAAGAAAGAGGATATTTCCACTTGTACTGAATCGATTATGATGAAGGCTAAAGTTTTCAATATATATGTATGGATATATATGCATATATACACACACAGTGCATAGATACTTGTATGTATGTATGTATGTATATATATATATATTCGTAATAAATTGTACTTTTCAATTATTTTTCTTTCCACAGTCACCCCGTATGTTGCGTATCTGCATCGCTTAATCATTACTTAGCGAATTTACGTATTGTTACTTTTTCTTAGTGTCTTTATCCGTGGCCTTGATACATTTCATCCAGTAAAGATGATCGAATTAACGAATGAAAAGCGCTATCACGTACTAAGATCTTAATGATCGATCCAAGAACCACTTGTATGACCTTGCGCAGGGATTTTGATCGAGAGTCAGTATATGAGCAGAATGATCCATTTTTTGTTCTTGAGCCTTTTGATGCAGATTCTTTTCGATAACGTTCGAGACGATTACTATTTTATTATTCTATTCCACCTGTAACCCTGTACTAAACTAGCGTACGTAAGAATGAAATCTTGTATGTAATGAACTGCCGTGTACAAAAACGAGGAAAAAGAAAAAAAAGCTACCGAATAAATAAAAGTATCCAAATAACATTATCGGTTCGGCTATAAGTGGGCGACGTGCTTTTGCTTGGAAGCAAATAAGTACAGTTATGAGTTTGCCGGGTGTCTTAACGTGCTGGAATGTCTGTGAAAATGCTTTGACGGATTTTTTGTATAATATTAAATAATGTTGTGCTCGCCTAAAATGTGTCACGCACTGCGTTAAAACGAATGAAATTGTTTAACGATATACGTCACGAAGGCTTCTTCGGGTTTTTTTTTCTTTTAATTTCTCGCTAACGTTGCAAGGGCAGAGTGTGCGAATTTGTAACGGTAGCACTCCGAAGCTGTAAGATTAATGAATTTTTCGCGAGAACACAAAACTTATGTTAATTCCCTTCTCCGTGCATTTAGCATTGTACTGAAAATCGGAAACTTTCTGTATGAATTATTCGTGAATAATTTTAAGCATCTGTCTTCTTTTCTATCCTCTCTTTTGCGACTGAGAGACACGTTGGATGTTCGATAGTTACTCTTTCTTTGAAACACGAAAATGTAATAAGATGAATGGTCTTTGATACACGCCAGTCGGTCCAACAGAAGAGATGCCGTTTACGTTAGATAATGATCTCTACACCCGCATGCGATTTTCTTTTGAGCCTTGAGACGAATCAGCAAAATAGATTTTGTATGTCGTTAACTGACGACAGTAGACTAATATAATGTCGAGGGTCGTGTGATAGTATGTAGTTAAGGAAATAGAGATGATACGCGTGTCTGAGTATGTGGATGTAATAAATTAAGAGCTCTATCAGTTATTCATTGTAACGACAAAGTATGTAAAGAGTTTAATAATACTTACTAATAAAATTTAAAATACTACTGTATTCGCTTCTTGTCGTCACTCCAGGTGAATATGCTTCGTCTTCTATTTATGACGTAACAAAACTTCATGACATCTCGTTAAAAATAATTTACTGTCGCGTCGATTAGTTACCTGCTATTTACTCTCTCAAGTTATATCGATGCTAGCGCACACGTTAGTAAGACGCTTATAAATCACACGCCGCATGCGGTCGCCAAAGCTTAGACGTTTCCAAATCGACATTTGGCAAGCGACGCTATGTACGATAATGTAGGAAGTACAGCAGTTAAATTAAGCAAAAATAATATTTATTTTGAGAATTTAATCTTGATCGCGTTTCAAGGTACCTGTGAATCTTTTTTTTTTCCATACCAAAGCAACATTTTGTGTCAAACTACGTGCTATTTTCCGATGGTCGCTCTGTTTCTCGCATCGAAAAATAAAGTCAATGCTGATTTCGAACGTTCCAAAGACACTGGTAAGTATGTGGCATAAGGAATTACGTAAACGTAAAATGCTGATTTTGTTAAAAGTTCCTAAGTAAATTCAAAAGCACTGATAAAAAAAATCGTGAGGATCCGAATGATTAAATTGAATAAAAAAATTAAGCGAAAATCAAGTATGTCAGCTAACGGTCTTGTAGTTTACTACAAAGAAAAAGAATCCCTTATCCGCAAACCGTGGGTTTTCCTTGTCAGCGACGGGTTATGCGAAATACAGAAAAATTGCAATTTTTTTTTTTATAATACTTTTTCATTTTCTGGTAAGTCTATGGTAATTAATAATTAATAACAAGAAAAAAACCTTTTTCATCAATGTGTCTACAGTAATTATTAAAAGGTACAATTAGCAAATTACTATATTGTGTATTCACTTTGTGTAATAATAGATAATAATATAATTGTAATGTTTTCTTCATACTTATAGCGCGATTTCTTTTTTTCACGTGCTCATTCGTTTCTACAAATATAATATGGTATCTAATATTTTATTTTTTGTTTTATATATCCACTTGGGTTATTATCAATCATTTACCTTTACTCCTATTTATATCGTTTAACCAAATACTAAAAATACAAATGTTTTGCGTTACGACGCGCATCAAAGTCATCAGAGAGTACTAACTTTAGCCTGATGATTTTCATACGCACTCTCGTACGCATCATATAATATTTATATCTTTGCCTTGACAATTAAGGGGCTCCCAAAGATTAATCTTGCGCCTCGAAAGTGGCACGTCAACTTTAGCAAACATTTCAGTACGGTGACAGTAAGAGCCGCCGGCCAAAGGAATGACATATTTCTTACGAAATTTTGCGTTTCGCAAAGAATACACACAAAGGATTTTCATCGCGATTCTTGGGTCCGAGGTGTAGAAAGAAAAGTAACTGCGACTGCACAAATTTTAATAGATCGAGCAGAGTCAGTCTAACAGTGAGAGTTAAAGCCTATGTATTATAAAAACCAGCTAGTCTGTCGAATTTCAAACACCGACGCACACAACTATGCCGATCTAGTCGTTTTGCGCATACAACAGACAGACAAATACAGAGAATGAGACGCTCGCAAATTGACGCAAAAACCGTGAAGAAAAGTAAACACATTATTTCATAAAGAATCTGTATTCTTCGGCGAGTTTCATTTTGATATCAGCTTCTTTTTTTTTAAATATATTTATTGCGTATAGTCTCATATAGTATATAGTATATATTGTATGCATATACAGATGCCACAGACAAACACTTTAGAAACCCCTTAATAGTATGAGCATCCTTAAAATCCACTTAGACATAAAGTATTCTCGTATTTACACATGAAGCTTGCTTTCGTTATGAACTATACAGTTACGTAAATGTAATATTCAATAATAAAATTGTAACATAATAATACCTAGCCTACCTACCTAATGTCAAAGGGAATATTTTACATCGAAATTACAATGTTCTTCATTTGCAATAAACCTTAAATTCATACATAACTATATTACTACATTTTACATTACACTTCATCCCATCACAATGCAGGCTTGTATGGATCAAATTAAATGTAATTCTTGTATTTGTTTCACCGTAAGGTATATATACAGTTTTTATTCTTCAGTTTCCCCGTCCGCGTAAAATAAGTGCGCTACTATGTACAATAGACGATTGGTGAATTGTTGAAATAATTTTCATTAAAAAACAGGCAACGTTCTAACTAAATAATTTACATTGGGATTAGAAACAGGGAAAATTTGACTGAACCTTGACCTAAGAAACCGCCCTCGTCTCGACAATCTCAGATCTGCTGAAAGTTTCCCCCAAATTCGAATCTAACCAAAATTCAATGCTTAACATTCTCACGACAAAGGATTACTTTAATGTGTACATTTGCCCAGTAGCCATCGAACTTCTCTCGGTAGATTTTATGTTAACAAAAAATATCTCGCGTTAACAAACAATAACGTGCTATCGTGCACGCAGTTTCTTTCGCGTTACATAAACAAGATTTATTTTTGAAAAAGAAAAAAAGTCTTTCTTACTTATATCTTACAGCGCACAATAACAGATCGGAGACAATAAATATTTCCGAAAGCAGTCCGACTGCTCGTCAGAATCTAAATAATTAGAATAATCATCAAAAGCCACGTTAAATAAGAGCTAAATCAAAAGAAAGAAAACGACAAAGTAAGTGTGCCGAATAAGAGAGATGGCTACGAAGGGGCTGCTTAAACCTCGAAACTTTCAACGGTATAATTTATATTTATACAATATAAAACTAGATTTATCTGTTCACAAAAACAATGTTTCATTGAATTTTCATGTATATACATACACATTTGTATATATATATATATATATATATAAATGTTTATTTTGCGTTGAACAATGCTGAGAGAAAGATATTAAAACGTTTTAATTAAACGATCGCGAAGAATAATAATTAATAATAATGACAGTGAAGTTGCACGAGTTCAATTACAACTAATTCAATAAAAATTTAAACAGTTCCTATATGTACAATGGGAGGTGCTTGCGTGCGTGTGTGTATGTGTGTATATGCGCGCGTGCGCACGTGTATATGTACGTGTGTGTCTTTACAAGAAATTATTTACAAAATATATTCATTCATATATTACCTATCAAATTAACATTGTATTCATTGTTTTTTTTTAATAATAATTATTCTTATCCGCTTCGTATATTTATGCATGATTTATCCAAACGATCCGCTTATCCTTTCTTTTTTATAAATAATATAAATTCTTTTTTTTAATGTCCCTCCTATACCCTAGCCCTTCGCTATATCGTAACTCGGGGACGACCTTTCCTTCGGCAGACTGTGTTCGTCGATCGTGAGGAAATAAAAATTAATAAAAAAAAAATTGTAACAACGATCGAATGCGACTACGTTCCATTGTCCAAGAAAATAAATCACTGAAAGCATGATTATCTTCGTCCAGCTATCGGATAAGGTCGTTAAACAAAACTAAGATAAAGAACAATGAGAAAGAAAAAAAAAGAGAAATCAAGAGTTGAATCGCAATCGAGCTAGTCAATTTCAGGATACATATAACGATACAAAAGTACAAACGTACTGGAAATATTTAAACAAATGCTTTTATCCTTTCACATAATAAGTAACTATATAAACTTAGTGTTAGAGTAATTGTGTCGCTCCTGAATCTTTATTTTCTCAACCGACATACGTAAAGGCTATTCGGAAGTAGCGACCTGCACGTTCAGAATCGTATAACTGACGCACAGCCTAGACGGATATGTAGAAAGAAAGTAAACCCGTAAAAGGATAAATGAAGTGAAATAAATAAATGAGAGTACAGTAGAGCAAAACATATCAGAAACATAGTCTGTCAGGTAGGTCGTCCATAGTAGCCACCTAAAGCCCCACCAGCTAATAAAATCATTTAATTGCGAGAAACGTACAAGTCAATATACAATATATTACGGCAGTACAGTCCGATTCATACATGACGTGTCGACTCTGGGCTTCCTTTTACCAACTGCTACGAGTACGAAATATTGCGAGGAAGGGAGAGGAGGAGGGGTAGGGGGGGGGGGTGAGAAGGGAAGGAGATTCGAGAATAAGAACTTTAATAAGTTAACCAAGATGTTCAAAGACAATATTCAAATTTTACGCGATAACGTTTATCAGAATAATCGTTTATCAGAGAGGTACAATCGTTTAAATAATCTGGATAATATCTCATAGATAAAAAAAAGAAAGCACAAGATCGTTAAACTGATTTTGTCAAATTTCACTATTATTAGCGATAAGTATTATCTCTGAAAAGGTGCATAAATGCTCTACACGTTATTGCATCGCACATGGTAAATAAGACCGAAGGGTCATTTATAATTTGTGGCGTAGCGTTATTACGCTTGAACCGCTTAAAAAGCCAGGAAAACTTAAAGGATCGAGGGAAGGAGTAACCGTAGCAAATGTCGTCGTAACGTTAATTGAAAAATGCTGATTAAAGAGACGACGCACAACAGCGAAATAATGGTAAAAGAAAGTTTTAGATTGACTCGGCAGTTTTGAATCCGGTTTAGTTACTCAAAACGGATTATTGGATGCCAAAATCCTTTTTAATTAATCTCCAAGTAACCGAACGTCACTGTTTGAGAGTACCACTGACGTAAGAATGTTTGACGGCGGAAAGAGGGATGGCAGAATCATTAAATTCAGCATCCCGCGTGAGAGAGGTTCTCACGAAAAGAACAGAGGTCATCATTGACGTAATTATAACGGATTACAATGGTCCTTAACGGTTCGAAGAAATATATAGTCGCGACAGTTTTATTAAGGTATGAGTTGTGACATATGGATTAATAAATGTATACGAAATGAAGAAGATAATAATGATAATGAACGTCTACGCTCTCGGCTCGTACGATTATTATAAAAATTCAACAAAATTTCCACCGTCCAGGACTTTCTTAGCCTCGATACTCTATGGTACTTGTATAGCAATGTTGTGCGCTGTTGACACATACAGATTCACCAGGTGGGGTCCAGCCACGCGGCGATCGAATAAACACTGATAATAGACAGACAACCAGACGGACAGGCCTTGACGAGCGACGCTAGCTAATCGCTGTCAAGGTCGCTTCCCGAAGGTCATTTGGTTTCTCGGGATATTCGCCTCCGTTTTGCTTGTTCCGCCGTCTCGGCCGTCACTAAAACAACGTTCTCGCTGTACGAGGTGTCTTGAATTAAAGTAGAACGTTAGTGCGTAAGTTTCGTATTAAAGTACGACACACCAAGATAGAAGGTTAGAGATAAGAATAAGACTTTCCAATCGGTTAGATAAAAAAAAAAGTGTCAAAGAATTTGCCAATAATGTTACTGCCAATCACTCAGAGGCACGTTCAGAAAACTCTCTAGAGTCCACTCTAATATCATTCTATCCTCTTCATAGTAACGATAATAAAAAGAAACGCAACTTGCCCGAATTACCACGAGTAAGATTTCTGAACACACTTCAGAATGTAATACTGGCTTTTTTTTAAGAGTTAGTAGAGAGAAGAATTTTGAAAATAGTAAGAAGGTGTATCGACTGTGTTACAAGTTAGGCAATCATATTCTAGACCGACGGAAGTTGAAAAAAAAAGGAAGAAAGAAAAAATGTGCACATTTATACGTGTAATACTACTCACCAGCTCCGCTACGAGTTTTTCTTCTATTTACATCGTCTACGGATCTGGAAGCACCCCTGGTGTTACTTGCTGGTGTTGCTAACGGTGAAGCTGTGCTTTGTCGAACGGATCTTCTGGTGGTTACTTCGCTGACGGATTCGTTACTAGATACAGATGTGCCACGTAGCCGTTCCTTTGCTACAGTAACGGTGGTTACGGTAGCGGGTTGTTTGGTAGTCAATAATCGGCTCTCCCTTTGGACTCTGTTACTAGCATTCGAATTCGTTATGTTACTGGAATTGGTTTGTCCACCAGCTACTGTACTGCCCGTATTCGTTCTAAGCCATAGGTAAAATAGACGGCGGTAAGTTAATACAACCGAAAAGAGTAATTCATTGAAGTTGTGGAATATGAATAATTATAGTTACTTTTGATCTTTAGACTTTGGGGATCCTGCGGATGTCTCGTCAGACACTCGCGCTCTTCCCTTCCCAGCAATCTCGATGAGCGGCTCGTCGTCCGATGAATCTACTTCTACCAAGATAGGACCTAAAAAAGGTTTAAACAAATGTAGAAAAATCATCCTTAGGGCGTATTAAGCGCCTTGTAACTAACGTTAAGACATATCATAGAACGAACAACACACATCGCTATCCTGGATTAAGTTATCTATGTACAAACATGATATTACGTCTTGATGAGGTATTCCGTGCAATTAGGAACAGGGCCTGGGTAGAGCATGGGGCAAAAGTGGGATATGGCTGGTGATTCTACGTATATGGAGGTCCTCTGGGTTGAAAAAGCCTCGAACGATGGCGACTCAGTAGGACATACGAAATGGAGTTCGATAATAAGGACTCTATCCTGGTACCGTGTATACTCTCGTTCGCTAGTGGAGGGTTCAGCACTAGGAGTCCGCAGCTATTTCTATCCTGGATGGAAACTCCGGGAAGAAGGCATACGGTTACAGGAAGGAATGGTATTCAATCGACGCCCGATGTTAGCCGGTAAATTGCAATCCCATTTGATATCGGTAACGTAGGCAAAAGAAAAAAGTTCGAGGCGTTAGCTGAACGTTCTACAAAAGAAGGTATAGGATAGACACCTTTCTTGGCCTTGGCCAATATGTTGAACCCCTTCTTTGACTGTTCCTCCTTGACGGGTACTTGTTTCTTATTAGGACCGCTCTCCTCTACGCCCATGCAAGCCTTAATAAGTTCTGCAGCGTTCTCCGAGCATTTCCGTTTACCTGGCCTTGGTTGGGGATCGTCAGCCGTACTCGACGCTACCGAACTCTCGCTTTCCTGCCTTTTTCGCTTTCCTGCTTTGACCGTCGTAGTGTTAGGCGACAACTTGGAAACGCCTAACTTCGGACTGGCTTTCGCGTACGGCGATATGCTGCGTCGCTCCTCCAACTTGTTCGGGCCGTGAGGACTGCTCTTCGGGGTTCTAACGATGTCCGGGCTGTTCAGTTTCTGTGACCGCGTCCTCAAAGACCTCTTTTCGCTACTGTCGTTTGGGATCTCTATCAAGAGCTGCTCGAGGAGCGACTTTGGTGGACGTTTCACGTAATCTTCAGTGCTATTTGGATTTAGTCGTTCGACAAAATGACTCTCGTCGGTGTCCTCTATACATATCACGTCCTGACGACCCTCCAGGTCTTGTTTTCTTCTGCGTTTTCTCTTAGCATGATCAGCCTCGCACGATTCGACATCTGCATTTTGCGCAGCCGGACTGGGGGTCTCCTCACGTTGTAACACCACCGGGTTTGAATATGTATAGAGAGGCGGTGTTATTCTTATTGGTTGAGGATCTTCACCCAATGGAGACTGGATGCTGATATTTGCTTCACTTGCCTCGCTCACCATTTTCTTCACCAGCTCGTCTGCCACCTTTTGAAGGTTTACCGACGGCTCTCTGATGGACACTTGTTGATGGGTTTGTACGTTGGCTTTTTGGCTTCGATCCGAACACAATTCTAACTTAACGGAGGCGGTTACACTTGGGGACGCGTTTGAGGTTTTTGTAACGTCCAACCGATCGGTTTGCCTCGTGTCGTCCACTTTCACTTCGGATTTAGGTTCAACTTTAACTTCGGAATTAAAAGTTTGAAGGTTTGAGCACGGATGTTCGCTTTTTACACTGGATTCTGTCAATAGGGCACTTTCGCTTTTTTCAATTTTGACTTTAGCGTACGCGACGTGATTCGGAATTACAGGCACACCATTGTTATTCTGACTATGAGTACCGTCGTTCAATTTAATCGCAACGACATCACTCTCCGAAATTGATTTGGCATCGTTCTCAGATGCATTTTCCATAACTTTTGACAGCTCGTGATTCCCGTCAGTCTTACCCTGATCGTTTTGGTTAACGGTACTCTCTAATTTTACCGTCTTGACGGCATAATTGTCCTTTGCAGAAAAGTCTTTGACCTGCGAGTTCGCGCATTGCAACAGTTTATTATTATCGCTACCCGCATTGCTCGGCAAAGAGCTTGTAACGATCGTCGTTGAAGCCGTCACCAACGGATTCGCGATACTTTTAACGTTATCGTTCGTCTCGGTACCGGAAATCGAGTTACCGTTCTCGCCGCTTATCGCGGTTGCCGTTGTCACCGTCATTGATTTTTCACTAGACACACCTTTCACGGCATGCTCGCTAGACTTAGCCAGCGTCATCTCGTGATTTAGCCGATTCTCGAGATAACTCGCCGCAGACACGGGACTTAACCTCTTCGGATCACCGGACTTCAGAAGTTCCGAATGCGAATTTGAACACATATCACTACTGCTAGTCGAGGAAGGCACGTTCTTATCGGTGGTTTGAAGAGGAGGTTCCACCTGGATCGCATTCTTGTTTGAGTTGTTGCTTTGCGTTACAGACTCTGTCGCTGGCCTATGCAAGGGTGATTCACCTTGATTTGGCGACTTCTCCGAGAGAGCGTCCATCGATTCTATTCCAGAATCCTCGCCACCACCTCCATTACCGACTCTCTCCGTACTCGCGTCCACCACACCAATCCCTATGGGTACACTTGTATTTTCCAGCAATTTTTGCTTCACTTTCGCCTCAGTTACGTTGATCTCACCAATCGGTAAGGTCGGCTTGTTTGAAGGAAGATCAACGTTTTGCGTCCTTATCCCTTGCTGCTCCCCAGTATTGCTGCCGATCGTCGGATTTTGAGCAGTTTTGAGTAAACTTACTCTTTGCGCATTTTCTGTTTTATTGGTCACGCTGATGCGCTCGACCTGCTTCATTACATGATTTTGAACAACCTTTTTATGAACCTGATGCTCGACCTTATGCCTGTTGATGGTAGCGTTCGTGTCGCTTTTTACGATTGTATGATTCTTCAATTTCTGATTGACGCTCTGCGTCTTCATGGTGGCATTCGAGTTTGCCTTGACAATAGGCCTCTCCATATCTGATTTAGCTTTAGCTGGTAAAATTCTATTTACAGGCTGCTGGGGATTCTTCGTGGCTGTAAATTCACTGTGCGAAGGTGGCGGTTTGCTCTCGAGATTGCTGGGCGGATGTGGAGTGCTCTGCGTCGGTGGATTAATGCTCTTTATGGCGGGGCTGTCGTTATCGAAAGACGAATTCGAATTCACTTTTGAGTTTGGGACTGCATTCGGTGTAGTATTGTCGGGAACGGCCTTCTGACTGTGAAGATGCGTTGCCTCCACGCTTTGAGATTCTACAAATAATTTTTAAACGATTATCGAGTAAATATAAAATCATAGATAATTAAAACAGTATCATAAATTCATTATAATGCGAACCTGTAAAATGTAGATCCTTTTCGTCCATTAAACTCAATCTTCTCCTCTTCTCTTGACTGACGAGATCTTTCCTGATACCATTAACTTCCATCAACCGCGACGTAACGTTTCCCAGGGCGTTGGCCTTTTCAGCTGTAGCCCTGCTGATATCGCTATCGCTCGTTCTCCTGATCTCTCCGACCTTCTTGACTGTGCTCGGATCGCTTCCGGATAGAATCGAATCCGATTTCTTGCCGGGTTGACCAGCTTCGCCCTTGTAACTAAGTTTTCTCCACTTAACTTGATTATCCAGAATTCTACCGCCAGACAATAGATTTTGCTCCCGATGCAAACCATCTCCGGACTCTGATTTCTTCTTAGAATCTCTTCTTTTCGTCTTACCTGTAAACACAAAAGCCAGAATAGAACAAAAAAAATTATGGTAAACAACTAAAGTAAGAAATTGTGACCAAGTCCAGGATGATCGTACAGTCGCCCTTGATACCCGTTTCGAAATGTATTATCCTAAAAATACATAGATCTATCTTTAATAATTTTTATTTCCTATATGCGTAGTATTTGTCGAGATTTTTCAATTTCAAATGGGACTATTTTGTGAACGATTGCTCAATAATACTTAACAGGAAAAATAGGACGATCCCCTTTTGGAAACATAACGTATATTATCTTACCTCCACCAATTTTATGTTCATTCGTGTGGTTTTGAACTTCAGTCTCCAATTGACTCTTGGTTAAAGCTTGCTGGGTATTCGAAGTCTGATTTAAAATAGTAGATTTGTGCTTTAAGGGTGATGGTATCCTACTGTTTAACGGTATATCATCGACATCGCTGCTTTTACTGGAACTCGGTTTAGTCATCCCAGTTTGCAGCCTTGCAACGTCTATTGGTACATCTTGTTTTAAGGCATTGGGTTTGGTCACAACTGTTTGAAGCGTACTGTTCATTTTGACAACAGCATTCGCGCTATTCACGATGGTAGAGTTGGACAAAGGCAATTTGGACGCTGACGATGTACCTATTATCATGCTTAACGATGATTTCTTTTGCAGCAACTTGTTCCCGTCCGTGCACTCCTTCATTTTCTTCAGCTTACCGCGTCTCTTGATGGTGGCTGATTCGGACTCGCCCTCTTTCAGCGACTTCTCCTTCTTTTTCCTGATTTGCACAACAGAAGCATTGCGACCCCTCAACGAAATGTGTAACGGAGGCACACGTGGCTCATCCCCGCCGCTACCAGAGTTTGGCATGCTCCCCGAGAACATTTTATTCACCGATTTGTCGGCCTTCCTGACAGGCGGCGTATTAACAAAGGAAACATCCACTTTGTAAGCAGGCGTTACTGGCTCTGATTTTTCTAGTTTTAATCTGAGCTTGATTTTCTCGCCGGGCATAGGACTGTGGGCGCTGTCCCTGCTGGATTTGATCCTATTGTGTTTCAGACTCCCTTCGCTGGCTGTTGACTTGACAGTTGTTTCGGAGTCTGACTGATCGGTATTTGTCGTGGTATCGTTTCGTCGGGAAAAATTGCTGTCTGCATCGTCGTCGGAGAATATGGAATTTGACCGGTCATTGGATGGTGAAGGAAATGGAAAGAAATCGTCCTGATTATCGACAGCACTCTCTTGCTCGGAATCGGAACTCTCACTAGGCATGGGTTCAAGATGTCCAGTTAGCGGATTTATTAGAAATTGTCTTATCTTTCCCGTGGACGTATATTCTGGTTCGGGAGGATCTTCCTCAGGCTGTGGCGGCAAGGGAACCTCGGCCGTGCCACTTGTCGGAACCACGTTCGCAGCTGTTAGGTGATTTAAACGAGGTCCGCACTGTGGAAAGGCACTCGAAGCCTGGCTTGGAACGGGCAGACGTTGAGTTGTGTTCACTTGAGCACCTTGTGGGATTGAACTATTCTGAGCGTTCCACGTCGTCTCATTTGCATTGCCCGGGACACCCTGATAATTTCTGCTAAGAATATTTTGACTCTGGCCATAGCGAAAATCGCTTGTCGCTCCCGTATTGACATTCATGTTTTTTAACTGATTGTGGTGCAATTGTTGTTGTACGTTCAGTGCTTGATTCTGTTGAGCCAAATGCGACTGTTGTGGTTGTTGCGAACCCCCTTGCCTAGGATAAGGTGGTGGCGTTTGCTGTCTCTGATTACCCAAATAACCTAACCGTTGCTGAGCAACATTCAGCCCCGCAGCAGCAGGGTGTTGCATCATTTGCTGCTGCTGCTGTTGCAATATTTGTTGACTCCCAACAGGAATAGATTGCAATGGCATAGGAGTGTTCTGCTGTTGAAGTATCTGCTGTTGAGCAGTCGTTCCTTGTTGTATCATCTGAGAACTGTTAATACCCTGCTGTCCAAGTTGTTGCTGAGCCAGAAGTTGTTGTTGCAGTAGTAGCTGCTGTCGCTGCTGCAAGGGCGTCCTAATTTGCTGACCATTGACCGGATGTCTCGCAGTCAATTGATTTTGCATTTGCACCTGAGAAGGTCTGTAAGCCAACTCCTGCCTAATGGGAAACTTCTGCTGCATTTGTACTTGCGTATGCAACGTTGGCGTTTGTTGTTGCATCTGGCTAGCAACCGATCCTTGATGTACTGATTGCGAGGTTGTCATATTGTGTGTGGCAGCACCGATCACGTTAGCTGTATGACCTTGAGGCACCGTCGATGGCTGATTCACATTAACAGTCACGAATGCCGATGGACCGGGACTTTGTGCCAAATCGGGAATCACTGAGGATGCACCGAGCAGATCCTCCGTTCTCAGCGAATCCAAACTCGGCGGCGAGTCGTTGTTCGATGGCATCTCTTTCCTTCTGACAGTAGGTTTCTTAGTGGGCCTCATGCGATTAGCTATACCAGAATTATCCACGACAGCCGGTGGTAGCATCTTCTGAGGAGGCAAAACGTTATTTGGATGCGAGCCTCCATCGTTTTGCAGAAGATTCACGAGCAGCGGGCTCGAAAGTGCTACCTGATTGCCACTGCCGTTGGAACTGGTCGTTAGATTGCTACCATTGGTTGGTGACAGACTAGGAGCCATGGCTGGTGGAGACTTGTACTGACTCGTCACAGGTCCGGCCACGGAAACCGGCTGCGTGGTCGTATGGCCAGTCGTTAACGCAGTGACCGTCGACAAACTGTCTTGAGCGGGATAAGGCGGTGGCGGTTGTGTATGATGTTTAAATTGCACTGTATTCTTAATGGTACTAGCTTGGGACTCGCGGTTGTGTATAGCTTGCGCAGCATGGGTCATGCTGGCAAAGGGGAATGGACCGTTGAAATTGTTTCTGGGTGAAGCGCTGGGATTTGTCGTCTGTTGACTCCCGGTGATGCCGCCACCGCTACCACCAGCTGTCGGTTGAACTGTTTTCGCGAGAAATGGTGGGATTGGATCACAGTCTGTTGGAGCTACGACATTTGGTGAGCGAAATTGCGGTGCCTTCTCCGACGACGAACCTGAAACAAAATATTTTTATTTATTATTAAGCCAGCTCCTCGTACTATGATCATCGTAAGGAAAAATAGAGGGCTATTAGGACGAGGTGTATTGCTAAAAAATTTGAACTTACCAGCTGTTATAATTTGAGCGACACTACGCAATGTTGAAGTAATGCTTGAAGAATTGCTAGGACCTGGTACAGCAGCCGTTGCATCGGAATCGACATTCGATGCACTGTTGCTCGCATCGGTCTGTGATTTACTTCCAGCATCTTGAGCAGGACCGGAGCGCAACACGATTTCTTGTGCTTCTCCACCGAACCTACTAGCTATCCTCAGCGATATCACCTACAGATTATGATAGTAATATAAGAAACGCCATTGCTATGTAATTATCATCTAAAATATTTCAAATACTGTAAGTACCTGATCCCCTTCAACCTGGACTGAAAGAATCCCAAGCTGCGTAAGAGTTGGTGAACCCTGAGCAGCCAACTCTCGTAGACGCAGTGCAGCCTCCCTTGGTATCGAAAATGTAACCCTCACGGAGTTCCATGGTTCTACCTTGCTTATTCTGAGCCCTTCGCCATTTTCTATAAACAACAATGACAATGATTTTTATGGTCGACTTTGTGGTAGATATCTTTATTATTATTATACTAATATTGTTTACGGTCATTAAATTTTATTACTATTTTTATCTTTTAACAGGACATCATATCGACTATTGTTAAATTAGAATAGGGTTAATATCGCGAAAAAATAGTTTTACGTAAAAGTTTTAGAACGAACCTTTGCAGAGCAGAGACTTCAGGCGATCTACAATGACCTTAAACTTATGTGGAAATTCTGGATCCCCGAGATCTCCCTCACACGTTACCACCGTCTCGATCAGATCACCATCGCTGTCTGCCGCCATGACTGTGACAAAAAAATTGAAATTGTCTCTTCATAAATCGAAAAAGTATCTTGCCATTTGAATGTAATTTTAAATTATTGTGTCCGTGAAAGACTATATATATATTGCATAGTACAGATGATATCTGTGCGCTAATTGATCATGAGGTATATATGTAGTGCAAGACTTTCTTCTTCATCTGTGACTTTATTATCATTAGAATATGGTCATATTTATATTTTTGTGCACATACCTAAACTTTGTATATGCATTATTTTATAAAACATACTTGTAACCACATCAAGTTGTATATAATTTTAATATACTTCTACACAGAAAATTTAAGTATATTTACGATAGCAGAAGGATTATAAATTCTTTATTACAAAAAGAAGTACATTGGAGTACTGTTACAAAAAAGTACTAAAGAAAATCTAATTTTTTTTGTATAGCACAAAGGAAAAGTATGTTACAATTTATTTTTACACACTCATAACCTATATTTTAAATAATTTAAGGTTATGTTCGTTTAACTAATGTTTCTTGTATATAAAATTTAAACTTACCAATCATCAATCACATAACTACCCGGGGAGCCTGGGGACGTCTCAGGGTATCACTGCACTCTCTGGCTGCGCAGCTGTTCGTCCGTCGGTTCCAAACCGACGGCTCCACACCACTCCAGCACTGCCTTCCTAGCAATCTTCCTTACTGTTCATATAAAACAACAATAACGTTAGCCACAGTGTAAGATTTTCAGAAGATTCAGCAGTTTATCGCACTTTAAATTTATTCTCAGTCTCCAAATATGAAAAATAATACTGATGGATCGCCTCTAAAGTTTTATAGGAAAGCACTGTCACATACTTCACGTATCGTTAGTATATTTAAACAATTAGTCCAATTTAAAAGTATCTGATTCTTATATTCTATAAAATTGGAACATCATAAATTATGAAGAGACATTCGTAAACAAATTTCTATACTTGATCTACAAAACGTATGGATAGCAAGTATTGATTTACAGAATTGTGTTTCTTCCTTTACAGCATTTAAGAAATGAATATCTTATCTTTCTATACTATAAGTTAATTTTAAGTGATATCGTAATGAAAAAAATCAGTTTGATGTATTATACTATGTATGTGTAAGACAAAATATCACAACTAACAATTGTTTAATTAAACAAAAGAGAAGAAAACAAAGTTTCTTACTTCCATATTGCATTAAAAAGAGAATAGAACTTTTCGTCTTAATATTAATCCAATGTAAACTATAATGTTTCTCCAAATATTGATACAAATCCCATATAATTTTCAAGAAAAAAAATGCTTAAGAAAAAAACATAACATTACTCTGATTACTAGAATGACAAAACGTAAAAATATTCCAAACATAATTTAGTGTGCAGAAAACCAAAATCAAAATGTGTTGTCTATTATGAGAATAAAAAATAAATCAAAATAACATATACATATAAATTTTCAGGTTTTCCATAGAATTTATGAATTTTTAAATATCATTGCGTAAATTCAGTGCATGAAATACGTGGATATCATGAAGTTACAGAAAGTTAAAAATCGAATTGATAAAATAGTGCTGATTAACATAAATTAAATGAACTCAAAAGGCAACTCCGCGGAAGGATTGACACGTATCAATCGATGAAATATCAAATGGTGAGCAGGACCGAAGATATGGTGCATCCCGAAAATAGTCGCAGAAGTGAAAACAATCACAAAAACATAATGCATAAACACAAAGTGGGGCCAACGTACACTACTAGGTTATAATTTGATGACAATTTCATGGTAATTATGTAATTTTTTCTCGAATATGATTGATAAGGGATAATCCGATCTACCGATTTTCGTGAAATTCGCGCGCGAATGGAAATAAAACGATTCCAGAAGCAGCTTTACCATTCCCGAACAGCAATTAAAATCTTTTGGGCCACAAGACGGGGGCTCGATTTCTATACCACAGAAAATAGGTTATAGAACAGATCTTTGAACTAGGCGCGAAGTTGAGATCTTTGTATTGCTCGAAACGGGATGTTTTTGCCCAAGAAAACCGTTGTTCCGGCGAGTTTCCGGGGGATTTTCGGCAAAATAAGGCGCCCAGACCATTGGATATCGGGGGGCCACCATTTTGTCCGTCGGGGGAGGTGTACGTGAAGTGGGCTCAAGCATGCTCAAGATAGCCCGTCAAAAGTCCAAAACTTTTTAATTTACGGCTTTTTTCTGCCTCCCTGGCTCATACGTGCTTACCGAAATGAATTAGGGTTCAGTGCTAGGGGCACAGGGCCCTAGAGGCCTCACGGAGGCTTTTACACAGAGCGATTTGATACCGTATGAACACAGGAAAATTTTAACGTTACCCCATTTCTTTCCAACTTCGTGCGGGATTTCTCGCGTTCGAATTGCACCGAGACACACCACCAGAGCACTAATCTTAACCTAAAACACACCGCGCGAGCTTTATTCCACTTTCTGTACACGGCGCGCGGCAGGGATCACGAAAAAACTCGACATAATCGGCAATATAAAGGGACAAGTCATAAAACGCCATGAACAATAACAAGGAGCCGCCATTTGCAATGCAGCCAACTGACATGCGCAAATCAATCGCGCGGGGCATACTGGGAACTCGCAGGGCGCCATCTTGCTACTCATTTAAACATTTAACCAACCTAACCTCTATGCATACGAAAGCCGACTCTAAATGCTTTGGTTGCGTTTATTCCAATATTTGTCTATCCTATTCTTACTTGCATACGATGATTCTAATTACATATTACTGAAATTTATCAGATTTCTTCTCCCATTTCTGTCCAAAAAATCAAAATTTTGATTGCCGCATGGCATATCTCTGATAGCAATATAGGTAACCCTTATGAATTACCATGGTTTCAAAATTAGTTATACAATTAAAATTTGTTGAATATGAACCAAGAATCATACTATTAAAAATCACAGTTGGTACTAAATTGGCCAATAATTTCCGTACACATAATCCTAATATGTTTATAATATCACACAATTTACTTACGATACATGTACAAGAATTTGTATTTACCTGATTTTTGGAAATATATTTCTTTCATTCATAATATTCAATGCAGTTATTAATGAATATAGCAAATTATATTATAAAAGTGTAAATATCTGTTCAAAAGATTTTTTTTTTAACATAATCATTATGATTATAAATATCATGACATGCTTATGATAAGATATACTTCTACAACAACACCAAATGGCTGTATGTCAAATAAATGTATTAGAAGACTCTGTTTTGCAATAATTTTGATTTTCCTTTCATATCCGTTATAAGAAATATCAGTTACTTTCATCAGCAATAAGAGTTAGAAAAAATTAAATTATATGGATTTATCAATTTATTGGATACTCAATTATACCAATTACTCAATAATACAGACCAATTAAGTCAACTATTTACATTCATAGGAAATGCTGTGTTTATTAAATATTGCCGGACTGCATTAAACCAGCATCAATCATTCGCTTCAGAGACTTCTCAGCATCATAGGTCCTAAAGGAATTATAATAAGTTTATGAAAAAACATTGAAAAATATCGAATAAAAAATAGTGAAATGATATTACTTGTAGAAATCAGCATATTTCTGTTTCCTTGGCTCAGCAACCAAGTACTTAAATGCTAAAGCACTTGAAACGGATACAATAACCATTGCTACAAAGTGCTTCTTGGTATTAGCTATAAGAAGGTTCCTAAGTTCAGGCTTGGGAAGTTTGCCAGTCATCTGAAACAGAGCAATTAATCAAATTTACACTTAAAGAATTAATAAACAAAATTTGTTCATAAAAAACTTATTCTTAAGAAAAAAAGAAACAGGAATTACTAACTCACACGTAACCATTTTTATCGAACGTTATTCATAGGATGAATGAAAATTAATATAGTAAAATCTATAAATATTCATTTGTATGGAATAAGATTTGTCAGTGAAATTCTTGTTATATAAATCCACATATAAAAAAACTTAAAATATGTAGAGCTTTGTAAATTGATTCTCTAAAAATCATTATTTAATTTTTCCTGCCCAATCATGTTATGTAATGACAATATGGAATAGCGACTTATTTCTTTGTATTCACTTGACTGAGGCTCCGTAAAATGATTTCTAGTTGTTTAACATACCTTACTCAGGTATTCCAAGCGCTTAAAACTGTGCAAAAACGATCTACTCGACGAACAAGTAGAAGAATAACTACGCAACGATCGACCGAGTGGAACCAGTGGAACCTATGAGTGGAACACTGGAGGACTCCCTATATATTTTTTTGTGTTGATATCAGTAGCCTAGTGATGCTAATAGAAAACATTACGAAATGAACTTACGTATAATGTTAAAAATCACCAAATTTACATGAAATACTGAAAAACTAAATAACAAACATCATTTTCGTAAAAAAATAGTAAATATTCCAATTCTAAATCCTAATATCTTCATAACGAAGCTATCCACGTTACCAACTGAACCTTATTACGTTTTGCTTACAAGAATATTATTGAAAACGTACGATACAGAAATTCAATAAAGATATTCCTTTCTTCTTATACATATCACTTCTTATTGAATATCATAATTGCATAACAAATATTTATAATGATCGCAAAGGGCTCAGTCACACTCGTCAACGTGTGTTCGAACGTGAACTGTCGACCAATGGTATAACGCGTACATAGGAATTTACCTTGTGTTATTGGTTAAGAGTTGCGTTCAAACGTGTGTTGAAGAGTCTAACTGGGCACAATTATGAAGTAGCCATGTTAGCCGTCGGTAACTTTTAGTAAGTAGAACAAGATGGAAGATCTTGTCACAAAGCACGACTCTTATGTTATGGATGGTACATGCCAACATTAGCCAACATATATACATATAGAGATCTATAAAGTCCCATCACTACTTGCGAGGAGAAGGAGAACGTTAATCAGGAAGCTTGCGAGCACACAACAACGGACGTTTCTGTGTTGAAATCGACTATTTTTTACATGTGACATTTTCCTCTGAGCCAGTATCGTTGTCTGAAGAACATTGGTAACGACGCGCAATTATCTAGTAATAGAGCTATCGAAAATTAAAGCTCAGTGGCCAACTTATGTGAAAAGGTCTAGAGAGACAGCGACAGCTGACGAATGTAAAGTGAAATTCAGGGTTCGCGAGTACGCGTGCACTCAATTTGTGCTGTTGCCTTTATACGATATAAAAACAAACGTTACATATTGAGACAGTGGAATAAGGCAAGCGAACAGGGTACGTATGATTCATAAGAGAATAAGATTGTCAGGTTTATGTAACTGGTTACTTTTTCGACAAAGGTTCTTATGCAGGAGTATGTAAGATTCCAAGAGATAAATGAATATGAAGTAGGTCGCATTTTTTTCTTTGTGTGGCAAACTGACATTCCTTTTGCTAGACCTTGTTGGTTGATCATCATTATCCTAAGTTCTTTTTCATCAGCAATTGCTCTAGCACTGTTGTGACTGTTCAAATGGCAAAACAAATAAGAACTAACCTACTCTTATATGAATATAAAGTATCTTTAATTATATAGATTCTTAGCCTTCATTTGTATTTACAATGTGTTATCTTACGACCGAAAGCGCTGCTTTGAAATTGTTCTCTTACGTTAGAAACAGAAATTTTTTTTACTATAGGCTGTTTTTCTTACATGAGAGTCCACATTGTTATGTACCTAGCAGTAGATAAGATTTCATTAATTATCAACATCATTATTAAATGAATAATCTGTTCATTATCTTCGAAATTTCGTTATGTGTCTCTGAAGAAACCAATGTAGGAGTATGAGAGTTCCTGGCTGTGTTTAATTTTTACGACGAAAAAGCCGATAATGTTATTGCCGTGGAGAAAAACAGTTCGGTATTTAGTAAACGTGAAGTACGTACACCATGAGTACAGCAGATAATTTTTTCATGGTGTTTAAAAACGATTATTATTTCTTAGTAAAAATTTTAAGTACAGATTGGGTTTTAAATTAAAATCAGTAATTGATTATTGCTGTTTTGTAACCAGTGCTAGCTCAATGACGTATGGATTTGTACCTATATTAGTTGATTGAAAAGAAAATCTCATCGTCGTTAATACTGATGTAGAGACAGTTCTTAACCATAGAAACATAGCACGCAAACACAGCGTGATAAAATACGGTCGAAACATTTTTTGTAACATTCTCGTGTATTTTTTATGATTTTATCAAAGTAGTAGTATTGTGGTATTCCATATGTTATGAAGAATTTAGTTATACTCCATTCGAATCTATTAAAAATCGGAAGAGCACTATATATGTATAAAAGAAATATGTTTAACGATGTTTTAACAAACATGATATTACTTCATTCATATTGTATTTTTTTCGGGGGAAAAAAATTAATTTATCTGAATCCAAGTTCATCTACTTTGTCTTTGATATAAGGAATAGGAAGGCATACCTATTTCATCAAAGTATTAACGCATAAACGAGAATAACAATGTACAACATTTCCTTGCGTTTGACGTCATCGCGTTGTCACATGTGCTATATTTCTATGCACTAGAATCACTGAATTGGAATTGCCTGAACAGCGGTCTCAATTGCTACACGTAATTAAGTAAGAAATTCCTTGTTTTGAATAACGTAAAAAACGCTGATTGATAAATTTCAGTCCTATTGTTATGTTGTTTTTGGTAAATTTAGTGACTTTAATTCTGTATTAACAAAAATTGCTAGAACGTTGTTTGATAACATTGGTTACTATTTATTTGTTTATCATATATTATGTATGTAACGTATCAATCACATGTAGAAATATGATTGGATTGTACCATTAGATAACAAAATTAGATGATGAAAAAGAGAAAATATATAACATTTAATATGACTATGATTAAATTTATTATCGCTGATTGAAAATTGGTTGAATATTATTAATATAACAAAATATTTATTTCCATAACCAAACAGCACGTGATAGAATTTAAAAAATCAATTATATTTCATTGGTCAAAAATGTGAGGGTAATGTCGCAGTATGACTGTAGTGTCAGTAGATAATGAGGAAAGACTATTTTATTCCTTTATTTACATAATGTTCCAAAAATATATAAGTTAAATGTATTTTCTCTTTTTTCAGGGGACTGCATTTGTGCAGTCCAGCACAGAACTGGTGATCATGGAACAAGTGATCACATTGAGTACTCAAAATCCATTATCCCTTTTGCTAAAGTTTGGTATGATGGCTTGGAACAATACCTGTGGAATGGATAATTGTTCTGGTCATGGTGAATGCCATAATGGTACATGCCTCTGTGAGGTAACATCTTATTACATATAATTTAATTTTGCTGGAGTGATATGAAAGTCATAATTGTTTGAATATTAATAATTTTTTATAGATCCAGTTTGATGGAACAGAATGCCATGTACCAAATTTCAGTTACTATATTGCATTTGCCACTATGTTTTTCATTTTGGCATTTGTTTGCTTAACACAACTAGTGATGTGCATTGTTGCTGAGTGGCAAAAAATGAAAGCTCCGTCATTCGTTAGAGCTTGTCGTGTAACCACTCAGAAAGTACTGTATTTCGTTGTATTTCTTGCATCTATGATTCGTGGTGCCTACTTCACATCACCGGTAAGAATGTTCTTTTCTATAGAGTGATCCTAAAATAATTAATAGTTTATTAAAATAATATTATAATGATTGTTACATTTTTGGCCTCTAGAATGCATTTAAGGAAGGTTGGTCGAGAAGCTTACTATCTGCTTATTATCCGCTTCTTCTAAGCGGATCATCATTAATTGTATGCTTCTGGGCTGAAGTCTTCCACTTGAGAGATATTCGGTGGGACAAGCCACAGTTTCTTTCGAAATCGTTCTTGGGCTTTGTTACCTTCAATATAATAACATATTCCCTGTTACTCGCTGAATTTGTCACTGCGCAAATGAACACTCAAGTAGATCAGGTATGTGTATTTTAATTTATTAAATATCATACACAATGGGCATTGTTAACCCTTTGCACTCCAGAGTTCCTCATTTTCCATATATTTTGATGCCTAAGAGGGGTTAGTCGAGTTCAAAAGGTTAATTGAAGAGAAGCGCGCTCGATTAACGACGCATATTTTTTTGTTCTTTTCAGAGCTTCTACACGCACATCTTCAATGGCTGTTATGCGGTATTACTATTCATTGTTGTGATATTCTTTCTGATCTACGGCGTAGAAGTTTTCTTCAAGGTGAGAGAATGTTGTAATAAGTAAAGTGTCATGTGATGCTAATACGCGCATGTGAAATTTTATTCATCTAACTAATCCTTTCTTCGAATGGCGTTAGGTGCGTGGTGGCTTTTTGAATGACTATCAAGTTGCATCAATTGCAACAAATAAACGAACACCACTGGATCCCAAACTCCATGAAGAAGACCCAGCTTCAGCAAAGTTATTTGAACCATTTGCTACAACTTCTGTGGAAACAGTAAATATTCAACAACAAGTGAACACATCGCAATTACATCAATCAAGATTTGGATTGCTATCCCAGGCGTTCATGTTGTTTATAATCGTTGGATTCTTGTTCAGTGAGACATTGAGTGAATTCTGGAAAACAAAGTACGTATTTTGGATAATATGCAATTGTTCCTGTAATAATTCCTGTAGTTTTTTATATTCAGCACAGGAAGATAAATTGCATTTAATTATTTAATTAATGTGAAGTATAATTTTTTTACAGAGTTCCACTATACAGCAGAAACTGGCATGACGTTGTGTTTCGACTTATTGAAGTAGGCGTTGCTTTATGGTTCCCTTGTGTATTATGGAACTGTATGAGGTATACTCCTTCAACATTTTTTCATTATAGTTAAAACTTGATCACTATTTACCATTTTATCTTATTACAACTGATTTTATAGCCCAGAACAGTTGTGGATTCTGAACCCGAAACGAATTCTGAAGAGACTAGATCTTGACCAAACGAGAAACCTAAAGGAAATAGAATTACAGGAAAGAACAAGTTTAACAAAGTCAGATGTCACAGACGGAACTTCCATTAGTAGCAAAGACTGTTGGATTTGCTATGACAGTGAGAGACAAGATGCTGGATGTCTCATCCAGCCTTGTCAGTGTAGAGGTGACGTTAGTGCTGTCCATCATGATTGTTTACGTCGATGGCTTGTTGAGGTAATATTCAGAGAAAGACAAATCCTTCCAATTTGACATATCACCATACAAATTCAATATTAATTTACAGAGTTCAATGAATGTCGATAATCTCGCCTGTAAAGTTTGCGGTACCAAGTATAACGTAGAACGAGCAACTAGATTGGATTGGCAGAATAGTTTAACACCTCGTCACTGGTTACAAACAATTGCCATTGTCACAACCATGTGTGGCTCTTATGCTGGTGCCTGGTTATTTATTCAATTAGTTGAAAGTCCCATATTAAGAATGTTGGCGGCAGGAACTGCTTTGCTTGTAATGTACGTCTGCATAAAGTAAGTTGGTTTTCAAGAATAAACTTTTTATTATGCGTTGACACTTTACCTTCTTAAGCATTTGTTCACGTGTGGTGATTTTGGAATGTTCACAGATTCTTAAGTGTCAATACGGTTGTAGCTTATCAACGTGCCAAAATATCATCGTTGAACATCGTCGACGGAGATAGCAGTCCCAATGAACAGGTAAATACAATAAGTCATACGGTATCCGTAGATTTAGCCAGATCTGAAACAGCTACGACTTAATAAAATCGCACTGTGCACGAGGCTATAATGTACAGGATCAATTTCATTTGGTGCTAAAAGGGTAAGGGAAATAAAAAAAGAAAACAAAAAGTGACAATTTGAGAAAACCGGATTCGAGCATAATCAGGAACATTTATATATATATGCTGTATTGTCAGAGGGTAGATTATCATGTATAGGAAGTTAAACAAAATAAGCCCTCGACTGTCATTGACTTTAAATAAGGAAACTACAGCCAAATTTGCGGAAGATGCATGGACGGCGTACGTCCTCGATTAGTATCTTACTTTTAAATTACAAAGTAAATCGCATTGTCGACTCTGTCGTTCCATCGATCGATCGTGTTCTTCTTGCCAAGTACTACAATTTTTGTCATACATAAACTTAGGCAAATAAATTAAGGTGACAATGCTACGGCAATTCAAGTGATCGAATTATTTTCTGTTTTGGAGAATATCTTTATCGCTGTTACAATTATAAGTCATTGAAACACATGGATTTTCAAGATTTTGAAAACATCATTATTATAAATACACATTGTATTGTTGTCTTGAATAGTTTCCTTATCTTTGCGCTCATCGCTGTGCTAACGCAACAGCATGAAATTCTAGTGTTAACTTAAATTTCGGAATTGTGTTTAATCACCGTTTTGTGAGTGCAATCTATTTAGAGCGTTTTAAGCCGTAAACTTAACTGCAATGAAGTAAGAAGCATATAAAAAACAAGCGTAGTCATAAACAATTTCGACGAAGGAATTACAATGGGGAACCAGAAATCTTAGCTGATATCGCAGAACTCAAATAGTCAATAAAATAAGAAATATAGATTTGAGTTTTAGACAGATGGTTATTACCAACATTCATGTTGGGAGGTAGGTACATTTTTAGAATTATCGTCGCAACTCTAACCATACTTACCATAAGTACGATGATTGGAGTTTTTCTTGAATGTTATATAGTATGCATAATTTATCTAGATTGTAATAGTAGCGTACGATTAATTACTCATGAGAATAGCACTTAACCATGGGGTATTTTGTCAGTTGGGGATATATGATATAGCATAAAAACGTGATAGAAATGATTGTAACAAGTATCGCGAAATTACGTATCAAAATCCGATCTTGAACTTAACATCACTATGAATAATAGATAACAAGTTTGATCCTGTCAGTAACTTTTTTTATCTTACGTAGTATGCGATTAATAAAAATAAAGTATGAAGAATCTGATTTCAATTACCTTACAATATATGATCTTCGACTAGCAAAATACTCTTAAACGTAAAAGTATAATTATATATTGTGTATATACGACTAATATAGGATCGTTTTGACGTGTAGCATTATGTTTTACTTATTATATATGAAAAATGTATATGAATTAGACGATATTGATGAACTTAGATATTCGTATTGGAAATTCTGTATGGATTTTTGTTTTCATTTGTCTTGAGGCCGCTGGATAAAACATTTCTCATGTATTTGAATGAATTTTCATCTGTATCGTTACATGAGATTGAACCGAAAGACGTTTTGTTAAATCGAATGATTGTAACGATGCTGTGCTTCTTTCAGTGTCGAACATAAACATGTTAATTATTATTCTTGTCAAGAGTCATTCATGGTTGCGCTACAAAGAAAAAAAGGAAGCGTTTACGATAATCGAAAAGGAAAAGAAAGCAACATATTTTTGAAAAGTATGGGAGTTTTAGGATTAACAGTTTATTGAAATACTTATTATTACCTTCGTGAAATTCCAATTTGAGTGTTAGAAGTTGTATCGGAGTATCAACAATACTTTGCACGCCGGCATACGACTCTTACTTATTTTTATAGATTGAATTAAAAACATTTCTCTATGGTATTGATATATTAGATACACTTTTTTGAAGAGAGAAATAATTAACACTTTTTTGAAGAAAGATATAATAGCGACCAATAGAATATTCTGAAGAAATTACGTTCCACACTGATAATGGTAACTTAAGTTTTGAAAAACAGATATCTGATTGACTGTACCACTGCTTCAGATTTTTCTTTTTGATGAAATTGTGTTCTGCGAAGGCACAGTAAGCTCGATGATTCTGTTTGATTGATCCTGCTGGAAGAATTTAATTGCCGTTGACAAAATCTATTTTGATTTATTTACCGAAACGTTGCGAAAGGTTTGAAGAAATGTTGGTAAGCTGTGATATTGCGAAATGTATAAATCTGACAGAATGTCCCTAAATAAAATTTAAGAAGTGACATAAATCTACATTTATTTGTCTATCTTGCCATAAACATTTTTCTTTTTATCCAGAAATTAAAGAAACTAAATTAGGACAGTTTTTATAACACGTTCCGTGCCACGTCAGCTCCACGCAATTTACCATTTACATTACGTAGATTACCGATGAGCCACAGTTCAGATCAAACTTAAACTAGAAGTCCAGCATGGATCACCGATGACTCACGTAGCACGAAAAGTGTTAATAGGATTTTCATATTATTAAATTTTAACGACGCTTCATCGTTTATTCAATCATCTACTAAATGTAGGAATGATTTCGAGTCATTCTCTTTATTAATCATTACTCATTAAGACAATTACTTAAGTATGTACGAGGGATACATGATACCAATTGAATCGAGTGGTTGATAATTAGTATAATATTATAGAGACATACAAATACAACAGAACTTAAATTATCGTATAACGTTAACTGCTAAATTTTGTTTGTTAACTCCTGTCGTCGGCGTTTGTTTGTTCGTGTATTAACATTATTGATTTGCCGCGTGTATTAGGTAGAAATAATGTAACGGGTTGTATTCTCGTTTTTTTAAAAATTTGTTGAATATTGTTGGGTATATGGTAAATGCTGCTGATGAACTACTCAACCTCAACCTATAAAAGAAATAATCAGATTAGAAAATATATATCCCTGTGAATACAAACGTGCAATTCACTACCACATTTAGAAAATTGAATAGATCAGTGTTACTCTCAAATTATATTTATTTCTCGTAATTTCTCATTAACAAAAAAATTGGAAATATTATGAATATCGGAATCAGTGAAGAATAGACTCCACACAATGCTAAATGTATAATGCATTATATAAATGCGCAAGGAAGGATAAGATACGTACACTGGGTTTTCTCTTTGAGTGCAAATTAAAGGTAAGCATATTAACGAATTAATATATTTAAAGATTACCTGCAATGCCGGAAATTGCCTCTGAAGCAAAGTATTTCACATCGACGTCATCATCGGTATTTAGTTTTTCAAGGACAGGCTTTACTTGAGTCTGAACTGCACTAGGCTCTAAGTAGGGTCCAATACGTTGCAAGGTTTTAGCAACATTAAACCTGACATTGGCAACATTATCATTAGCCATTGCCAAAACAGTTGGGAGCATAAACTTTGTCGTTATTTCCGGTCCGCATACCTCAGCCAATACCTACCACAAGTGAAGGATAATGGATAGAAATAAACATATAACTTATACATTTTACACCTTAGATCAGATTAAATTTTCATGAGAATTTTTTAAATAGTCTAATGAGTTTTTTTATTGACTTACATTGATGCAGAAAAGACACGTCATCCTATGAAGGTAATTTTGATCTCTGGACATGGCCAATACTTTGGGAATCACTGTATGTTGTGCCCATTCTGGACCAAACTTTTCTACAAGTTTTTTCAAGTTTAAAGTAGCAGCTTCTCGGATCGCGTAAACGTGGTCAACTAGCCAGGTCATACAAAGAGAGTTTAATTTTTCATCGAAGAACTCCACACCCAGCTGTCCTGCTAATAACGGCATATACCTGAAATCATGTCATAGACGTAATTAAGTTGATTTTCTTTTATTAAGTATCTACCAAGGTATATCAACTTACTCAATAATGGCCAGCCGCACTCGCCATTTGGAGTCCTCGGCTAACTCCACAATAGCAGGCAGAAGGGATTGCGATAGTTGTTGAATGCCAATCACTTCATTGACACAGTCAAGGTTACTGATTATATTAAGACGCACTTCCGGGCACTCATCTTTTAGTTGAGACAGAAATAAGGGTAAGAGATGTTCGATAGTACTGCATATAGAAAGACAAGTTATTTGAATCGTACTAAGAAAGAATGCCATATTACCAAAATATATAGACCGATACTAACTTATGCTTTCCCAGAATCGGACTGAGACCCATAATAACACTCGCTAGTGCTGATTTGACATGTTGATTTGGATCTGCTACAAGTTCTTTTACGTAGGGTAAAACGTTTGTCATGATGATAGACTCTTGATTAAATTGATCCAGATTTTGACAGAAGTCACGAACTTTGTCTGCAGCTGCTGCGCGAACCTCAGCTTCGGCATCCTTAAGCAATACTTGAAACGCTGGTACCAGGTCTGTTTTTGTTATTTCTGGGCCAACTGCTTTTTGGAGCTACGCGTGATAATATTCCATTAAAGTCTCGTTGCATAAAAATCCTACGTACACGCAACAAATATGACGACAACTTACATCAGTGAATTTGTCAGCAACCATGTATCGTACTCTCCACGACTGATCGGATGCGCAATTTCGAAGAGTTGGCATTACCAATTGTTCGACATCCTCTTGTTGCAAGAGAGTAGCAATACTGACGCAAGCTTCAACAGCTAATAGACGAACTGAGTCCTAAAGAAAAGAAGTGTTAGTATCTAAACTCACTACTCATCCATTGTGTAGCAATGCTTTCTTGAGGAAGAGATACTTAAAGATTTATTGAAGAAAGCACCAAGGGATATTGCTGCAGTGGATGTACTAAAAGAACTCGAATATACGAGCGCCAGAATTACTGATTTTAAAGATTGGGGCAAATAATAGGTAATCAACGAACCGAACTTGCCTGTTCATCTTGGGCAAGGATGACAAACATTGGGATCAGGTCTGATTTCAAATAGCCGACCTCTACAACTTTCGCGAATTCTCCTAGCTTTGATGCAGCTGAACGTCTTACCATGGGCGTATCATCCTGACATAAATTACGGAAATGATTTCGCAGCTCAGCTGAAATATGTTTAAAAGATTTTGTTAATATAATACTAAATAATCGGTATTGGATCACATTCAGCTTAAAATAAATCCATATGTGTTACCTTTTAATGCAGGGCTTACACGAGTATAGCAAACGCTGAATAATCCACAAGCTGATGTTCTCGACGTAAACCAATCTCCAGAGGCCAAACGTTGTACCAAAGGAACAAAGTGTTCTTGTAGATCAGCAGGACTGTGCTGACTTGCGATGTTACGTAGGGATTCAACAGCTTTATCCCGTACTACTGTCTCTTCCACTGTTGCAAGAGACTCCAGTGGAGGCTGAAAAATAAGAATAATACAAATTCATCCATAGTCGGAATTACAGATTTTCGATTGTTCTACAGAAAATACTCATATATAATATGAAAGACTTTTTAATTTATCTGAGGATAATTACCAAAAGACAGTGTACAAATTCAGGTCCACCAACAAGAGGAGTGAAAGTGCCGAGTTGCTCGGCAAGTGCAAGGAGTACCTCATCTTCATCGTATATGGTTTCTGTCAGAAATGGAATTAGTTCACTGCGAGTACGTTCTACGCCCAGCGCAAGAGCAATGGTAGACAACTTTTTGATAGAGTTCAATCGTAGCTGTAACAAAACGAATTAATGCTTAACAGTGAAATATATGCAGGATTTTTCATTTTAAATAAGATAGTACTGGTAACTAAATAACAAATACGTCAAAATTATAGTTTGTTGTATCCTTTTCGAGTCACCTAATAACTATTGACCATACACAAAAATATTTAAAATATTCAGCACAGAAAAGCGTTATTCACACAATTCAGAAATTTATAAGGTTCTCACTCCAATTGCGCATCAATTATACTTTAATGACATTTAGATAATAACCATGACAGCATTCTCAATCATTTCTTATCTATGTCTTCATACACAAGGTAAATTCGCTATTCCGTTTGAGGGTAAGAACCCCTAGCCCTGTGATGTTCAATGACTGCCAAAAGACGGCCAAATTGCCAGATTTCTCAGTTCATTTACCTGGACATCCTCGTTTTTCAATTCGTCGATCAAAACAGCGATCGGGTAAAGACTGTCGTCCGCGATAGAGTCGCACGCTGCCATTTTGCTGCTGGCCACACTTTAACAATTTCGTGTCTCACACAGTGTCGAACCGGATATACGTTCCTTACAACGATTTTAGTAGACAGTTTAATGATATTCGCGTTATAAAATCGAATAATATCGCCCAATATGTGTGAATTACAGCATAATTATAGAGAATTGTTAATTATTGTAGAGCGGTCGGAACCTGCTTTGCGACTCCATGAATCACTGACAATTTCGTTGGCGTGGTCACCGGTAGATGGAGGTTTCTTAAGATCGCCCGGTTGTATCCGAGTGCGTCCACTAAAAATTATACTTTTCAATAGTTTAATATCTTCAGAATAAAGTCGAAACTCATTATTTCAATTATCTAAAATCAATGATAAAAATTCCAATTGATAATTCTAGGAACATAAAAACATTCTTGTAATACAACGTGGTGCCTAGCACCTGAAATTTAAGGAATGCGTCTTCGAGTATTTTTATTACTCGGAAGTTCGTTGATCGTTGCGACGCTAAAACTACGTTAGCTATTCGACGTCAATAACAGAAATAACAGTTTATTCTATCTGTTGGTACAACCGTCTGAATAAATAGTAGAGAAAGATTTCATTGAATATTAGAAAGATTTACCAACACTATTTTTATCACATTTTACAATTCAGAATGATCATACTGAAATTATAGTAAATTCGAAAGTGATTGGAGCACTTGGGACAACAATCACTCCTATCATAATTATCAGTTAAGATATTACACATAATGGGTAAATGATATACATATAATTAATCGTCTTTGCCGAATCGAATTTGTTCGTGCTAATGTATTGTTATGATATATGATATACAGATATTTTGTTATTTTGAAAGTGTTCTACATTTTAACGCTTCGTGCCAGCGACCAATAGCATTGTAAAGTTCTTCTGTGTACGCTTGTACGCGACACGGCTGTAAGTATGTACACTGAAATTCAGCTTGAAGTTCTATTTTTTAGCGTCGGATACGTTGCAGGTAAAGAGAATGCAAAGTACCTGTCATTGCTTGGCGACGTTTAATTTTAACATTTCTCTTTATCGTGCTCTTTAATAAGCGGGTAGTTCACTGTGATTGTGAAAGTTAAGACGCATTCATTCGTGACACGTTTCTTTCGAAATCGAGGGAACGAGATGAGTTAAAGAGTGGATAAGCTGACATTCCAGGTAGCAGGTACACCTGACGTCACGGAACGTTACTCATTTTAAGAAAATGTGCTTCTTGTAACGATCAAAAGAACGGGGTGTATCTGAACAAATCATGTTTAAGAATAAATTTCAACATCCTGATGCTGATTTTATCAGGGTAAAAACAAAGGTAAGTTTATCATTCACATTAAGGGGTCATTTTATATTGGAAACATTTATAAAGAAAGTGCACTGAGTATTCTTTAATGACATTAATGTTAAGAAACAATGATTGTTCTCTGTACAGTTTAATGAAGATATCATACGATTCTCTTTGAAGCGCAAAGAGCCTATTAATTATGAAGACTTCAGGACCTGCTTAGCAGAGAAACATGACATTAGCTTGGACTCAAATTTTCTTATTTGGTATACAGATCCTATAGATGGGGATTTATTGCCTATCAACAATGAAAATAACTTTGCTAGAGCACAAGCTACAGCAAAACCATTGCTCCGAATTTTTATACAAAGAACTGGTACATTGTCATATATTCAATGTGTAGGTTGTTATTCTTATTTCTGAGGTTAATGTATTTAAAACTATTTTTTACAGAAGACAATGCTGAAGATGTAAATGGATATGGATCGGTAAAACCACGCAATCTAATTAGTAGTATTTTACATGGAACACCTGGAAAGTCCAAGCCATTACAAATTTCTAATCCTCACAACTTTCGACAAGTATGTGTGTCTTATATTTACTGCTCAGAATTATACAAAAATAGTAATATCTCTAGTGTTATATTTATGGGTTTGAAATTTTTCTTTCTAGGTCTCAGCTATAATAGATGTTGACATTCTGCCAGAAACTTGTCGTCGTGTTCGTCTATTAAAGCATGGCTCCGACAAACCACTAGGATTTTATATAAAAGAAGGAGAAAGCTTTAGAGTACTACCACTATCTGCTGGCGGTGGCCTTGAAAAAATACCAGGTGTGTTCATTAGTCGTGTAGTACCTGGTGGTTTAGCTGAAAGTTCGGGTTTACTGGCTGTAAATGATGAAGTACTAGAAGTCAATGGAATCGAAGTGGCAGGAAAGACTCTCGATCAGGTACACTTACGATTCATTACACATATATGACCACTAGTATAATTGGTGGTACATCCAAATCAAAACTTTATTCTTTATTAGTGCATAAATTACATACTGTTGTTATTTCATGTTCTCATATACTAGGTAACGGATATGATGATTGCAAACTCCTCCAATCTTATAATCACAGTTAAACCCGCAAATCAACGTGGCACATTAGCATTACCACGTAGAGGTTCATTTTCTCGTAATAGCCAAGTGTCATCGGGAAGTCAACAATCTATGCAAAGTACAGCGACCGGCAGCGACGACGAAGCTGATGACATAGTTGACCTTACGGGTATTACTTTACATAACGATACTTCAACTTTCACCACTGTATCTCAACCACTTCGTCATTACCATAATCATTTTAGTCAGGATCAAGGAGTTCTGCACTTCTAGATAGTGCGTAGCATTAATCAATAAGGTTGTTCAAATTGTTCTTGATATATGATAACAAGAAAAGCACTACAACTTGACTACTATTAACTGGCAGCTAATTATGAGCAGGTTTTATACCGCGTACCGTATTCTATGTAATTAATGTTTACTTATAGCGGAGGCAATATTGCCACGTTAAGAAGTTGATTCAACCAAACAGAGAGCTGTGGATTATATTTTTTAAAGATTATAGGAATAGTAAACCCATGTTTACGCTATAACACGTTATGCGTACGTAAAAGTATATAAAAAGTGTATAGCATGTCCAAGGAATCACATAGTGCCTTGGTATCCCTTCGATACAGTTTAATGTTTTGCATTTAATCATCCTATTAATTAACATTCCTCGACATGTTCATTTTACATTCCAAGTGTAGGAATCTCTATTTATTTTCGCCGCCTTCAAATCATTCATGATTGCGCTACTTAATCAGGATATTCCTTCACACATTTGCATATTACACATGGGACAGTAATATCAGTATATTTGGTAAGGGTCGATATTTATTTTCACACGAAGAAGAATTCTCGCTAAATCGTGAAAGGGAATTATCTTTTTCTACATATCCTCCAATACTATAAATCTTCAATTATCATCCAAAGGAAAGCATCCTATATATTATTATGGCGTTAAAGTTTTTGAAGTTTATGCTGTTATATCACGTCCCTTCGTAATATAAACATGCGATTACTCGCGTCTACAAAAAAATACATTGATATGAATCAGAAAGTACTTAGATGATGTACTTAAAATGCAGAGCGAAGAACAAATTTTTGCTTCGTAAAGTTCTTGGTCTCTGCATGGTTTTTTAATGAAATTTAATATGTTCTTATAGAAGATACTTAATAAATGAACTTGGATTCACACTATGGCTCAATGAACAATGAATGACATAGTTCACTTTGGAAAGAAGTCTTATCAATAAAGATAAACAAGAATATAATAGCCCTCAGTAAGAAATAATATAAGTTGTACAAAGGGCTGACTTGTTTAGCGTGTAATTAAGAGACCATATCTTATTATTAGAAGAAGAACTTACTGCATGCGTTTATTATATTTTATTTTCACGCGTATATCATAAGATACAGCTTGTGCGCAGTCTGGAAAAAAGCTTCATTTCAGTCATCATTGTATAACATGTTTAATTTCGTCGCCAGTATGAATAGGATATAATTCGCTTTACCAAACTTTAACTTTTAATTATTCGACAATAATCTTGAGTGTTTCATGAAATGATTTATTCGTTTAATGTAGTAATACATTTTTAATTAGCGTGGATTCTGCGCCATTGACTGATTCACTTTGCTGAGACTGAAACGAATGTTAAAATTGATATACAATATAAAGTAACAAAGGATATTGGTCGAAGGTGTTCTTTTTAATAAAAAGCATTTTTGATCAGCTCAAAATTAAGCTGAGGACGACGTATAGAAAAAATATGCGATCCCTTGGTCCAGGTTTTAAAAAAGCCGCGTAGGGAGCTACATTTCCTATTCACGAGAAAAACGAAGTGACTGTAATAATTTTAAATCGAAGCTGAAATACACGACTCTACACATTTATATATTGTATTATGAGTAGAATATACATCCACTTACAGATTTATACATACATATATCTTCAGAATGTACATGTAAAACCATTTTTTTTTATGATGAAAAATGTATTTTCTATGAAATCGCAAGAATAAAAGGAATATATTATATCAAATTGAAAATTTCATTATTCCTGTGCAAACCTAAACTTCTTTTTGTATAATTTTACATCTTTCTTCAGATCGAGAAGTTATTATTTTAATACCAACGCGCAGTACCGTTTTGGTCCAGGATTAGTATGAATCTGATTATATGCATTAAGCAGTTGTTTATGTTAAAATCAAAGAATATATTTTTGTATATTATCTATTCAATTTTTTGCGTGTTTTCCAGAATTTACTTATAACATTTTATTTATTAACGAGGCTCTACAAGATTCCCAGTTCTAGCAAAATCAATAAGAAGAGTTTCCTTAGAAAAGGGATGCCACCATTAAGGGGGGGGGGGGGGGGGGGGTTTCAGCGTAAAAAAATACACTTTTTTTGTGAATTTTTTTTAAAAGTATGGATTGAGCAAATTTATTCAAACCCTTTGTACATTATTAAGTATACTTTTAACAATATTCTGTAATTTTTTCATGCGGAAATATTGAAAAACAAGCCGGTGACAGAGCTTGCCCCAGAATGTCTTAGAAAAATAACAATTTGCGGTGTTCACCATATCTCGGTCGGAAATTATCTGAAATCAAAAACCATTAAAATTTAGTCAAAGTATCATCAAATCCTCCCCCCAACGTTTAGTTAAAATTTTTTTTTTACATTACGGGGTTTCCCACCCACAAAATCGCGGAATTTTTCGTGGAAAATAGCAGTTTACACTTTAGATGGCCACCAAAAATTTTTAAATGAAAAAAAAATAATCAAGTTCGATTCAGGATCCTATGCAATCTTATGTAAAAAGATCTGAGACAGTACAGAAGATCTTAAACGAGTACAACACAACAATCCTGACGTGGACGCAAATATGCGCGCTGAATTGATTTTGTTGACTTGCTAGTTGAACCACCTGCCACAAGCGGTATGACGGGGAAGTCCTCCAACCAGTCAATTCTGTGAAACTAAATCCTTCATCGATGGAAGTTAGAAAGAGCTTAGTCTACTGTAACCACGTTAACTGATAAAGTTCTCGTGGACAGAAATAATGAAATTGTCAATACGATACAATACATTCCTTTTATTCTTGGAATTTCATAGAAAATACATTTTCCATGATAAAAGATATTGTTTTATATCTGCATTCTGCGTCTGCATCTATAAACAGATGTATGTTCTACTCGTAATATGTAAATATTTAGAGTCGTGTACTTCAGCTTTGATTTACAATTAATAGAGTCACTTCGTATACTTTTTCGACGATAGACGTAGCTTACTGATTACAGTAAATTTGCTTTCCAGTAATTAGGGATGGTAATGTATTTGTCGGTGTACTTGAAAAACGTATTTAATCAATACAGGACGCTTGCAAATAGTTTATCACGATAAGTAATTGCCACTTTTCACAATGCTGACATGAATTCATAAAACAATAAAGACTTGTTTGTTACATTTAATACTTATCATTATTTATACTTTATTAATCGCTTAGGAGATACCAGTAAAGTGGGTCAATTACGGTTATTCAGTATCTGATGAAACATTTGTAGAAAGTCAGTACTCTCTGGAACTTGACCATTGTTCACAGCATCCCGAGTATCCCGAAGTCGCCAAATAGATAATTTCATAAACCTGATCTGCCTTACTGGTATATCGTAATTCTTTACATGACAAGACGCTATTAGTATTAGTCGAGTTTGTCCAAAATGGCAACATCTACTTTCAATTTTGATGAAGTCAGAATATTCGAGGACGGTAAGGGCGATTTGGATATTATCAGAGAAATCATTGATACTGAAAAAACGAAAAATGGCTTTCATATTTTGGATGTTGGAGATGTGATGACTAAGCATAAGAATTGGATTTCTAAGATACCAAAAGTGGTACCACATTTCGGTATGTATAACAACCAATTATATTTGTATATCCAAATTTTCTATAAATTATAAATATTTTATCTTTCAGCTATGAAGTGCAATCCTAATCTTACTGTGATTAAAGTATTAGCTGCATTGAATGCAGGATTTGATTGTGCCTCTCAGGTATTTATTACAAGATATTTTTATTCTTTCATTTAATTTATTGTATGATATTTGAAACAGTGATACGATTGCAGTATGAAATAGAACAAGTTATAGAATTTGGTGTGACTGGAGATAGGATTATTTTTGCAAATCCTACAAAGTTACCAGCCCATATCGAATTTGCCAGGAGAGTCAACGTCAGTAAAATGACAATTGATAATGAAGAGGAACTTTTCAAGATCAAGGAATTATTTCCAGACGCAAAGTGCGCACTAGATATAATATTAAATCGGCAGATAAAATATCCATATGAATCGTACAGTGTTCTTTCATAAAGTTTTATAAATTTAACTTCCACAGAATAATCATTCGTTTTCAATGCGTTTTGCCGAGCTACGAATGTCACCTGAGTGCCAAATTTGGCTGTGATCCCGATCAAGAAGCGATTAGCTTGATCCAGGCGACAAAAAATCTTGGAATGAATTTGTATGGCTTCAGTTTTCACGTTGGCAGTCCGTGCGACGAGGTAGTGGCTTATAAACGTGGAATTGAAGTTTGCAAAAGACTTATAGCTATCGCCAAATCAATTGGTTGTAAGAATGTCAGGTTGATCGATATCGGTGGTGGAATTCCTGGCGATAAAGGATTTGAATTGGATGAGGTATGCGAAATTCTTAAAAAAATATCTGTATCATAATATTTTCTCCGAAATCCTACCATTTACAGAAGCATTGTAAAACTTTCCTTTGTTCTTGTTAAGTACGCAAAAGTCGTAAACGAAGCTCTGAAGAATTTGGATCCTTCCATCGAAGTCATAAGCGAACCTGGAAGATACTACGTTGCATCGGCGTCTAGTGTAGCCAGTTATTTGCACAGTAAAAAAATTGTAACTGATGGTGATAATAAAAAACCTGTCTATTACGTAAGCGATGGCGTATACGGTTCCTTCATAGAGGAGCTGCTGAACATAAGAAGCAGACTTCCGATTCCCTTGGATAAAGTAAGTATTGTCCTAATCTGGTATTTTTGGTTTTTTTTTTCGCATTCGCACGAAATTTCGCTTTTCTTTGTCGTAGAGAGCAAGTAATGAGAAATTTGTGTCTACCATCTGGGGACCAACTTGCGACGCTTACGATTGCATCGTCAAGGACGTTTTATTACCAGAATTTTTTGTTGGCGATTGGCTCGTCTGGGAAAACATGGGTGCTTACACTATAGCATTGGCTACTTCTTTTAACGGCTTTTTCCCTCCAGTTGTTTACCCGATCATGAGGAAGAGCATGTGGTAAATATATTTAATACCAATGAAGGACTTAATGAATATAATTAACGCCAAATCATACACGAATGCTTCAATAACAATTTTTCAATCGTCATTAATGGTGGCATCCCTTTTCTAGGGAAACTCTTCTTACTGATTTTGCCAGAGCTGGGAATCTTGTAGAGCCTCGTAAATAAATAAAATTTTACAAGTAAATTTTGGAAAACATGCAAAAAATTGAATGCATAATATACAACAATATATTCTTTGATTTTAACATAGACAGCTGTTTAACGCATATAATCAGATTCATACTAGTCCTGGACCAAAAGGATACTGCGCGTTGGTATTGAAATAATAACTTCCCGATCTAAAAGGAAATATAAAATTCTACAAAAGGAAATTTAGAATAATTTCTGTAAAAAGATATTTTTCTGTTATACTCACGCGTTATGCGGAGTGACGTATCCAAAGTATATTTTATCGTTATTCTTACATGCTCCCGAAATAAAATTGGTGTAAGATGTACACTTTACTGCCATAAAAGCATATGGGTTTTTGACGGATTCTGCATAGAAGCGCCAGGATCTCCAGTGGCTACAAAAATCTGTTAAAATCTTACATTCAAGGTAAACGTATGATAGTGTAAATTAAAGAACCAATCAATAATTTAATTTACCGACTGGTGTAAATGGTATCGCGAGAAATAGACATCCTGGCTGAGGTCTACTTCCTCCATTGGGAAAAAAATCGACAGACCCGGTTTGCCCAAAAGCACCATAGACTCCGCCATCGGTATGAACGATATCAACGACTTTGGCATCTGTTTTATCAATATGCTGTAGATTCAGTATATAAAATCCTGGTTTAGCCGGATCTAAACCTGGATCAACGTATAAAGTTTGCACTAGCCATAAAGAAACTGAAAACAAATAATTTACAAAATGTCAAAACCGTACCTGTTATTCTTGGAAGCTGGACGTTACTATACTTTCCAACAAATCCAGCTATCTGTGCACCTAACGAATGCCCAATGATATGCAAAGTATTGACATTTATCCCGTAGGTTAAAAGTTTTTTCAAAGCTCCAGCTATTATTTTTCCTATCGTTTTAATTTTAAGAACAAGAGTTATATAATTTTCCAATGCCAAATCGCTCCAATCTACCAGCACGATATTGTCATTACCTCGATCGAGGTAAGCTGCAGGAAGACAAAATGGACGTTACACAATTTCATATTAGTGTGGATTGTAATGTTGTTTCCGATAGACTATTGTTTTATTCGTATTGTCACATTTTAAGTATGAGTGTATTATTATTATTATTGTACCTCCAACTACGGTTTGTACACTTTCATTGGACGGATGCTCCCGAAATCCATGCAGGTAGATAACTAATGGCTTTTTGAAATTTATTTCATGAAGAATATTCTCAGGATAAGCAATGGAGGTATCGTACGAGTTTAAATAACCGTCTGACCGTCTAGAATATGATAAATTGATAAGTATATGAATTGAAAATATAAAAAATTTAATTGTTGCACAAACCCAGTGTAAATTTTCAGCCTTATCTTAGCGACCAACTGTTCAACATCTTCTTTATTTTTTAATAAATAATCTACAAACATATTCAAATTTTAATGTCTACCTATGTAATGTATGAAATATTAGTAAATTTTCATTTTTTCTGGGTAACTGTTTGTATATTTAAATAGACACTGAACAATCAGTACTTACCCCAATTAAATAATTCTTTGTAACAAATGTGACGTTCGACAAGGTTTATAAGGATATATGTAAGGATAAGATACACGCTCAAAACATTCATTATAGGAATAAACAAATTTTAACGATTCTGCAGTACAATGATTTCTCGCAATTGTGCTACTGATCACTTCGCACTGGTTCTGATAATTCATTCCTGTTCTAGCACAATGTTACAAATGTCATCGTAGCTTCTATCACAGATATTTAATCTAGGACAGGTGGGATCAGATCTTCCCCCACGTTGGAAAAATCTTTTCAAGGTTCACGACTTTTGCCGTCACATAGTTCGCTGTTGGTGAAGGTTATAAAATAGTTTCTGGTACGGGTTTTTATGTTTGACCATTGGCGTATGTATTTCTTTAATTTTTTGATCAAGGTAAACAATGATCAGCATGAAGTCAATGCCAGTAAGGTTTTATATGAATAATCAGTATGGTATTAACACCTATACACTTGCTTATGAGTATGCTGTTAATGCGTTTTGTTTATAATATTAATCTGTGAATATAATTTATAATTGTTTAAGAAAATATTTGACATATACATAAATGGTTATGTCACTATTTAATTATTGAATGTCATTGATTCATTTTTTTGGTACTGTGGTAGTTGAAACTGTTGCATCTATGGTAGTTGAAACTGTTGGATCTATGGTGGTTGAACCTATCGTAGTTGTTTCCTCTGCTGCGTTATTTACAGAATTCCATCTATAATCAAAAATATAATATATGTTATAGAAGAATATAAATTATTAAAACGACATGAAGAAACGAAACAAAAAACATTTTGCTTCGCAAAAAAAAGTATGCTCCGTAAAACATATCTTTCATATTATGTTACAATACTCGGTGACACAGAACTCGGTGATTTTAAATAAATCAATATACCATAATTAAATTATTTCAATTCATAAAGTTCGGTATCTCATTTAATATATCATGTAATTTATATAATAACAAACTTACTCAATGGCAGTTTGACATTCTCCAGGAGTTAACTTATCATATAATTGAGCATTATACAATTCTTGTCCGTCGATTATATCCTCGTAAGGTGACTCTGATGATAAACTGTCACGCACCTGTGGACATTGAGCAAACATTAGAAGATATGAATTAACAATAGTCGGAAGATTAATTATCAAAAGTTCCATTAACTGCTTCCACGGCTGAAAAGACTCGAATAAAATTTCGTCCAGCTAGCTTTTCGAGATCCGCCTGACTCCAGGAAGGTTCACCATCAACATTGTTGTGCAGTCTATCGAATAGGTCAGGATATTTTGAAACGTCCTCCAATCCTTCGGGCACTCTGAAATTTGAATACATATATATATATATGTATGTATATATCAATAGCCTATATTATTCGAACTAATGTAAACACGAATGTAAACAGATTTTTTAATTCTATCTTTTGAACAGTCTCAGATTATATTTCTAAAAAATCAAATTTTATATACAAAAAAGTCTTACTTCTCGACTCCATCATAATCAGCACCAATGCCGACATGATCTACACCGATTAAGTTTCGAATATAATTTATGTGATCTGCAAATAATAAGATAATCGTTTAATCGTTTACTCATGATACACGTCACCTCAATGCCTCCTTGCTTTACTTACCTACAACGTCCCGCATTGTTGCATTCCTCAAAGCATTGCAATTCACAAAGCCGCTGTGAAAGTTCACCATAACAATACCGTTGTTTTTTTTCTGAAATGATATACAATGTATAAGTAACTCTAATACATCTTTACACTGTCTACAATCTAGATTACAAAATATATGACTATAACAAAATTACACTCACCACTAATTGCAGAACATCATCTGGAACGTTTCTGTAGTTATTGCAAATCGCGAAGGCCGACGAATGGGAAAAAATAACAGGAGCTTTTGTCACAGCAAGGACGCGTCTCATGACGTTGTGGGAGACGTGAGATAAATCCACGAGCATTCCTAATCGGTTCATCTCGTGTACCACTTTCTAGATGAATCACACAAGAGTTCAATATACGTACCTATATACCTATATACAATCATTGCGCAGTCTATAATTAAGTCTAGTTTTCAACTCACAACACCAAAATCTGTTAAGCCATGCAAAGAACCGTCATTTATAGGAGATCCATCGGCCCTATGAGTAAAAAAAGAATTTTTGTAAATTTAATTTTAAAGTTATAAGGAATATATGTAATACAACTGTCAAATACGTTTATATAAATTGTTTCTGTATTTAATCAATATTTTTATATCTTATCACGAAACTTACCATGGTGTATGGCAACTGTGCGTTAAGGTTAGATACCGAGCACCAAGTTCATAGTAGAGTCTCAAAACAGCCAAACTGGAGTCAATAGAGTGTCCACCTTCGACACATATCATAGAGGCAATTTTTCCAGATTTCCAAACACTTTCTATATCAGACGCTTTAATAACAAGTTCCAAGTTGCTTGAATACTTGTTAATTAATCTCTTAATCACGTCAATCTGACGCAATGTCAGTTGTACCGAATCCTTGTATTGCGATTTGCATGATGTATACGCCACCCAGAACTGTAATAATAGTGTTTACAATAATTAAACAAGAACAACAAAAACATGAAAAATAAAGTCCAAAATACTCACTTGAGCTCCCACTTTTCCTTTTATTAACCGTGATAAATCCGTATGGCATGAGGCACAGTTAGCTTTGCCCCATACGGAATCTTCGCTAAGATCTTGAGGGAAATTGAAAGCTGACAATTTGTTGTTTAACAATCTATAAAGATTCCATGGCAAGTCGTTATGTCTGAAAACGTTATAAATCAAGTAAACAGAACGTCTCACGAACACTATACGATCTTACGTATCTAATTATTGAGTGCATGCAATAAATACTGAACAATAAAATGTCGATTGATAAATAATTGCATACCCATCAACGAGTGGTGCATGGCTGAGAGCGTCCCTTCCATTAAAACTTGTTTTACTTGTTTCACTTGTTTCATTACCAGAGAGTCCAACGGAGAGGCCAATTATCAAAATAATAACAACTGTAATAATGGCTGCACTTATGTATAGTTGTTTTCCTGCGAACAAACATTATTTCATGTAATAAATTATTAGAATGATCTATTAAATTGATCTCTGAAATTAATTCTAAGTGTCAATCTTTGTCTGATAAATTTTCAAACGCTGATAAAAATGCCTAGCATGTTATAGACAAGAGAATCTTATGAAATATGTATATCACGGGATATTATCTTAAATGACTTTTCGCATGATTTAGCGATATTCTTAGATGACGCATACGTTTAAAAGTTATCTTTAAGCTGTTTAAACAACGGCTAATCTCAATAGAAGCCTGGAATAGTATGTTGTCTAATGTCGGATTCAAGAGTCATTGAAATTTAAATATGAAGTTTTAACTTAACGTGGGCACCGGCCCATGTAGTATCTGTTGACGTTAGGTCGCCGTACGTGAAGAGTTAGCAGGTTGTTTTAATTGGGTTAATTTCAAAAGAATTTACCTTTCAGCCATAATAACATTAATTATGAATTATCGATAGGATGCTGATTGGTTGTTGCTCGTGTGAAGTAATATGTATAATAGGATGTCAAGGATTATATAATAATTTATTAATACAGCTATGACACAATTCGGAAAAGTTACGCGAAACTATGTTATTTATTTCTCCTAAGAATTTTTTTAACAGTTTACTTTTAACCGCATAATCAACCGTTTGATAAATATTTCTGTTTTACATTTCCGATAGTAATTTTACGGTTGCTGAATAAATTATTTTAATAATCATTCCTCTCGGAGTACTTACGTGTCGCGTGGAAGAGGCCACAGACGTTAACGTACTGAACCATATTCGTCTCAAATATTATACTACTTTACAGTAGGTAGTGCACGTCTGTTGGTCGGTATGTTAATAGTACACGAGGTCCACACAGACTGTCGTCACGTTATTAAAGCTATTCTTTCGGAAGGCTCCAGCGAAATTAATATCCATCGTTATCGAAAGTTTTATTAAAAGTATCAGAGTGTGGTAGAAATAACAGATACATACAATCTTATCGTACGAATATCTACGAGATTAGATTAAATTACAATCTATGTTATCGTTACCATACAGTAATGCGCAATTGAAGTGGAACACTTGAATTTTTGTGTATATCTGCGAAACTATGACCGATTTTACTCTGGGGGGGAGCTGCACTTCCTTGAAGTCAAAACACTTAATTGGCCATAACTTCCGAACGCGCCGGTCAACCTGCTCCACTTTTTGCATGATATCAACTTTAGCGATACTACAGATTCTCACAAAATTATTATTTTCGGAGACGATCCCGTGATGGAGATCTCGAGATATCGTAAGCGCACCCGAAGCTTCCCCGCCATTTTTCTTTAGGAATGCGATGAAATAGACGTTTTATATTTATCCCACGTTGTAGCTGAGATTTTAACGATTAAAACACGCTTTTAAACATCCAAAAATGTTTTGCAACTAAATTTTGCGAGTGTCGCTCGGGGTACTCGGGTGACTACTACCCTACCACGCGCGCCAAGCGATTGTCACCCGAGTACCCCGAGCGACACTCGCAAAATTTAGACGTTTCTTCAAATGAAAAGTTTAACCCCTTAACATACTCATTTCTGGATGTTTAAAAGCGCGTTTTAATCGTTAAAATCTCAGCTACAACATGGGATAAATATAAAACGTCTATTTCATCGCATTCCTAAAGAAAAATGGCGGGGAAAATGCTACAGGAGTTCAATAGGGATGTTTTTTTAATGCCGAAAGATGCTCTGACGCAGTTAAATGCAAATAAGTATAGCAGTGCGCATGCGCGTGAATTTATCCTCGCCATTCGTTCCATGTACATATATTTATGATACAGTGAATTTTCATAACACCGTGTGACAAATACATTCGTATAAAATTTATTTTCTATACGATAATATTTTTGTACAATAAGTATAGAATACAGTCGAGCCTTCGATAGGTTGACGTATAAGTCACGTAATTCGAGTCACTCGCATAATTTGACTTCCCCTCTAAGTTATTTCCCCTATCACAGTTCTGCTCCTTCCCCGAGCAGTAATTCAACGTATGCGCACTGTTTGTGCTGGCATAAATCAACACTGATCGGCGAAAGAATGAGGATAGCGGGGAGGATGAAGTTACGTGAGGTTTTTCGGTCCTCAGTGGTTAACTTGTGCGAAGCTGCACTGTAATTATTATATATTAGTTTAGAACAGCTCTTAATAAAATTATCTTTCCTATTAAAAGGTCATTTGATGGATCCTCGTATACAAATCTTCCGGATTAAATTAATTATTATAATTTTGTACATTACTCGTTGTGTATGATTTTGTAACGACGTAGGAGATATTATAAGGTGAGAAAACAATTTTAAAATTAACATGCACATTGTGAATAATCAACACTACGAAAACGTATTAACTACGTTGAATAATATTAACGAAAGCAATAAAATTATTATCAAGTAACAGTGTGCATTTATTGTAAAAGTTTATTTAGGTAATCCTTCTTACCTACCCATTTAGTAAAAGACTCTTTTCTCACAGTGAATATGAAACATACTGACACTCTCTGTTCCTCAGTTATATATCCACGCAATAAGTAATGTACCGCCCACGAGTGATTAATATTGTATGGCGTAAATTGAATCTTCGTGTAGTCTTTATTATCGAATTACTTTAATGTCACACGAGTGGATACTATCAAATGTAGCACTTGGCAATCTAATGTGATATGACCCATAGTTGACCGGTCACTGGCTAAAAGCCTTCAATTCCGATATTCTGAGACTTAATTCTCGTCTTATTGTACAATACAAGGTCTCGAAATTATGGAAAGTTAGAATTGAAATTCATTGGACTTATAGAATTTAGAGACGTGCATACAATATTACGGATTTAATTAACCTACTAAACGTTTCTAAGACGCGCTTTTGTGATTTCGACACTGTAAATGACGTAGGGTCGATTCCACCAGTATGGTTGATTTTATAAATTCGATTTTACTGTGCGATTAGTCAAAGAGGTACTTGGATTTTGAAGATAAACGGAGTTTAAGTATTGAGCTGTGTACTTAGATGCAATAGGCCCAAGCCTCAAGATTAGTTTAGTGTTATAAATTTCGAAGGATGAATCAGGAAATCGGTTTGCTTACAAAGTCTTACAAAATTATGTATGTTAACGTACACGTAATGATACATATGTATGTTTTAAAATAATAAAAAAATCATATCACGTTTTATAGGTTTGAATAAGACTTGACGCAATAATAAAATCGCTATCAGTGTTATAAGGAAATATGAATATCAGGAACGTTTGCCTAGATATGACAAAGCCAATAAGATATTACAGATAGCTTTTAGGGATTTATGTAATATTTTTGTGATGTCGGTAACAGACATCTTATTCGATGTTCGGTCAGTTCCCGTAAGCGGTCTCTACGGGTATCCAGTAGTAGCTTGTTCAAACATGCGTGGATTGGTGTAGATCAGTGTGGGTTAAATGACGTCGCAACGAAAGCCTGTTGATTCTGCATCGCTTTTGTTTTATTTGTGGTACAGAAGGTACAGAGCACTAATTGATAGTGTATGAACAATTTGGTGGTACAAAAAGCACGGCATTTTAAGTATATTATTGTTTAGCTGTCAATCATTTGCCGTTGAATGACGTAAAGTGAAGTGACGGATAAGAGGTTTTGTTATCCTGTAGGTATGTACTATGTATTTTTTATTGTATTGTTGATATATTTTTGTATATGTGCCGGTAATTATGCAAGTACAATAGTTTGACACAACTTTTTTGTTAGATAATTGAGCTTGCGTTCTTTCATGTTATTGACTTAGGGCACTTTCATAAGTACTGGCACTATGTATAGAATTTTGTATGATAGAGCATGATGAAAATATAAATATTATAAATGTTAATTTCAGTTGTTTATTTCATTTACCGTACATTTGTAAGACATTATGCAATTTTATTCATCTTGTTTTTACATCCCTACCTATTTACTTATGGTGTATTTAATTACAGTACATTGCTAAGAAAATATTTAGTTTCCTTTACATTTATAAGTAATTCTTATATGTTTTTCCATTCAGTGACATTGAACACTTCAAATTACATAGGATACAGTCTTCACATCTGGTTAGATTGTCTCATGGTTGAAAAACTTTTCTGTTATGGTTGAATGTTTGAAAGGTACGAATTGAGATTTGAGATTTTTTTCAAATTAATGTAGTCATCACCCAAGACTTATTTGACGCTAAGGAAATTCAAAATTAAAATGACAACCATTAGACAAACCTTGTTGGCTCTTGCACGTTTAGCAAAACAGTTTATGACCTGAAATATCATTCTTATAATGGGAATGTATATCCTGATTTAACTTGTTACTCATTTAACATTGCACGGGATGATAAATCCTTACTGTCATAATTTTGCTAGTAGTCAACAAATTTGGAATATTATTATGATTTATGAATTATTTGTCTTTCCGAAGAAAACATACTGTGATTAAAAAAGTAAATTTTAATGTATATATGGTGTGATATAGTTTAATCTGAGTCACTGGGAAAGCTTCTTGTATTGACATTTTCTGTGTTGCTTCCTTGATCTTATTTTAAAGTCAGAATGTCTTATTATACTAAAGACTCAAAGAAGTATCGCATGCACTAAATAGCAATACATTGCACAGTATAATGCAACTGTACTAATCATCACATAAGTTTAAATTTCAACAACTTCGTTGTATACATTTTCATTCGTATGTCAGCTGTAAGAAGCGTAGAGATACTTCTCGAAACCATAAAAAGCACATGGTCAGAATATGATGTGATTTTCAAAATTTCTCAAGCATCAAAGTCAATATAGGGTAACTGTTCGTCTATAATATAATAATACTTCAAAATACGAAGTATCCTCTGATTGTATTCGCGGAGATCCTCGCCGCTGAATAAAAAGTCCAATTAGGTATTTCATCTCGTCAAACAAGATTCCGAGACTACATTTAGATACATTGTACATTCGGTGACAATTTTGTATCTCATATTTGTTCATGATACATACATTAAGTTTCCTTATACGTTACTGGAGATTTTGTTAAACGCTATTTCGCATAAGCTCCAATCTTCGCAGCCTGTCGCGTCCCACGACAACAGCAAAACAATATTATATCACTCTGTCCTGTGGTAACAACGTTTTTTTACTGAATAAATATCTCGTATAAAAGAAGCTGGACGGATGGTATTTATTACTCTTGAATGGCTACCCAGCGAATCCGCATCCCCACGACGACGGATTACAACTGTAACGTTACTCGTATTACTCAAATTATTCATAATCTCTAGCAACGAGTAAAATTTTATTTGAAAGCCGTGGCTCGCCTGTCAAGAGCATATAAAGAGCCTCGAGAGGCTCATGGGAAGTGCAGTGTTCGAATTTCCGTCAAGCATCTAAGTCCATTCGTTATTAGTCTGCGTGAGACGATATTGACGAGTTTAGAAAAAGAAAAAAATGAACTTAGTCCTTAAGTTTTTTTTTTAATATTTCAAGCCCTTCGCGCGCCAATCATCCCATTTAGGTGGCGCAAAGTGCTTTGAGGGACGCGCAGCAGCGATTTTTCACAGATTGTAAATGGCACAGCCACGTTCTCAGCCTGTTTATTAGCTCCGCGCAATCCGATCCCACGTCCGTGCATTCACCGTCCCCTGTTTCTAAAAAGAGGAATAAATATATTATTTTATAAATTGCCATAGGTGAAAAATTGCAACAAGCGTTTTTGATTGACTCTAGTGCAAGTTTCAGCACAGTCGAAGCACAGTGATCGTTTGGACGATTACAGAAATTTTATGTTTTATGCAGATGCGCCTTCACTGTCTCGTGGTGAATAGGCCATGATAAAAGAAAATGGAGAAGTGATGTAAGATAATACACGTAGATCAATTAATAAGATAAAACAGACGATCTTAAAACCTTAATTAGCTAAAATATTTTTTTTAAATACCCAAGCAAACATATATTCCTGTTAAAAGTCGTACATGTCATTTGTCCTGGCATTAGTCCTCATTGTCACAGTTGCGTCAAATAATTTTCCCATAGGCACACCGTAAACATGTAACAATTAATTAATAATTTAGCCATATTATCTTGCAAAAGTTCTTGCAAGAGGTATCGAGCGCGCACGATAGAGAAAGAGGATCAAAGCAGAATTTTGAAGAACGTCCAATAAATTGGAATCTGTAGCCAAAGTGAGATAAGGTATCGAAAGATTTAGAAGATGATAAACATGTACAAGGCCACATCGAAGTAAATCGGAAGAGAAAGAGAGAGTCAGCCAGAGAGAAGTAAAGAAAAGGATAATTGTCGTTTGAGTCACATTTTGTTTCTTACCATGACCATAACTTTGACGGCCATTTTGATCTCCGTCGCTCGTTGCTGCTAGTGACGTCAATGTTATGGGAACTTTATATTTGAACGGAGTTACTTTTGGATAATTTACATCGTTCTGTACGTAACCAATTTTCAACGGGGGATTCGTCGTCGAGTAGAGGTTATAGTAATTCGAATAACTACTGCCCCTACCATTCGTTGGATTGGTTTCGGTGCTAATGTAACCGTTATTATCGTAGCCACTATGCTCTCTATAATTAATAGAGTTGTCCAGGACGTTAGATGTGTGCCCATATATCGGTGTAGCTTGCGTGTTATACGACAGGGCGTTAACTCGCAAAGTCGTCGAGAAAGGCGGGAGACGTTTATAGGGATTGTCGTTTGTCGACGTCGAGGTAAAAAAATTGGGATATTGCGACGAGACCTTAAAGTTTGTCAGTGAGGTGCTGTACGTTGTTGCTTCCCATGGATACCTGTGCAGTATTACAAGATACTATTTTATACTCTTTAGAAATGCGTCGTAGCCAATGAATACCGTAAATGCGTATTTTTATTTTCATTCAGGAAAAATTATATGCAGCCAGTGAATAGCATCTCGTTTTATGACACAAAAATTACTCTGTCAATGACTATAATCCGAATTGATTGTTCTCCTAGTTTGCTTATATGATTTAAAACTGTACTATGCATATCGAATTGCATACATTTGCCAGTACGTATAATGCTTTAGGTTATTACCTGTGTTCTGTATTGTTGTATTGCGCATAAATGGGACGATTCTGCGTCGCGGAATTGTAGACATTTTCCCGGCGTACGTAAGTCGGTACGTTTTGAGTGTAATCCGGGATAATATTCTCGTGCTCTGCCACGCACTTTCCATTTAGACAATACTACAAATTCAAAGTATCATGAAGTACAATTTTTCAAAATAATATTGCGTTTCTCTTACAAAAAAAAAAAGAAAAAGTGAATTCTACCTGTCCATCTCCACACGGGGAGCCTTCAGCAGCTGGTCTGTACGCAACGCAATATCCTGATCCTGCGTCGAAGCAGAACAGCTGAGCACAGACGCGATCGTCTTTCTGCAAGAAAGAAGAAAGTGAAATAAAGTCCTCGTTAATTTCACACTGCTTATTTTAAATTGTACACTTAAGCTAACGAACTTACGAAACAGGCGCTTGTACCGCGATCCTTACGGCATTGCGCGTCCAAGGACAATAATTTTCCTGGCAAGACTCTAGGCAACGCCTCGTCCTCGTGCGGCGCATTGTAAAGACAAGTCGCCGTATCACCGCTGAAACAAAATATTACAATAAAATTACTACTCCTGATGAGCATGATATGACGTGGCGTTAAGATCACTTAATCTGATAAGCCTACTTTAAGAAATGATGAAAGGACGACACGCTGCAATGCGACCATTTGAATCCCTTTTCGGTATGTCTTAGGTCGCTCATTATGTAACCGTCTTCCCAGCGACACTTTTCTGCGCCGGGTCCTCCAAGATAACTAGGAGGTGGTGATCCATCGTGTACCGCGCCCAATCTGTAATTATTATTTTTATTTTTTTTTTCTACATAATTTATCCTGGCCGTTGATTACAGTTTAAATTTGGCGGGTACTTACAAGTGTCCGACTTCGTGAGCCGCTACGATGATCCCGCTGAAACCACCAGTGTCTTCGATTATAGCGACTGAATTGACCTTTTCCAATCGCTTATTCACGACGCATGCTCCTCCGACGTACGCGAATCCTGCGTACAGAGAAATTTTATTAATTTCTGTTATTGGAGTTAAAAGTGCGAATGGCGAATATTTAGTTCAAAGTTACAGTTACTGTCAACTCTATTACTTTCCTTGTTATTAATAAGCTTAATTATATGGGGTGTTAAATTAATACCAGAGCAACGATTTTCGTTAGTGTCTCCAATTTTTGGATTCAACAGACGATCAATTAATTATCAATGAATTTTATTCACTTGTCATGTATCCAAGTTCACGTATAAGAGTGATGGACAGGATGTAATAATAATCAAATTGGAGACACAATTATTCGCCTTGGTTAATTGGCCACTATTATTATTGGTATTAGAAATGAGATAATCGATGCATATTGGATGAGAAAATTAGTCCGTTTGAATAATTGTTTTTATTATTACTTAAAGCCAGACTAACAGCTTTCGCAAGCGGCATGCATCTGGTGTTAATTTTTTCATTAATCAGGTAACGTGGATTTCGGAAAATTCCCAAGTGCAAGTGTCGGATGCTGTTTTAATTTTTTAGTGTTATTGTCGCGCAATGTGACCACTTTTGTGGTATCAACTTTTCTGCAGTATCCGTCACTCACTTGAGAATCTTCTCTCAACTTGAAATGCTTTCGTTCCTATCCTTTAGGATTTTTTATTTTCCTTTCCTTCGGAAAAAAAAAACTTACCACCCGCGATCCTTATCGGTAAGGCATCCAAAGATAAGAGAAACATGAGTAAATCAGTAGAGACAGGGTACAGATAGTGCATATACATATATAAAAGGAGACAATAGAAGATAACGATAAACAGTGATATACATAATTAAACAATATATTGCCATTGCGATATATTTCCTTTCATTATGTCATCGTGCAAAAGAGATTCTGTGTCGTAAAAAAATAAAATATCAATTTTTCGTTTCGGTTACGACAATATTTGTACTTCAGTATCTCTCGGGTATCGTAGAAAAATTATCATAAACTTAAGTGCGACTGTCTAATTAAACGAATGTCTTTGCGTTTCGCCGTAATGAAAAAATATCCCTGCCGTAAGGATTTTGCATGGAAGAGCACGAGTGCTTTTGAAAATACCCGCTGAATGGTAAAATGAAAATGATGACCAAAGAGAAAACAAGGTGAAAATGACAAGAACAGCGGAACATTTTTTTAGCGTTGCGCGACGTACGATATGTAATTTAAAAAAAAAGTTGGTAAAAAAATTAAGAAAAAGTACAAGTTTGAGAATTAGATATTGCCAATTAGGATACACAGCGTCCGTTATTAATCAAAAAGAAGAGACACAGCAAGAATAGAGTACAGAGAGAAGTTAACAAAAAAAAAAACAGAACTTATTAACGGCATAGAAGGGAAAATTTATAAGACCGCGAGAGGTGCGCAAGAAGAGCAGCTTTCGAAGATAAGACAAAGGTGGAAGATAGCGAAGATTGAAAAAGAGAATCACATAAAAAGTGCACTTTGTGTAAGAGAAGAGAAAAAAAAACGAGAGACAATAATATTCGGTTTTTCTCACTTGAGAAACGTACCTGCGGTTCCTCTATTGCACACGTCATTCGCATATTGCCTCCTGCACATATCTAATCTGCAATGCAACAATAAAAATTTTCTTTATCATGTATGTCACAGGGTCGGGCACTATACGCAGCCACGTCACGGGACATTCGAACGAGAAACATAGAATAAGAAAATAATAATAAAAATTATACAAAGATCAAATCGTCTCGTTCATGCGACACTACAAAGGACGAAAGAGAGTAACAAAAAAAAGAGAGAGAAAAAAGTAACAAAACCAAAAAAAAATTGGAAATTTGTTCATCGACTTAATTTATCAACAATAACAACACCCGGCTGCTCTCTGTCTCCATTATAGGATGTTGAAATATATTTGACATATAATTCCTGCGAAGAATCACTCCTCTGTTAGAACGAAGAGCTTCTCAACTCAGAGACATAAACATTCCTCGAAGGACCTTGACTACAATAAGTCTTGGCCATTTTTTCAAAAGCTCATTAGAAGTCGTGTTAAACGTGTTGTAGCGTAATTGAATGAAGATATTGCGCGTCGAATAATTAACAACACACGTTCCATGAATATATTAAATATTGATAAATATTATGACTCGATTCGTAATGGGTCTTGGGAGATTTCCGTATGAATAAAAATATGATATTTTTAAAAATCACATTGTTATCTCAAGCTATGACGTTCAAATGGATCAATGGATCCGGTAAATCAATTATCTCAGACTTTTATCCTGAAATGTTTGTAAATCTGTCAAGACATATTTTATATATGTGTATGGGAAATGACTAAAATTGCCAAGCACGCACCACTAATTTATTAGTCTACGATCCCTGGTTGCCTGATATATTTTTACGGGCTAGTTGTACGTGATACATGACATACAAGCTGATACGAATCACAAGTGGCACAACTCTGCAGGCTTATCTTGTTTCTGTTTATTAATCCTTATGTAGGATTATATGCTGGCGGACGCGAACGTGTTCGTATTTCAGTGTTCGATAACGCGTGAATATTCATTTGCGAGTCAACGAGTTGCGTCCGCTTGTGCTTTGGATCCCATATGTGAACATAATGACGAGTGAGGAGTCGCCTTGCTTACTACCAAATTCTATATACACCCTAAAATTAAAGAAACAAGTAGTAATCAAAATTTCAAAAGAGATTTTCCTTCCTCGTTTGTAACATTTCAATCGCATATAGCGTCCATGAATTTGTATTGCCTTTGCAATTTGGAATATTACTTTTTTGACATAAGATTGTGACACTTTATGTCCTTATGAGTAGGGAAAGTCTCTTTTTACTTTGATCCCAAATATTAGGAAACCCATTAGAACATACCATGGACATTGAGACTATTTACAGACAATGCTATATAAGGATATATATAAAAAAAAAATGAATAAAATAGAGAAAAAAAGCATTATCGTTATTATTGTAAACCATACCGGCAGTTCCCTTAGTGCAGCGGCCGCCTTTCCTACGACGGCACATATCATACCTGTTTTTTGAAATGGAAAGAAAAAAAAATGGACAGTATGAATTCATCAGCTTTGTCGGTTCTTGAAGATTCATGTAAAGTAGGGAGTGATAATGCTTGATAATTAGCTGAAGGTTGTGCATGTAAATATATCCTATATTTAACTTGGGTCAAACCGTTTTGCAAGACCTTCAAATTTGAAGGCATCTTCTTGAAATATTACGAAATAATACTTGAATCGTTTTGTATTCAGAATAATTTTATGACATTCATAGGCAATTGAAATTCGGTAACAGTTCCTTTGTCCATTTGGTTATGCAAATTTTAAATGCCTAAAATTTTGGAGTACATTTCACGGAATAGTCTATTGTTTCTCTGGTAACTTGACATTAACCGTTTACCCTAAGCCAAACCGTAGTAAATTCTCATGACTAAGATGAATTCTCCATCACAAGAAGAACAGTTCACTGCCATTGGTCAATTCCTCCTTTTTAAAAATTTTGATAATGATCTAACCTATGGTGATGCGTAAAATTATTTATTTTATCTCCTGTTTGTTTTAGGAATGATAATCCTTACTTTGTGACGGCAACAGCAATGTCGTAGACCGGAAGTCTCCTCTCCCGGAAGAGATACTTTCCCATATCGGTCAGCGCAGCTGCCGAGTCTATAGCATCTCGTCCCACACGGTTTCTCTCCAGATAAGGGGTTGCATCTCTTCCCTGAAACGTATGAGACATATTCAGAATGCAAAAATTCTTCAAATTATCTCTAATTTAATATCATGCCTTTCATCCCTTCAGAGAGCACGAGTTATGGCTACGGAAGCTGTGTGCGAGTATCTGAAGATACAAAATAGACCATACAGTGTAAATGACATTGTCATGAATCTTCACAATGAATATGGAAAGTCAGCTGTACAGAAAGCCTTGGATCAGTTGGTCAGCAAGGGGAAGGTGTTTGAGAAAGTAAGTATTCAAGTAACATGAGGATCCAGTCAGTCTTGTCACACAGTATCGGTTCACCACTATGGTGTTTAACATTGTACAATAAATTTGCTTGTTTAAGATTTATGGTAAGCAGAAGATATACTGCATCGTACAAGACTCGAAGTACGATGCTGAGGAGTTGATGAGAATCGACAAGGAATTGCAGGCACATGCAAATGAGGTGGAGGCCAAACTTCAGGAGGTTGAAAGGGAAATTAGATCCAAGGAAAGTGCTCTGACAACTTTAAAGTCGAGTCTTACCCTTAAGGAGGCTCTTGAGCAGCGCGACAAGTTAAAATTATCAGTGAAGGGTCTTAATAAAAAATTAGACAACCTTATGGAAGCCATAGGGACTGAAGACCTCAGTGAATCTAAGAGGAAGGCTGAGACTACGCTTGATGATTATTCCCGTGAATATTCAAAAAGAAAACGACTCTGTACCGAAATCGTAGACTGCATATTAGAAAATTATCCTGGTGGCAAGAACGAATTGTATGAAGAAATCGGTATAGAAGCAAAAGTGGTATAGTGCCTTTAGTATATAAAGATTAAATAAGATAATATATATTTTTTTAAACTTCAGCAAAAACTCTATCTACGTTATAAGTAATTTATTGAGTATTAATGATATTTGTTCTACGACAGTGTAAAGTTATTTTTGTATGCACCTTCTTCGTATCTTGGTAGTTTGTTTAAATTTTGAAGAAAGAAAAGATTTTTCACTACCGAACGTTTATGATTTTATAATGTAATATATTTTACAAAGCTTTCGTTGCGTTTATGTTATTTAATTGAATTCCTGTCTATTGTAATATGTCACGGTCGAATGCATTCTCGAGGAATATATTCTCTTAGACAATCTAAGAATCTCATAACTGCCAAAGGAAATTATTTCTGTGATCGCGGAGATTGCCGAGCGAGACCGAGAAGCGGAGAAAGTGAACGTGGCAAAGTTTCTTTTCCACTCCTCGGTCCATTAACATTGAAATCTTACCCGTGAAATAATTATTCCCGCGATGCTGATACGTATTTTCGGACCTTTCAATAATTTATACCGCAGGTCCACGCCGTTCCAAAAGGATACGAAGTACCTTTTAATCTGTACATTGTCACCGCCGTGCAATCTGAAAGAAAATTCGTGTTCTTTTGCTCTTTTTCGTTTATCTTACCTCTCATCGTTACCTCGCAACTCGCTATCCCCTTTTACGGAATATCATCTTTCATAAGGATTTTACGAACGAAAAAAAATGACAAAAACTTGCAAGTATTTCATTGCGCATTTTAAATGCAACAATAATTAATCTCTCGTAATCGAGTAGAACCGTAAAATGGCTGACGAGCGACCGCAGGGCAACTAGCGGTTGATACATCTTTTTAAAAATTTTTTATTGGTGATCAGAATATCTACTGAAATAATAGATACGTATATCGATACATAGAATATCACTGAGGACAAAATGAGCTGAATGACATTGCCATTGAATTGTGATCTAATCACAGTTGATAGAACAATTGCCATCAGAGTCTTATTTAACACGTTGTCCTGCGGTTTGTCGAGTGTCTTTGAACTCACCTGTATCCATCATAATCTACAATACATAGAATTTCCGGGTAAATCACGTATGGCGCTTCGCGTTTTGATCTGGTGCTGATCGATCGCTTCGATCGGAACCTTCTGGCTAGGTGATCCGGTTCCATGAACGCTAATACAAAAAACAGTAAGATACCGGATCATTAATGAATCATCACACAGGAGAGATAGAACTAACTTTCATTTGTTATTCGTTTCTCAAATAGTCTTGTTGAGACATTGGAAACTTAGATTTCTATTAATCCTTGATAATGGACACCCCATCCACTTTTTTCAGACATTTTGAAACTCACTGAAGTCGCTGTACTCATCGTCAACAGGACGAGTAGATCTCCTGAAGACTACGTGATGATTCGTGTGCTTCAGGCTTCTTTTACTCCTCGTGACGTTGGGCAGCAAGTGGGCTTCACGAAGACCCTCAGCTTTGCTAACAACTTCGTTTATCACGCGTTCTGGTAATGGACGTATCACCAATTCCGAACCGATGTTACCTTCCTGGAACGTAATCAATATCTTTATATAAATTTCAATTCCGGTTTCAATCGAGTCTCTTATATTTTGATAGCTGTCAAACTGGTCGCACAATCGAATAATACTAATAATGGTGCATGCAACCAGTTTGCATAACAATACCATAGTAAAATGATATCCGGTTCTACCCGAGCTAATCGCCTTAAGAGTTTAAACAGGATACACTATCGAAGGTTTTAATGAATTCCGTTACTGCCTGATCCTTAGTAATGTAGATCGGGATCTGAGGTGAACAGCAGCGTAAGACTTCCGCTTCGGCCAGTTCGGTTTAGATCGGATCTCTCTACCTGGGTCTTTATGAAATTCAATCTACGAATAAATTCTACTAGCGGAATTTATAGTTCATTCAGACATTTGACCTAGGTTTCAGCATGGTGTTAGTTTATTTTGTACTATTTTTTTTCTTGGCTCAACGCCACAACCTTGCCATATATTATGGCGTTACTTTCTTTCTCGTAACCTCTAGCTACGCCTACTTCTCGATGCCGATGCTTCCAGTCGCATAACTATATTCAATCTGGGCTTTGAGAGATGCATTGGTCAGATTGAAGAGAGAGTGAAAGCGAAAGGTCAGAATGCTAAGAGGTCACTTAGAACAACGCTTTTACAATTTCGTTACGTAACGGTTATGGCTCTTATAAATATAAGGCGCGGTAAACGTTTTTGCTTGGTTGGCAATTTTTTTTTCTTCCTACCAAGTAAAACCTCCAATGCAAATTGCTAATAAAATTTTAGCTTTTTTTCTTTCACTATTTTCAGCGGCCCGTGAATAACGTGAGACACGCGTAAAAATTTTTTTTCTCTACTAACGATCCTCGTGGTTATATTATATTATTGATTTTTCGAAATGAGTCGCGAAATTAAATATGTTGCGTGATTATAATCTGGGAATATTAATTTCCATGTTGCTCTTTATTATAGCGAATAAACTGACGTACCGTTTGTATTAATTAGTATAGTGCAAAAATCACGTCTAGTTGTAAGAACGTTCCCTTAGTTATCACGGAACAATCTCTGTAGTGATAATCATATGCAAATATTAAAATGTTAATTGGCTAAATATTTGTAATAAAAATTTTTCACAAAATTCCCTGGTACGTATTTTCAGAGAAAAAAAAAAGCAGTTACGTAAAATCATTCAGAAATACTCCAATTTGTTATTATAATTAAAATTCGATGGCGCCAAGAAGAAGTCGAAAACAGCCAACCCACTTCGCGGGGACATTTATCGAGATGGTTGATTCGTTAAAAAAAAAGGGTATTCACGATTTTATCGTAAAAATCGATGGGTCAGTGTATTCCAAAATAGAATTTATTATCCACGCGAGCGAATCTCTTGATAAAAATCGCAGATCGTGTCCTGTCGACATGCCAGTCGTATAAGTGATATAAACGTGTGTACAAACGTGCGAGAATTGATTATCGGTATTGGACAGGATTCCATGCGATGGGAATGAATCGATTAACTAATGATTATCAAGATAGTAATCAATACTTAGAAAATTCGATCGCCGACAATCATATTTATTTTAAAAAAATAAATAAATAAAATAAACGATCCCTCCTGGAATTCCCGTCGAACGAGTTCACCGGCCGGTTTCAAGCGGAACCCCGATTACGAAAGTGAGGATGACAAACTGGCGGTCACGAGGACGACCCGTGCATGATGACAGTACCGTAATAACCTAAGACGCCAGTCAAGTTTTTCCTGTGGAAATATACAAGTATGTATATATATATATATATATAACTGAATACAGCGGGTTGTAAAGATAAGCAGACAACGCTCAAGTAGAAATACGAGGTCGCAGCCGAGGAGCTCAAGATGGTCGACAATTTTTTGCTTCGCGACCTAAGAGCGTTACGATAAACTCCAGCGACAGTAGCTTCGTAATTATATCGCGAGAAGCGACCAGTGTTCTTGACGAAAGACGCCTGCAATAATGGAACGATGTCGTAAGGTACATTAAGAAAGAATGGATGCTTACAACAAGTACTTTCCCATTCGCGTCCTGGTGTAGCAGAATAGACGCCATGTTGCTGGCGTCTTGATAGATATCACCTACGTCTGCGATGCTGGCCTGCAAAAGTGAAGTAATGGCATAAATAAAAAATTAGAGGAAAAACAAAGCAAGACAGTCAATCGATGACGATGACTATGCCGATTGATATTGATTAATGATTACCACATCGCGAGACATTATCTTTTGTCTATTTTGGCACGTGTCATTTTCGACAGGCCCTTACTAAGTAACGAGGACCCCTTTTGATCGGCAATGTACAAGAACAGTATTATGGGGTTCAAATGTCTTACTTTAAAGCTGTAACTTTGATACCGTCTCCGTGTAATAACGATCTGTACGTGAATCAACGACCAAGGCTAACCGGCCCCTTAATTTTTGTTCAGTCCTTCAAGCTTCTTCTACTCACTTCCGGCACGTCGTCGTAATGCAGGCCATCGGGAAGGGACGTGTTCCTGGTTACTGTCCACATTGGTAATTGTTTCCTGGAGAACAGCCCGTCAGTCGGTTGAAGGTATAAATTAATATCCTTCCCGAACGCCTTGAGATGCACTTCCTGCTTTATTTCTGGACTTCTTCTGTGCAGCGTGTGCAACACTGGTACCACCTCGTATGACGGTACTGTAAAAATTTTATATACGTTTTATAACTGGGTATAAGCTTTGTTGACTTAAGTAATGCTGTTAATAGTTATTCAAGATCACACGAGTCTTCGGATGTCAGTGATTGACAAAACGTGACGTTGCACCAGTCGCACTAATGTCAACAGTAAAACTGCAACGAATCGACGAATGCAGTTTTATGCATGAGGCGAAAGGCGTTCAAGGATACGTTGAGAATAAAAGTTGACAAAGTCAACTGGTCAAGGTCCAAAAGAAAATCGGATATTTTGGTATGGCTTATTCGACGTTTTTTTTCTGTTTCCATAGATATTTTTGCAAGAAACGTTAACGAGGATGACGCACCGACATCTGTACGCACAAAGAAGATATCTAGACGACGGGATGACGCGGCTGGTAAAGAAGTCAAGAAATTTTTGAGCTACGTAATTTCAAGCACTAAGAGATAGCTCTATGTCTCCGAGTGAGTAAAGAAAGAAAAAAAAATGGCGAGGTCAGCAACGCCCAAGAGGACCTTTATCACATAAATAAATATTCATGCGTATGATTCACGTCGATAAATTAACGATTTGCGCTGGTGTCGCAGAAAAAACAGGCGTGGATCATTGGTACCGATCCCTTCGATATACGTGGTTCGTCATATGTGCGTATATTGAGTTATGTATCGATGTATCGATCATGAATCATTTGACCGATGACCCGTGTAGTCCGTGTGCCGCACCTCGACTCGTGTGATTTTGGCAACGGTAATCTGGCGTCGAAATAATATAAAGATTATAAAAAAGAGACAGCGAAGAATTGGACGCTGAGAACTCCAAGCGAATTAGACAATTTACTGGCAATAAGTCTTAATCATTTACCAGACTCGTGTCCTTCCGTCTGGAAGACCGACAGCATCTCGGCTGTTGTCATGTGTTCGTGAATCTGAAAAATAAATGATTCCAGTAAATAACGGTGCTTGCATGGTCGTTGTGTATTGAAAAAATTAAGATATTTATGAATGAATCAAATTCATTGAGTGATTTTTGCTTATGTTTAACGAGCTGTCTCTTGATAAATTTTCACTAAATTAAACCCTATAGCCACTCAACGTCTTTTGTTAATACGTTGCGCGTGTCCATGGTTCATTCTCATGAAGCATTGTTCGAGATTTCACGTACTGGCACAAAGCAACAACTGCTGGTAGACTGGCTGGGTCTTGGGAGATAGTTGTATACGGATTTTATTGTTGAGCAAAAGTCTCTTGCAGCCTCGTTATCCAGGAGACACGCTTTTGCTGATCTTCGCGGTGTTCCGCTCTTGCAATATCCGATGCGAAACTTTTTAAAGGTATCGAATTCAATTTTTGACAGAATTAACGTTAGTGAGTTTCATTACTTTGCGAACACGCATGTGGTATACGTGTACGTACAAATAGAAAAACAAAGCTTCCCTTTTGTGACTGCTTGACGGTAGATCGGCAGCCCAGAGTTAAAAAGATATAGGCTGTTTGTGGTAGCTTTTTTGGAGGTATTGCTATTTTAAGGTATTATGTTCAAGGCCGGTAAAACTGATTTACATAGATTTGATACTCTTAAAGATTTTCTAAGAGAATAAATAATCACTCAAGGTCTTTGACTCGTTATCAGTGTTTAAAATATTTTCTATATTCTCAAACGTATCTTATTGCAGAATTGTCCTTTCCTCCTGTGATATTTCTTGTGACGAGTATTTAAAGCAAAGAAAAATTTAATTAATCTCGGCTAATTAATCTATAACTGCATTTTGTCCTTGCTGGAACGTCAATTTTACACCATATGAATGAGTTTAGCTTCAGTAGTACGTAGCGAACGGGGATGCCTTAAAGGGTAATGGTGACTTCGATTTTCTAAGCGACAGGTCCATAGTAGCCACATGGGTGGCTGGTTAACTAGCTTGGTCTCTTGTTTGCTTGCTAGCTTACTTGTCCAGTACACGTCTAGAAATTCTGGTTTCTCTTCCGATTTTAAAACGCGATTGATTCTAAGTCTGGTTTTTCTTAAAAGCATTGCCTATTGGCAGTGAAATTCCTGACTACAAATCGATTCGATCAGCCTGTTCAATCGATTACGGGAAATCACGACGATTTTAGACTCGCCAGACTCTCGGCTATTCAGGCAACTTGTCTAATTACCAAGGCATTTATATAAAGTGACCGATAATTGGCGGACTCAAGCCAACGCTATTCTGTGTAGCAACCGAGCACTCTTTTATAAGACTCATTTCATAGTAACCGACGTGACATCGATCCACTAACGATTAGTTCTCTTTTGCACTAATTATTTTTTATTTTTTATCAGACTTTTTGTTCCTTTACTTTTTACATTTAACCAAGATGCTTTCGTAATTTTGAGTTTAGAAAAGGCTTTCGATTATTTTTCGACACGCAGATATTAAATAGTTCGGGAGGTCTTTCGAGCTATTAATTTACTTTGGATACGAAGCCAGCTGGTGTATAATAAAAATATATAGTTTCAGCGAGTATTACATATTTTACTGTTATTCAATACGACGCACGCAACCACGTGTCAGAATTGCAAGTCTGAATAAGAAAGCGTTTGAAAAATGCAATCGTTAGCTTGTAATGGTATCGCTAGTATGCGCTTACTTTCAGTCAACCTGGAATCTTAGTCATCTATCATTCATATGTTTTATACGATTTCAATGGCATTGAGTAAATTCGTATTATTTACAAAGTAATATATTTAACGATTGAAAGGATAAAAATAAAGACATGTTAAACATGGAAGTCATTTACTTCGTATTCTAGAGGCAAATAATTTCTTACCTTGTGACATTGTGCGAAAGGTAGAATGGCCGTGCACAGAAGGACAAGGGCGCGAATCATTTTGCGTGGGAATATTCCTGATAGGCCGCGCCACATCGCTGAAACAAAGTAAAATAAAAAACGACTATAAATCAGAGCATTCTTAACGATTCGAAAAAAATGTATAACCATAATAAAGAAACATCATTAAAATTTTTTAATTGAATGATACATGCTGAGCAATTACCATAAGCAATTATTAATTTCTAAATAATAAAAATTGCATGCGACTAGTTCACTTAATGCACGTGACATCACGTTACAAAGTTTACATTGCAATTTAGAAAGCATAAACTTCCATTACGAGATAATTATTTGAATTTTGCGATCGAGATCCTACGAAAAACTCTTTATAGAAATTCGTAAGTCCGAAATTTATGAAATTATTTTAAAAAATCATTATCATCGCCCAAGACAATAACTGTCATTAATTTTCATAAGTGCATAAACGCGTAACGTGTCCCCATGCAAAGGAAAACTGAATTGCGTAATCCACGAGTCACAGCCAATGCACCGACGGCTCGGCCCACACGAAGAAAATGAAATATCGAAACTAACCTTCGTTGCGATGGCTTCACGCATGCCTGGAACTAAAACTCGTTACAGAGCAACAAATAAGAATACACAAAGTGCCAGTGGCAGCCACACAGCGACAATCCCGGAAAGAAAGTTTAAATCGCATTAAACTAACGCGGAGCAGCCCGAGCGCGAATAAGGAGCTCAAGACGTTGTTGGAGAATTTATAAAATTGTACACGAAAACTAAGAGAGAAGAAGAGATTGGGATGTTTTTGTGGTATAAAAATATAATAGTATCAACACCACTAGTCACAACACATAAGAATCAAAAAGATATAGAAGAACATATTGGAATGAAATAAGTGCGGTTTTCCTGATACAGAAAAAAATCTTATTTCACAGATTTCAAAGTGATACTAGCAGATTTTATGCTACTTTCATCAATCCTGTCCACTTTGTCTTTAATCCCGTATTCTATTTTCGTCCAGGACAATTTTTCACGCTTATAGTTGGTAATGTCCTCCCGCGCGAGTTTCTTGTGGCCTCGTGAAAACAAAAGATCCCTCTTGCGTGATTTGTCGAAAGTGACTTTAGAATCCTAGCGGTCATCATGTGTACTACTACAAGGCGCGAGAACAATAGGCAGAAACCTATCTTGTAAGTGGCTATTGTATGAAATGGTGTCTGCTGTTCGGTATTCGATCATCGAAAGTCATTTGCGAGCGTGAACGACTAGTTTATGTAAATTTCAAAGCAATTATGCCTCCCTCGTTCCATTGTGAGTTGACAGAGCGCAGAAACCTGAAAGAACCGCGGGAATTTTTCAATTTTATCAAACAACGATTAACCCATAATTCACTTATTCGTCTACGCACGTGCAGGAATCGATCTCCACTTGCTAATCCCATATGTGTACAATTAGCATAGTCGTCAGTCACCTCTTGCCCATTTTTCAAAACCAAGAATAAACACACGGGACTCGAAATAAATGATTTACAGCCAACCGTCATTCTCGCATAGATAAAACTAACGATTTACCAGTCCAGTATAGAAACCAGCAAATTTCAGTTGTATTTTAACAAATCATTCTACGAATCCAATCATCGTCACTTTAACTATTTTATTAGGATCGCTTGTGAGTCATTTAAAAATTCAGTATTCGTTATCAACACTGACAGTAATTACGGTAGCGACAAACGGTAAGTTCTACGTCAGTAATTTATTACCGGTTAATAAGGCATTCTCGGCCTATGAGAGAATTATAAGTACGACAAGATAAATAAAAAAATAAATAAATAAAAAAGAAGAACATCATCCGTAGTTCCCACGTATACATAAATGTCGCGGTTTAACTATCGATGCATCGATACTGGCGAATAGGATCTTCAAAGCGAAGTGAAACGAAGTGAAGTAAAGGGCAACAGGTTTTGCCAATTGCAGCCAAGGAGAGCCAAAGGATTGCGAAGTAAGTTCCTCCCTGTATCTATCGATACGAAACTTTATAGACATGATAAAAAGTAAATAATCAATAGAAAGAATTGATAGACTTTCGTAAGTAGATAACAAGTCTCGATAGTAGCATCGAGGTGACTTTCATTTGGTTATACAGACTTGACAGGAAGTAGCGAAAACACACATTCGGTTTCTATTTTTCTATTTTCTTTTATGTTCACTCGATTTTGCTATAAGCCAATCTTGCCGATCAAGTCGATCGTGTACAGCACCTCAAGGCGATTTGCTTCTTACATACTAGATCGGCATTTGCATCTCGATCAACGAGCTTCGAACTACCCGTTGCACGTTTTCACACGTGTGACTGACTATAAAGTTATAATTACGTAATATTTCGCTTTGTGATATAATAAAATAATGTCTCTGTCATTATATATTATTTTCTGTTACGTCGACTCAATTGTATCGAATACAGTACGAGTATCTAATATCATCGTGTTTGTAATGGAGTTTCAATTTTTTCTTTCGTCATAATTACCACGCAGATCGGTCGATCGTGAAACTTTGTTACTGTCGTAGAAAACCAATATCGAAGTGCAAATTATCCTTGAAAGGATCTTGAACTCGCGATCATCTATGGTTTCGACAAGAATCTATACACATACATAGTTTGGCTTCTTGCTGTTAATCGCGCTGTTAATGCATACACCTTAGCTCCGCGATAATCCGAAGTTGGATCTACTTTATTCTAAATTTTTTTTTTTCATACTTCAAATTCTTGTTGGATGAATTATTTATTTAATACAAGATTGTTTTCTGTGAGTTTGTCGATTGAATAAATTGTATCTCATACGCCTCAGACTTATTACATACTCCCGCCGGTATTAATATTAAAGAATACGTATCTGTGGCCATATATATTCCCGTTTATCTTTAGTACGGATTGATTATGGCAAGATCACTTTCTGTCAGCTCGTTGCGATCACTTTGTCGTGATTATAAAGGAATCATTTCTCAAGGACAGCTGTGAGAGAGCGATCAGTAGTCATAGTTGACTACACAATACGATATACTTTTTAATTTATAATATTTATCGTCCAAATTTTACAAGATGGAAATTTTTTTTATCCACACTTCTTTATCGTAAATATAAAACAAAGTTTCACGTACCAGGTAACTTTACGTGGCAAATTAATGGGAACAAGTTGCACAGCAGATTTGTATAGCGAAACTATTTACGTCGGTTGCACAGCTGGAGACGGGATTGCTTTGAGGCCTATAATGATTGCTTTGCCTACATCTATTTAAAAAAAAAAAAAAAAAATCATACTGCAAGGACAACCCCATTTTCTCCGTAAAGCGCAACATCATACGAAATACGTATAACCTCACTTACGAATTATATAATTGAATTATACAAGTCATATATGTCAAATTTTCATATAGGAATTCAGTACACAGAGTTACAAAAAAAATACCTTGTTTTGTCCAACAATTTTTTTTCAGTTACGTATCACTAAGTATCTAGTATACAATTATCAGCGATTTATCACGACTCTCCTTCAACGACAGGTCGGATATCCCCAAAGCCGGATATCGATCGAAACCAAAAGAAATTCTAGATAACTCAAGGACAATTAAATCATAGCAAGAGTGACATTTTAACAAGATAGAATCGTAAGCTATACTACATACAGACTCCAGTTGCACTTTGTGTATTAATCAGTCCAGCAAAGTACCATGTGGCAATCAACATGGTTAATGGCACATACCCGCAGTGTACTAGAAAACGAATGCTTATGGGAAAGGTATACATACGTATATATATATATGTATATGGTATACGATACATTCGTATGAAACAAGAGTCAGGGATGTCTAGATAAGTAGGTCAGGAACGATATCACCCTGACATTTTTTTTGAAACTCCCAATTGCTACAAGCAAGATAAAGATTCGTATGACGAATAGAGTAATAATAATAAAAACAACAATGGTCCGGTCCTTGTCGCATTGTGGGATAAAGTGCCATTCATTCGATTACATATGTGTGTACATATGTAAACCAAGATTTCGTATTGTGATAACGAGATGGGCAATGACCAAGGTTGAATTTGCAAACGAGCACGTACGTCCATGTATATAATGTAGGTACATGACACATAATTATCATTTACATAGGATTCACTTTGATCCTTCTACTACACGGAGGACACGCTGGGTCTTCCTTCTCCTTCCTGTCTCGCGTGTCTCTTGTCTGACTAAATAATTTTTACCACTCACAGTCATCCCGACCGATTCCGAACATGAATCTTATTGATTTTCATAGCGGAATATAAATAATGGCCGCGTCTAGAAATGAATTAGGAACTAATTGAATTAGGATTTTACGATCTTTTGTATACACTCAAAAAAGTCAGGGACGACCTGATGCCGCCAATTTGTAAAATAGTTATCTCTGTAGGTACATGCTTCGTTATCGTGGTCCTGATGACCTCGCTAGGTAGCCGATCGGAGGACTCGGACTTGACACCTTGATGCATTTTTCTCGTACCGACAGAGCTAAGGCTACGGTTCAAGGTTGTGCCCGGAAGTTGGTTTTACTTTTTTTTTTCCAAGTATTCATGGTTCCCTTGCTTATTATCTTATCGGTTATACGAATGGTTTTCTCCTTCGGTCGGCGAATCTCATTTGCTGTGTTATACGCGCGCAGGCGGATGTGTATCTATGCTATACGGAACCATCGTTCTTGTTATCGCTACTGGATGAATTTGATAAACGAATTATTATTCTTACCTTCGTTCAGAAGATGATCGGACTGTGAACTCGGATTTAAAATGTGACACGTAATGGGAATCTCTTTATAATACCACTCCGTTTTTGTTATGATGATTTTTGGATTTTTTAAACTTATTTTTATTCGGCAGTATTGATTTTTGTATAGCTTCAGTATAATTTATTTGAGAATATATTATTCATTGATAATAACGTGAGAACGATTCTGAATAATGAAGCATCCACTGGGAATCGTCTTATACGCAGGAGACTTTAACGATCCCATTAACGTTGTGTATCTGTTTGGATACTGGAGTTCAATAGATTTTTTGTTTTTCAGTACACCCGGTAGAACGGGTATCCATACGGTTGGGTTAAAGGGGGACCTTTCGCGAGATTACCATTAATTTACAATAAATAATCGAAGAACGTTCACGAATGGGTTAGGTGTAGGTATGGTCGTACGATTGGAGGTATATTAAGTATTGAATTTTTTTGGAAAAATAATTTTCCCTTTTCTCTTATCGAACTTTGTGTTAGTTATGGCGGAAGGATATTAGCAAGAAAAAAAGAGAAACGTGACAATTCGTAATTATAACAGATGTATTAATAATGGTGTACTAACTAGCTAATTAACATTTTCATTCTACACTGTACCTATAAAAAATTCAATTACTATCAAGATCCCCTTCGTTATTCAGTGGTTTTTTTTATCGTCCAACTTCTCACTAAATCTAGACGATTTACGATCTCGTGTCTCGATCGATCTTTCGATTTTTTGGATCGTTCAAAGTTATAACGATCATCCATTTGACCGTCGAGTGAATCAATAGCCAGAATAAAGAATCTTTTACGCCTTTTTTTTCCATTATTGATCGTGTCGGCCGAGATGATCAGCGATCGTCACAAAATATTCAAAAAGATCGTGATCGTGCGGACGCGTCACGCAGCCGTTAGCTTTGGAGAACCTGAATCCTCGTGAAATGAACGAACGTGTTATTTTCGTCGATCTTCAACTTTTTAATTCAATGAGTCTTTGCCTATATCGGACACACACGTGGCGGTTCAACGATATTACCATGTACCGGGTGACGTAAAAAAATTAGTCAATAAATCACAATTCAATTGAAACGTTTACTCGCGACGTTAAATTCAAATTTCCCGCCTTCTATATACGCTTTTATAGCGTTTCACGTATTGTGAATTTTTCACGGATTTTGTTCGCTATTTTACGCGTTTCCGGTACACTCACGCCCCATGATTCCGTTTGATGAATTATCCTACTTTTTTTTTCTTTTACTTTAGCAATATCTACAAACTATAGTGTATAATTTAATCAAGCGTCACAAATGGCGTATCCACTGTGTATCTCAAGTTTATACGATGTCACGAACCGTATACGAGTAACGCTTAATGACGGCAGCGATATTTTATTTTGGCTAATTTTGGAATATTCGTTGTCGCCAATCCCAATTTCAGAGAATTATTTTTATAGCTTCGCAAATTTTAACAAGGAAGATTTGTAGCTCTCGTTAAGACTGGTTCTTCCGTGTTGCCGACGAATGTGCTGCATTAAAATCACTACGAATCTACGATCGAACAAATGAATTTTCAATGCGCGACGAGGGCTTATATAATCGGCTACAGTGAAGGGATAACGGGTGATATAAAAAATCCAATTATAATGAACCGATAAATATACGTTAATTCGGTCACGAATTTTTATTTTATCTATTTACTTTTGCGACGAAAAATCATACGACATAAACACGAAAAATCACGACGAATGTAAAGGCGAATGGACATTCCGTAAAAAAAATAGAAAATCCAATCGTATTCGTTTTTCTCATTCACAAATGATAGAATAGATTCTGCGTCTTGTTTTTTAACTCCCCTCCTTCTTTACCCTCGATTCCCCATAGCCCATAGCGGTCCCTCGCGTAAGCGGAGATTGTGTCCTGGGGACGGATAGGAATTTCATTAAACCATTTGCCATCAATGACTTTTATGTCTGACAATCTGGAGATTTGCAAATTTCCTTAAAACTGGTTTGAAGTGCCTATACCGACATACCTGTTCCTCCACGAATAACGAGTGGATCCACCCAGTCTCGTATAATCACTAAGGTTGATCAGATCCGATTAGCATCTCGTATTCATCTTCGCACCGTGAGATAGTGAGATACAGTGTAAAAAATGAGTAAAATAAAAGAGAATCACTAATTATCCTAAAAACTTATAAATCCACGACTTTTTTTACTCTCTTTATAATAAATATACAAAGATTTATATTTGAATCCTAAATATATCCAAAACTCGTCGTCTCTGCGTCAGTATTGCAATTCTCGAATTTTTATCCTATTACCATACAGATGATCATAGCTGCAAAAAGCAATTGTTAAGGTAACCTGAAAAAACGTTGCCTCGCATTTGAATAAATAATCGATCGGGTAATTAAGACGTAACATCGTGCAGCTTATCGATTTCATATACAAAATCGTAATAGCCACATACAGAAATAAATTTGTCCGAGCGTATTTCCATGGTCGATTTTCGTAAATTTTAATAAAAGGCACGTGGTCCGAAATAAATGAGACAGACCCATGATTTATTGCAAGCTACCATTGTGGGTGGTGAAGTCAAAGTGTCGCGTTGATTTGAGTAAAATCAAAGGAAGGAAAGTGAGAGAGGAGTTTTAGAAAAAAAATGATATTTAAAAAAAATTTTTTCATCCTTCACTATCTCGCGTAGGTAGAATAATAATGCGGTTACGCAAGCACTCGAAAGTCTTCGGCGGAAATCTCAAATTCGTTTAAATCACCAGACCCGCCAATTGTTCTCGATATATATGCCTTTACTGAAAGAGTATATAAAACAGCCAATTAAGTGGGCCCACTATGGCTCTACGTGTGGATACTCGGGTGCGCGCGACTTCTAAGAAAGCTGCAAGGAAATTGTATCGGTAAGCCTTTTACGAGGAATCGCATTAGAGCTAGTAAAACTTATGTAACTTTTCGATCCCCATAGATCGCTGTTTTTTAAACGTGTTTTCGTTTTTTATTTCTTGTCATTGTAGGTACTAAAGATGCACGTGTCCCTCCGTACTAACTTTTTCATCTGATTTTTGACATTTAAGAATGGTCGATTCTTACAAATGTCACGGCATTGTTTGTACTCGTAAAATAGATCGTAAGAAAAAATTTGATAAACGTTGATATCTACGGTGTTTATTATGTCATACGTTATGTTCATAAAATGGAGAATCTACGACCTAGCGTGGTTTTCGAAAATAAAATTGATATAACCTTTTCGACGATTATATCACTCTACATTACATCTCTCAATTTCCCCCAAGACTATTAAATCTGATGAATGATCCTATACGACTCCGATGAGTATCGGTATCAGGATATAAATTGAAAAAAAAGTCATTTACCGTCCTAAGATTTGTCTCCGATCCACCAATTCCGTGAATATTGTAATTTTGCTCTCGAGGTCTTTCCTGTTTCGCGATTTCTCATAAACACGTTTCGACCGATCATTCAGCGAAAAATATGAAGAAAAAGAAACTGGTCTTCCCTTGTCGCACCAATGGCAAAACACTGTAGCGTACATTCACATTGGTTCCCACGTTAATTAGCCAAAATATAAAATAACGATAGACGATATTTACGTGCGACATACCAGCAGCAATGTTTTTTTTTCCTTACCGAATAGGTGTACGATGTATTCATTATTTACATGGAAATACTTATGATACAGTGAACGATATACGACCCGAGAAACATCTAAAAATTTAAAACACATATATTGGAAAAAAATATCCGGTAAACTCAAAGAAGAACAAATAACAAAAAAATTAACAAAGGATGCAATTACGGTTACGCGATCGAGATGTAAAACCTCGTCTGAAAAATAAGTTTCAATTGATTTCGTATAGAGTCGACAGCTAAGCACTTGAATCGTTCAGAGTCTGTTACGTAAGTGACGGCGCTTTTTGCGTTCAAAAGGAGAAGACTCGAATAGGCTAGGTTTTTTTGGCAAAGATTTCAACAGGGAATCCTGCACAATAAAGACTTATGCAAAGACTTTCTTGCACCCAGTAGTCAGTCAATTTCCGTAGGAATCCATCTTACGTAAATAGAATCGATAAAGAAAATATTATTTCTCATTAAAATAACTTCTTCAAGTGATTCCTAGCGATTAAAGATTTTTTAAATGAATTTGTTGTTACGAATAATAAAAAATTTCCTCCTTACATAACGACCCGATAAAAGTTTAGCATTCAGTCCTATGAGATATGATAATTAGAATGCGCAAGAGAAAAGTTTTTTCCAGAGCAAGTAATCTGGCCTCTATGAAATATCAACCTGAGCGCCATTACTACAAGGGTAACAAACTTTCCTGGTTAGAAACTGGAGACATCGTCGACGTGAAAATAGTGCTGTGGAGACATCAACGCTAAAACTTGCACAGGCGGGTACTTGTGGATGCGCTAATCTGAATTACATGCCTTTTGATAAGGATTGATAGGGGTTTACTGTTTTCCTTTTTTTTTACCCTATCATGCCGGAGTACATGCGAATAAGAGCGCCAATTGGTATCAGGTTGCAACGTTACCGACAGAGCGTGTCTTTGCGCAAGAAGGGCTGACAGAAAAGTCGTTCGTGCGGGACTTATCACCAACAAGGACACTTCTAGGTGCCTGACGTGGCGACTATAATTTAGCAATTGCCGTCACACGAACACGACAAAAAGATGTTGTTACACGAAACGCATTTGTGCCTCGATTTTTCACTCTACTAAATTAAGTTTACCGACCTTGGTGTTCAAATTACGATAAGGAACACGCTTGTCTTTATATTTTATCCTTGACCCGCATTGCGTTTATCTGTAAATAGAATCAATTTCACTGGTTCCGATCAATCGAATTTCGATGACTCGTTGTTGGTTATGCGATACGAATTAACTGTCAGCTTTTCAGCTACGGTATATATGATACTTTCATATTATTATTATTATTCAAAATGACTCTTGGTGTCGTTAGAAAATAATTCCACTGCATGGGATTCGTGCACCGACGACTAGTTCGGTAACAGGTAGACTTGATGCAACGTTTCACCTTGACCTGTATCCATTTAGTTGCTGCCCTTAAACGTAGATGTCGCAACGGATCCATCAGTAATTTCACGCGAACCGTGACCGGCGTCAAGAATCGTACGTTTCGCCGACCGTCAACCGGTATGAGACGAAAGAGAAAAGTTGACAGAAAAATCATGGGAGTTTGGTGGTCAAAGTCAAAGTAGGAAGTGACACGTGACGGAGTATCCAACTGGGCCACAAGTTTGCAAATTGCCTAATGAACTTGACCGTCCCAACGTAGCGATCGTGTCGTCGATTTTATCGTTACACCTAGGTTAACTTTCGTAACGCGACAGACTGGAATTGACAAAGACAAGAATTGCAAACTTTTATAAGACAATTTTTTTCCACTTTTTCTTTCTCTCTCACGCGAAGAAAACGGATGCAAAAAAGTAAGGAGGTACGAAATGATAAAGCCACAAAGTAAATCGCGGTTCGATTCTATTGAACCTTGACCCGTATTTGGAGAGCGTAACCCCTGGATCTACACTGGATCAAGAGACCGAACTGCGTGTGTGTCGGGTGACATGGAACACACGGCGACGTGAAACGCGACAAAACGAAGGACGTGTGTTCCAGCCAAATTGTGTCGAGGATCCCCGATGGATATCTTTGGGGCCTGAGGCCCCTTGGGCCTACGGGAGGCCGCACTACGAAAAGTATTCACGCACCGCGCACGACTCTACCAAAGTGTGCGCGCCGTATTGGCTGCGGCGCATCGCGCACGGCATACGAATATGGGAATAAAAATAAATTCGAAATTTTTTATATCCCGACTGCTAATATCTTTTCTAGAGACAGCGTTGATCACGGAGACATTGCCACAGACGGCAGCTCCAACGTGACAAGCTTTGGCGATTTAAGGGCCGGACTTACAGGTCATTGACCTGTCTCGTGAGGTAAATTTGCCGATGCTTATATACGTATGACATCTTCTAGAATAAAGACGATGATTATTAACATCATCGTACGAGTTGACGATGCTGTCATTATATCCTGGAGAACACGTGCGCTACAGACGTTACCATGTTAGAGCAATGGTAAGTCAGTAGCCGAGTGTGCGTGATACGCCGATACGTATCTTGGGCGTCTCCAACTTCAGATCGAAGCAGATATAAACGGCATCGAGATAACCAGCCTGAAGTTGGCTTCTAAATTTTCGATATCTTATATCTTGCTCTTACTCGCTGCATACGTGGAATGTGAAGGAAGTTTGACCCTATACCGAAATCAGTAATACGACTGAATTGCAGACGTAAGACGGTCAGGCACGGTGAGCATTTGCCGGGACGCGTGACACGAATTACTGTACATTTACGGAATTACATAGAGACACCGTTACCACACCGAGAGAATTACAGGTTTACGTATAGAAACTAACCTAGAAAATTGCATGGCGTGCGAGAGGTCTCCTATGACGCTTGCGGCGTGTGCGCGGTACGTGATTCCGCAATTTTTTTCAACGGTGTTTCATCTTCAGAATCCTTTGCAAGTTCTTATAAAATATTATTTTATTAGACTCCACATTGTTTTTTATTATTAGGATATCAGTCACACGTCACAAAATCATTGGCGTGGAGTCGTCGAATTGGGAATTTAAAAAAATTCATTTATCATACCGAACAGATATACTTGTATCATCCACCCTCTCTCCCTTTGTAATGAACGTTATTTATTGCGGATTATACACATCATTAAGGTTCATTTACATTCAATTAATTTTTTTTTACCCGCTGCAAATTGCGTACCATCGCTGACCGAGCTCGTCATCCACTTGGCCACGGCTTCCCGAGGATCATCGAATTAACACGGTATCTCTAAACGATCCTTTTCAAGACGGTCTATTTTTGACGCCATTGTCACGATACTGTTTTGACGTTACCCTACGCACTCAATACAATCGCGGCATTCACGGTGCGCTCTGAAGTAACAGCTGCCAATCGTATAGGTACACGATTGGTCAATCAAAAAAGCGTTACCTCGTGAACGACAGGCTTATTATCAGTTTTCAAACGCAACTTGCGCAAACTTCTTACGCGATTCTCTAATCGATAAATGCTAATTCGCACGTATCAGTTACACGCGTGCAAGCGGAAGAGGCCGAAGGGTATATAGGAGTTAAACAAATTTTGAAGAAAAAAAAAAAATACCGATTACACAATTATGCGTATCGCCAATAAGATTTGCACGAGCAAAAGATATTCCTAATGGCGAGTTCACACGAGCGATAATTAAATACAAGAAAAGCCATTCATTTCTATACGCTATTCAAATTTGTTATTATCTACACTGATATAGATCGTTATGCACGAACGATCGACTAGCCCACGTATAAATTGTTGTTTTCATTTTATTTTATTCCCTTGTAAATATCATATCGAGTCACGCGAATTCGATCGACGTCCCATTGTACAAGTGGGAGTCGAAATGTATTCCTCGAAAACACAACGATTCCTCGTGGTTCTTACGAAATCGCGAGTGCGATGACGCCTCCCGGTCTCCCGTAAGTATAAAGAGACGCCTGAATGTTATCCGCGGTTAACAGACTCCGAGGAAGAGAAAATAAGAAAGTGATGGAAGATACTTTGTTCAGAGAGAGATAGGGTTACTAGGATTACCTTGTATATACCTATCTACATATTCCCATATGTACATAGATACTTCAAGGAGGAGTATATCCGTATGAATACACATACTAAAGGCAAGTACACATCTTGCGTACAAATTCAATCTCGCTAAAGAGAATTGCACAGTGTGCGTGTCAAGGTCAGACACATTTTCCGACAGGGAGACTCGAACGTTCGCTTATTTTCTATAATTTTCTCTCTCTCTCTCTCTCTCTCTCTCTCTCTCTCTCTTTCTCCTCTTCGTCCAGTGCATTGAATTCTTTGGCTAAGCCCTGCAAGCGGCCACGTGACAAGGCTGGCAACGAAAGGTGAAAGATCACACGACTTTATCGGCAAAGCGCATCGTGCATTTTCAATGCACCTGCATGCAGATTTTCAAAGTCATTCGAAAGGAAATGCAACTGTCGATCCAAGGTGTCTATAAGCCAGGGTAATACCGATCGAGGAGGTTAAAATGCAGCACGTTGCGGAAATCCACATCAAGTGTGTTTCGTGCAGGCTGGAATTGAGTATAGATATGCGCATAGTAAAAGACAAACGCTACTGTATAATGACTAACAATGAAAATAATTATGATTCCAGGTCTGCAGTGCAACAGACTAAGGATATTCACCGAGACAAAGTAGCAACGGGGATATGAATGAATACGTTGTGTACACATGTGACAGACTACGGATCTCTCCTAGTCAATTCTGAACCTTGACTTGGTTCTCAGAATGCTGTAGAGAAAAGAAAAGAAAAAAGAGTGATGAGTTATGTCACGCACGATTGGAATATCCAAATAGAATTTATGAGATTGGTAATTAATATGTAATTTAATGATATTTAAAATCACGTTATTTCAACGTTTATAATGACACTGTGAAATGATGTATTGAGACAGATGTGAAAATCAGGTTCTTAGGAACCGTAATGATTTATTTGTATCTATATATGCTATTATATACGTAAGAATCCTGGGTGCGCCTATTGTACGATGGTTGGACGATGGCGGCCAACTTGGTTCGCATTTGATTACAAGACGGGTGAACGCGAGAGGCAGAACTCTGGCTATAAGCAGAGAGCGGCTGCAACGAGCAGTAACATGGAACGGAATGGAATGGAACGGAACGGAATGGAATGGAATGGCCAGGAGTGTTACAAAATATCAGCTTTCACCATATCAGCACTATGTAGTACCTACGTAGGTATAGAGTTATAGAGTGTATAGCTTAGAGACATTGTGGCATGCCAGCTCGTGAGTTAACACGGCTAACGCTGGTCGAATATCTATTCTGAGTTTTTGACTAACGAAGTCAGGTGTTACCAAGGAGAGATAGAATTGGCGGATCGGGCTATTGGAGTTTCAGTGATTATTTTGAGATATAAAATTCACTCTTATCGTGATTCTCTGTCTTAACGGATAACGGTTATCTCGTCTCTGGCGTGTCTCCGACGTACCGTTAGGCTCTGCTTACGGGGTTTAAAAGTTTTATACTGGAGGAAAAATGATAAACGCGTTAACTTCAATGAATTACCGTAATGCAGCTAATTAATGTCGCGGTACAGTTTATCGTCGTTTATTCAAAAACCGGTGGTACGGTCTCGCTATGGACTCTCGAGAAATTACAAGTTTTTTTTTTCTTTTTTTTTTACCTGGAATCCCATGGACTTTATACGCCGTCGCGATTACACGCCCACGTGTAAAAGTCTCGGCAGGATGGAAAACAGGGAGGCTGAGGAGCGTTCGAGGAGAAAGATTATTTTCTAAAGAAATTTGCACTAGCAATAAGCACTGGCTTACGGGTGGTTAATGTCGCCAGTATTACATAAGCTACAAGACGTTACGAAGCATTGCAAAAATTTGATCAACCACAGAATTCATCCGATATACGATAGAGAAAATTTTTTTAATTTCAAATTTTTCTTAACTCAAAAAATACGTATATTAGATTTTTTTATTTATTTACAATTCACAGGTTTAAAATTTTACTCGAGGCTCTTTTCAGATTTTACATTCATTTACTTTGCGCTCTTCTCAGTTACCCACGGGCATTAATCTCAATCAAGGTGCGACCGCACAGAGAACGAGTCTTTCACGGAATCGATACCTCATGTCTTTACTCGTTTTGTGTTATTTTATTTTCTTTCGTCTCTGCGAGACTCGCGTCGAGGCGCGAAGAATTCCCTTCGTTTTTTTTTCTCTCTTCTCGACCGTGTACGTTTCTGGTCACGCAACTAGTAGAGAATTTTTGTCGCGAGTCCGGCTTTGATCGTTTTATTCATTTATTTACTTATTTTTTTTTCTTTACTTATTTTCTCTTATCTTCCATGGGAAATGTCGAAAACACGATAGACACTTTATATACACCGTTCGCGATCGACGCGGAGAAAGTTGACGGATTTTACGTCAATGTTTTTACACGTTTCTTATTCCACTTTCCGTCCCGCCTCTCTTGTATCTTTCATTCGAAAACTCAGTGCTAATCGTAGTTACTACAGCATACCTTTTTACCACGGTTATTCAACCCTCGAACGTTCACGTGGAGGTCCACGTGAGCGCGAGACCTCAGCGCCGTTATTGAAAGTGGAATTTTCATTTTTTATCTCTTTCCTCCCTCCCTTTATTCCTCTATTTCTCTCTGTCTCTGTCTCTCTCTCTTTCTCTTGCAATCGAATAATCGTTACGCTTTGGTATTTATAACGAGAGTTTCCAGCGTCGCTGAGTAATCACTCGAGCATTCTACTTATGCACAATCGCTGCTAATTAGATTTTGACAGTCAGCATTGTTGCCACAGCTAAATACAAAAATCGTTGGAGATCGGTAATAAGATATTTAAAAAAGTTTTTTTAGGTGAATACAAAGATTTTCTTCTTTCTTGAATAAAAACTTATCTCGCGACGGAAACTTACTTATTTTTTATTCGCAATAGATTTTTCATGCATAACCTTATCTACCTGATTGATTAAAGTTCTCAGATCTTGATATAGCATCGACCGATCTTCGCCAATCGAATATGGCGAGACTCCTCGTAATTACGGCGAATGGATGTAACTTTCGAGTGCGCAAGAAATCGTCAATTCACTTTTGCAATTCGTATACAAGCATGCCCGCTGTTGATGGTCGGTATAGGCACAGCTGATCCAAACGAGTGGCTAGGAAAATTACAATTTTCTACCTTCGTTTCCGGCGACGCTTTGCATTTCAATGACTTGCAGCAAACCGAAACAATTCCCTTTAAGAATTAGCAAATCTTCGTTGAAAGTTTTGTCCATGTCATTGACAGCAAGCGAACGATGTCTTTAATTCACTTTCGAATCACGATTTGATCTACGAATTAATAAAAATAATTTTCCACGTTTAAGGTACATGGCATAAATCGTCGTGAAAATTTATAAGTCTTCAACTACAAAATTTAAACCCGTCTCGACGATCGATCAAACTCCTTAAATTACGTCATCAATCATGCACAATCACCTGGAACAATTGAGCCACACGAAACTGAATCTTGAGAAAACGGCAATTCAATGCCTACCGCGACCTACTTTATAAACGAACTATCCATCGTGAATACTTATCGAAAGGTTTTCTCTATACGAGAAAGCGTCCCTCGTCGAAATCGAAGTCGATATCGAATGTAGAAAAGTGAATCCGAAATTGTCCAGATATCTGCATTGCTTCCATGTAAACTACCATCAAATTTTAATAACAAGTAAAGAGACTTAGGTTACTTGTTGACAAGACGTTAAGATCCTACGAACGCGTAAACATGTCCAGAATTGAAATTGGAAATTACAAAAAAAAAATGCAAAAATTATTAGTATCTAATAACAATGATTATCTGTCCCAATTTCCTATATGATTTTTATATAGACTCTATATAAAGCAAAAAAAGCAGGCAAAAGAACAGCATCATTTTCATTTATTCGTATTTTTAGGTTAGGGTTATGCTTAGTCCACAAGGGTATTTAAGCAATTGATAAATCGGTTAACATTACGGTACTAGTGCTGTGTCTGTATACTGTGCAGAGCATAAAACGGATCTCTTTGTGTTCTCACCGAGGAACAAAGAGACGGGATCTAACGCCATATTGAAAACGAGAGTCTGGAAGCGGCGGAGTCGTTGTTTTCGGTCGTTTTTCTACCGAGGAAAGTGTAACAGTTACGGATTGTGTCAGAAATGAAAGTGCGCGGTATAGACGGAATGCAGTCTATTTCAATAAGACACTAGAAGTAGTATTAATCGGTACCAGGGCTCTTCTCACTTTTACTCAAAATTCAACCGCCCCGAATTCCCGTTCACGAACGGAACACAATTGCTATGATGGCAAAGTTCTGGCATTTTAAAATCCACTTCGAACCCGGAACACGATTTTCTCGCAATAAAACTTTAAACTTTTTTTTCCTTATTTACTCCTTCTCCGTCAGCACTGGATATTCGTGGTTCTCAAATATATCAATCACTGTACACTGATCTGATCATTATGAAATATCTTGGTACTTTTATACCGAAACGAGACACTCGTTATTCCTTGTTTGAAAATCGTTTGAGAATCGCATTGATACATTTGAGCGGCACGTTCCGTGTGTTTAATAAACGTAATCGTAATGGCATAACATGGCCTATCTCGTAGCCTGTATTCCTTCCTGATCTACTAACGAGTGCAGTGACTTAAAAAAAAAAAGTAGTTTAACAACATATATTTACCTATACTTACTATAACCAGAGAAACAGAAATAGCGGGAGAGAAAGAAAAAGAAACAAAAAAAGTCTAGCAATAGAAACCAATCGCATGAGGAATATCCCAGTCGAAATGTGAGACGCCATTGGAGCTGCTCGCGGATCCTTTGAGATTTATTGAAAGTGATGATCCTTTAAAGAGAAAAGGATCCTTTTCGCATCGAAACGATTAGTACGGATAGCAGAGAGTGGAAAGGAGCGTTTGACAAGTCGGTCTTTTAAAATATCATGAAATCTTACGTCATTTATGGATGGTCGGCGTAGAGTGATGCTGGTCGGATACACGATCCTCTCCGGGCCTCATGTTTCCATCATTGCACTGACCAAGATCCACGGATTCCTCTTACTGACGAAGTAATCATTAACGATGTATATCACACACAGTTATAATTGGATGACGATTGGAGACAAAAATCAATCGATATTATTGAAGATCGATCGTCAACTCCTTTGATCTATCAATTTTTTTGGTTGACCGATTCCAGTGATCTAAAAAGATCAAAGGACTCTATGATCACCCGTTATAAAGTCGATACCGATTTCCCGTAGCCTCCTGCACCAATGACAATAAAAATTGATTTATCGATCACTTCACCAAAACACACTGTGTCGGGGGACATCTGGATCATTTGTCATAAAGATCGAGGGCTGTCCCCACGTACCTCCCCCACCCCTCTCCTTTTTCTTAGATTTGTTAAAATCTTCAAAGATCAACGCGACGAGAAGGACGATACGAAATTTTACATAAGAATTCCTAGTCAGAGCGAAAACCAGTTATACTTTTTTCCCCCTCTTCTCGTTTTCGTAATTCGCCATGACTTATCTTCTCTTTCTTTTTTTATTTCTCTTTTTCGAATAACGTCAAGCGTGCCCCGTCGTACTTCCCGCCGTTACGCAAACGCGACAAACCGCTCGCGGTAATAAAAGTCCGTGCACCTTTTGACGAGAAAAAAAATATATACCGGGTGTGTCGAATGAACTCGATACTAATTCCGAAAGTTACTCACAGCGTGCGTTCTTATCGACTGGTTCGATTCTAGGCTTCCATAATCAAGCGATTACGCCCGTTGTGCCTCGAGACACGCTACAAACACGTTTGTTTGTTTTCTTTTTAATTTCCTTTTGGGCTCGGAACAACTTTTCGTGAAAATGATCAAACGTCGTATCCCATTAGTGAAATATCCCAGTGGGAACGATTGGTATTTATTCCACGTTTACTCTCTTTATAAAGAGTTCCTCGACGATACTTGCCGTAAGCGACGTTTGTCGCTCGGAACTTTCTCGTCGCGACGAGGAAATTGAAAGTCGGAAAAACTGGACGATATATCGACGGACTTGAAAACGATTTTAGAAAATTAAAAGAAGATCGTTGAAAGAGGGGGTCGTTCGGGTCACGAATATCACAGGACGGAAACAGCTTCGAAAGTGTTTTTTTTTTACTTCAAACAGCATTATATCCAACGGACGCGAGGACACTGATAGCGGCACTATGATGATGTATATTCAAAAAATTTGATAAATTAGAAGTCCAACGAGATTCATATCGTGAAGATTGTTTAACCTTCAAAGACGATCATCGAGGCGCGATCATGATTGGCGCCTTGATGTTATCACTCGTTTGTCGATGATTTTTAAAAATTTAATTACGAAAGTTTTTCTGGATTTTTTTTTCAAAAATTATTTATTATTTAAAATTTGTAAATTCGCGTTACGAAACGTGGCACAGGTTTCAACGGGCTTTGCACGGCTCCGAGGTATTCTTACGTAAAAAGAAATTTGCTTGTCGCTCTCCTAGCGTTGATCTTACTACACGACTGAAAAATTAGGCCCACTGTTGATCGACTTCGTCTTTGAATTTCGTCAAATTTAATATCTTCGTCACGCGATGATTTTTCGATCTCAGGAAAATGAGAATTTCGACCGGGACACGATGAGACTCGACATTATTTCTTATTGAATGATCCGCAGATACGCAATCGTTAAAATATCTTTAAGCGTTTCTCGCACGGATATGATGAGATTTGGAAAAAAAAATTGTGGTATATTGGCAGAAACCGCGGGTGTAAAATTAATGCGAATGCGCGAGCGGACTCGGTCTAACTGCGGACGACGATGATCGTCGTGGTAGCAGGAGGTGGGGACACTGGAACTGGGGACTCAAGTGATTGTGATTGTTACATGGTGTACCAAGAGAAGGCTGTTAGTTTCGCTCGTGCTTCGGCGCACTGGGAGAACCTTACCGGTCAATTTCAAAATCGGGAAAGTTACCGGCGACTTGACCCTTTTCCTGCTTCGCTGCGGAGCACGCGCTCTTTGCCGAATTGATCTTTACCTCGTGATTTTGACTTGTATAGTCGTGCCATTCTTCCTAACACCTACTTACTTCCTCATCTCTTGGCGGTTTTTACGAAAAATCGTTGCCGTCATTGCTTTTCTACTAACTCGCAAAAAAACCGTGCTATACATACTCTGCGAACTGTTTACCAAGTTTGCCGCCATTTTTTATTTTGCATAATTATCACTTCGGTAATGGTTTTGAAGAGAAAAATATCCGATGGATGATTTTAGCGGAATCGACATCAAAGAAAAATAAAGGATTCTTCACGAAATCGTCGTCAATTCTATTATGACGTGTGGTATTGAATTTTATTATCATGTTATATATATATATATATTTATTTATTAAGGCTGGTACATATGTACCTGTTCAGTACTTGACGAGTTGCATGTTCTTCAGGAATGTGGTCGTTCTTCGAGGTCACTCGCTGCCAAGCCGGCGTCAGTCATTTTCTTCCGTTAACCATAACCAAAGGTGCTTCTTTCGGCTCGTTATAAATTAACCTGAAAAATTAAGTTTTATGGCTAATTTACGTAAGTGGAAGCTGTACGAATCGATTCGCGCTTAGGCAGCTGCTTAATGCATCAAGACAACCGTTTCCAATAGCCACTCTTGTCGGCTTCTTCTTGGGACATTAGTCGTCTTCGTCGAGGTCGTTCATGGTTATAACTTTGAGGTTATGTCTTCCCTTCGGTTAACCAGCAGGTAAACTGGTTCCCGATAAAATTATTGTGATTTGCTGTAAAATTACAGTTTCCGAGACGTTCAGCATACTGTATGCACACACAGTCGAGCACCGTTGAGGAAGAGAGGTTATGACATGTAGTTAGTGCTCCTCGTACTAGAAGGTAGAAGAGGAGGAGGGACACATGGCCTCTGGTCTACCGACTATACCAGTCTGGAACTAAGGTAACGCGCCTCTTGGAGAATCAGGAACGGCTACGTACAGATCCGGGCCCATGAACTACGGTTACTTCCGGCTTCCACCTGCAAAGGTTATATTAATTTTATTTCACGGCTGACGAGATTAATGAATGATAATGGGTGATACATTTTTTTCTCCATAATATTTAACAGTCCCTTATCGGTGTGTCAGGAACAAAAGCAGCTGTAGTATTTTTTCAATCAAATTCTCAAGGAAGACCGGTTTCTCTTTGATTATTCTGCATCGGGGAAACCATGAAGTGACATGTTGGCGCAGTGACTTTTCCACTGTTTATTTTAAGGTTTGCCTCAATGTAACGAAGGTTAAATGTATATGTATGAATTAATAAAAACTGATCATTGAACTGATTCACCAGGAAACCTGTTTACTCTTTAGTGTCAACGAAAATCTTTTCATAAGGTTCAGTACGTCTCCTGGAAAAATACCAATGGAAAATTGAAGAAGAGGGCACTGATTTTCCATACTTTGTGACGGCCCTGCCTCCTGGTGCGGGTCTTGTCGTGTTGTGAGAGGGAAAGTATTTTATACCACGCTCGGCTTGGCAAGAGAAAGGGGACACGGTTTGCTCCTAATTTCTGTTTTAACTTCAAGTACCTATCCCGCCGAGTGTAACTCGGCGCTATTTAAGTTATATATGTATGCGTATAGGTAACTGTATAATCCAGTGAACAATCTAGCATTATTATTCGAGCTCTTGTCATTATTATGCTCGCTAAGGTAACAGTAAACACGGTCTATAAAAGCTTTAGGCACTTTTGGAGCACAGCACTAAGATAAGAGAAGAAATGAGATAAAAGCAAAAGTGTAAGTTATGCTAATCGTATTGCTATAGTTAACAGTCTAGTGTCTCTAGCACAGACTATACATTTGGAGATCAATACGTCTTGATTAGCGTACAAACTCTCTATTGAAAATCATGTCGCTATTCCTAATCCTAATGCTATAGCTCAGATGTCACTATCAGATGAAAGAGGGTACACAACGCGTACTACCCCATGACATCGGTGCACATAGATAATTTTTTCTAGTATCATTTTTGACAATCCATGTGCCATGTTCTTTGTGAAAGGGAAAGTCAATATTGTTGACACGGGTAAAACGACTAATAAAAAAAACCTTCGAGATGCGACCTTCGTGCCGGTGCAGCATCAGGTAAACACGCATCGTTCTTTGAGTGAGGCTGCGGTTAGTCAATCAAAATAATAATTAACCATTTGGCTAATCTTTGTCGATAGCTAATCGACATTTATATGTATACTTTACACTTGGATTCATCTCGGTTGAGTATTATGAAAACTGGCCTTTACTGACTTTACCGAGAAGCTGCTTTTTCATGCCGGCATTGTCCTCTTACAATCAGTGCCGTATTATTGCATTTTAAGTAGACTTTCGCAAGGGGCCAAAGCGCAAGAGCGGGGTATCGATATGTTTCGCCATGTATTTCACAGTTGGGCCTAACGGTATCTGTGAAAAAGAAGAAAAATAAAAAGTATTTAAGTAACTCCGTAATTTAGTATTAGCACCTTAATTCACTGTACCTGATCGCTTTTACGAATCCGGATTAACCGGCTACTTCCTATTCTTATTAACCAACTGCACATTGCGAGAAACCTTTTTTCAATGATGTTGATATTACACTGTCAAATTAGACAGCGATGACGAATGACTTTAAAGATCGAAATATAGAGACAAAAAATGTGTTACAGTCATAAGACTACAGAGGTTCCTTGTACTTGAAATGTTGAAACACATAATTGATAGGTGTCACAGGCATCCATGCTCCGGTTCAAGACTACCCTGTAACATGGTAAGATTGTTTTAGTGTGACGTGGATATATGAAAATTGACGTTTAAATCAATCATAAGATATTCGATAAGGATAATGATCCTAATCACAGAAGCGACACTAATTATTATGTAATCGGCCGAACATATAAAAGCGTAACAATTTATGGTGCCCTGCCTTTCACAGTAAGAAACTAGTGACAGTTGCTGTCTGTAATGTAAGACGGGGTGGTATGACTATATTCTACCCAAAACCTTGGCTGATTAAAATCTCAAATCCGTTATGGCTGCCAACTCACACGCTGAATACGTTAAATGCCATTCGGTACGATTTACCAGTAACAATGGCATCGATCGAACCGATTTGCAGGAGCCTGACGTGTTATCCTGTTAAATAACTTGAGTGTAAAAAAGTGCTAGGCTCGATTAGGTACCTTTTACATTGTGTAATTTAACTGTCTGGTATTGTAGATAGATTTTAAATATATACTGACCGGATTCTCTGAATATTAGCACTGGATAGCTTTGGATATTGTGTTTCAATTTTTTTTGGTAAGGATCCATAACAATTTTTATACCGAGTGTTGAAAAATTTAACGACTAAGAAATTATGTACGGGACAGACTGGTAGTACCATTTCGATCTATAGACTATCGTAATCATAGATAAGTTCAATTGATTGTTGCGATATGAGATGTTGAAACAGAATTTGTTTAGTGAATTGCGGATTTTCCATTTGCCAACTGCAAGAGAATAGTTGTGTAATTTAGTAATTAATTAGTGTATTGATCTAGTATCAAATAAGTATTTGTACGATATTGTATATGCCATCAAAGATTGAGACTTATGACAGATATATAAATAATAAATTTCTATGATATACGAATTTTCGAAAATTCAAAATTACCTGGTCAGAGTAGTCCGATGTCATTATCGATGATGACTTTATGAAAATCCATTTCCAATTAAGCGAATAGAATTGCGTCGCATCGATCCGTACGATTCACGCTATATTGATAGTCATCACAGAAATCGATGATCATTGCGCAATGATGCTTTGTGGCGAGAGAGCGAGGAAATACCTTTTACCATTTCTTTCAATTTTTTGTTTGGCTCTCACAAACGAATCATTCCGCCATTTCTGAAGCTGTCGGAAGTGAGCTGTAAGTAGTTATTGACAGTATAAAATATCAGAATACTAAATTTCGATTTGACCGCTGAAATGTCAGTTGATTAGAAACGCCGTATGTAATATTCACATCCTGATTTCGAAAAAGACTATATTCCGCGCTTGAAGGCAACGCGTGGGAAAACTACTGTAGCAGTAGACCAATCGGGAAAGGTGAAAAAAAAAACGCATTTCCGCTAAAAACAATGGCCATAGACATTTCACCGAATGAGGTGCAGGCACCAGGAGATTGTATATGCCAGAAGGCGTTGGCAACGCCTTGTATGAGACATTAATAATTTTCATAAGAAAAAATAAAATCAGACATTCAATGTCGAAATATATTTTTAAAAATCGTGATACCCTCGAAATCCATGTCAAACAATTTTTACATATTTACAAAATACTGTGTTAGGTAGCAATATAATCAAAGAAGTGCGAAGAAATATTCCTTGGAAATACCGACAGAGTGAGAATTTTTTACTGAATTATTTATTTGACATAAAGTGCGCAATATCATTCCACGAATTATTTGTATCCCTAGGTTATTCAGATTTGTATCTCGAGGATATACGTATAGACTCAGATTCACCGAACACACCTACTTATGGGTATTGCTAACAAAATTTTGACAGCGTCACTGACTGTTATCTAAATACGTTACGTGCATGTCTCGCACTATAGCTTACCGGTCACGCTTTTATTCCGTCGCGTTAACGGTGAGAGGACGTCGCTCTAGGTATGAGAAATTCGTGACGGCGTCGTCTCAGTGAAAACGACGTCTAAAAACAGGGTAGTCCTCGCTTAACGTATTAGAGAAGTTTTACGATCCAATATGGAGTACATAGTTATATGTATTTCTCAGTTCATATTTTCGGCTCGGTCTGTTACACTTCTTATTACATTGGCTGTTTCACGATCAGTTTTAACTGGCACTAAGTACGCAAAAGTCGACGTTAATACTGATTTCAGCCTTCGGAAGGCATAATCAACAGCGCTTTCGTTTTCTCCGAGCCTGACAGAGAGCGAGTCCTTTGTTAGGAGACGCAATAGGCCCAAACAAAAGAAGAAATCATATAATTTAAGGTTATACACAGAAAAATGTCAAGAAAAAGATGATGGCGTTATGGATTATAACCTTGCAGTTTGTCAGGTAAAATATTAGAAACCTTCACTTTAAGACACTTTTATTTTAATCGATTAAAAGTAAATCTAAATCCTTTCGCTTCCGGAGCATGTTAACGTAGACAATCCTCCAGGGTATCAAGCGCCCACGATTAACGTTGTTGCGGTAGCTTTTCTAATACCCGCCTTCATTACATCGGAGAAGAGCTAATGATCGTCCGTGATCAAGAAATTATTCAGGAAGTAACTCAAGTCAGGATACTTCCGGTATGGAAACTAAAAGAACAGCTACGAATGTTCTACTTCCACTTCCATAACCAAGTAACTTTTTCCTCTTACTCACATGACGTGAAACTAGCGGCCGAAGTATCAGCCGGTAAAAAGTACGTTAATGGTTAAGCAGCGAGTTCTGCATAGGAACATAACGGACTGTTTCTCTAATACTGAATTTTTTTTTTAACGAATTGTTATATTTCTGACTGACGCTCAATGAACTGTCACATGTACGATTATTTTTTAAATAATAAAAATAGATTTTGTATTGCGGTTGATACTTCCACCGCTAGTTTCAGCGTCATCTTACTCACCAACTCTTGGTGCACCTCTGCTATGTGGTTTTTCCTTTTACCATCTTTTAATCTGCTTACTGGCATAGGCACCTCTCCACGAACAGCTAGCAGAATTGACAAAATATTTAATATCGTTCTTACTCCGGAACGTTCGATTCACGAAGAATATCGATCTTGCTGTACTTCACTTACAAAAATACGAATAGACACGCTCAATCGAATTCAAAATGGCAACCGTTTATCTCGGATGAATTAGGCACGTTAAATATGACGCATAATGCTTGTTGACTTTCCCAGGAAAATGAGAGCCACTACCTGACACGGACGGACGTGTTCTGTGATCGGCCGATTAGCTTTATTGACAGGGACGAGTGAGTTTTAATTAAAAGAGAACGTAAAGCTTCTGATTCCGTTGCGGTACGCAGCCATGACCAGAGCCCTCCGTAAAAGACTAAGATTTGGCTGATGTTTTGTTGTAAGATTCGAATACCAAATTTTCATGTTAATTCGCTGCGAAATAATATTTATTAGGAAAAAGCTAATAGTAACGTTGCCACTGTCTATTATTAGGTAAACAAATAGATTCTTAAATGGACAGTATTTTTTGTCGATCGCAAACATTGTTATGACTATCAATTTTTCAAAACTCTATAAGTATAATTCAGCTGCGGCAAAGTGATAAGACGTGAACACATATCCAATGCCGGAAAATGAATGGCAACGTTTGGCAAGTCTTCTAAAACATAGAGAGCATCAAAATGGCCGTATCTCCTCTTACTGAGTAGAGATGCTGAAGGGGAAAAAACATATCTACACGGTAATAGTAATTTTGAGTCCGTTGCAATAAATGACTATCCAACCGCATCCTGATTAACGATTCTGATGACGTGCAAAAATTAGAAGGTTGCAGCCATTGTGCGTCAAACGAAGTAGCACTCCGGTAAATGCCATGAAAAAAAGGAGAATAATTTAGTGTCTGACGAAAATAGAAATACAGCACTCCGATGTTGTCGGTTGTCGTTTTCGGAATCATTAAGACTGTTTTGCGATCTTTTAATTGTGCCGCTAGTCATTTTGAAATATCTTTTAATGATTTCGTTTCGCGTTAATCCAAATATAAACGGTCGATATTTCGCACAACGTGCCAGGAACTCGTTTCATATTTCAGCATAGAATTGAAAAATATTCGAGAAGCTCACGTCCAATTTTGATCTGAATACTATAGCAACGATTATGACATTATAAGAAAATAAAGAAGACATAATTTTCTATACATTTCAGAGTAATTCTATTGATCTTGTGTGTATCAGTACATAGACAAATTAATAGTTGAATTAATATAGTAATAGTAATAATATTAATAATAACAATAGCGGAGATATATAATACAATTAGGGTAACTAATAATCAGAAAACTAATATTCTTTTATTTCCTGTGACAGCTGCCTCAATGCCTTTGAATTCCTAGCTCTCCTACAGAGTCTTCATAATTATCAAAGAAATACGTGAAAAGGAATAAACAGAAACTTGTACGCCCGACACCGTATTTGTACGTAAACTCGTATAGTGTGTTGCCTTTAATATTTCTCATGATTATAAATCTTCTAAATGTGTCCCTTCTGTCGTGTAAATATACCGAACGAATATTACACGAGTTTTCCACATCGAAGCCCTCCCACAATATAATCTATACTATTTTATAAATATTTGAAAAAAAAAAGAAACAAGCTATGTTAGTTCGAACAGACTAGACGGATTTTGCCACAGTAATACACAACATGGTCCTCAGCGGTACAGAGATAGTAAAAACATTTTCAAATATTCTATGCTCGTCTCTGAACATTGCAATATACATATAAAGTCTGTTTGAAAAACACTAATCGGTACACCGTCCTAGAATGATTCGTTAATTATTTGTATATCATTGACCAGCCCGACAATTACAAATGAAGACACGTCCTTTTACAGTGGGCTCGCTAAGCAATGAGAAAATCTAAGTGAGCCGAGCAAAACAAACTGATCTACGACAGGTGAGGCACACATTAAATAACGCATGCAATGTAGACGACGCCTATGTTATACCTTATGTGTGCCTTCGTATTACATTAAGAAAAAACACCAATGTCGATTCTGCGAATATCTTCGTTATGATTAATAAAATCGCAAGAGAAGACGTTATTCTTGTTTGTTGTTTTCGCACTTCCTTCGCGGAGAGTCCCAGGACACGTGATCGCGTAAACATCGATAATATAAAGATGTGTACTATTGACATTCTTTATTTCGTGTAATTTCATCGAGTGTCGCTAATTGTTTATTAAACAGTTTTTCTATTATTATCGATCAAGACTCGATATTTTTTCATTCTCAATTTCGTTAATTACGATTAGCAAAAAGCTGATCGACTATTCGTTACTGACTTGTCGATTTCTCGAAATATTCGTTCGTTCGCGTATTCGTGTTTATTATGACTGTCTGTCTTGTTCAGGTATTACGGTAATTAATGAAACTGTATCCCGGGATGTGTGACGTGAAGATAGTAACAGATACGATAAGACCGACGATATCGATTTATAATGATGGAATGCCTGACGATTGCTGTGCAATGTTGACGTAAACGCTTCATAAAGGTTGTGTAAACGAATTTTATAATTCGCTTATACGTATATTAAGAGATCCGGTAGCAAGACAACGGACTCACAGTGGTCCGCGAGTCCAAGGAATTATTACGAAGGTAATCGAAGAGTAACCTTGTCGATAAGGAGTACTTGCTGATAAAGATATCTTTCCATCCTTTACAATGATTACGAGTAATCATTAAGCTTATGCGGTATATTGACATGTACGCTTTTAACATGTTTAGTGCACGTTCGACATTCTCAGCAACATCAAGCATTCTACTTCGTACCGTACTCCGAAAATTCGACAGGATTACAATCCACTTTTGAATGTCGGTTCAGTTGAGCGGATCCACCTCCACGTAATCGTAGATAAAGGAAGTTGTTGAGGATGAGGAATCTGCTAGAATTTCTGTTGGTGCCAATTGAATAGCTGGATCAGTCCAGCCATCGATGTCGCTTCCGCCAATGTCCAGGCCAAGACGTAGATTAGCTGGTGTATTGCCGATGACGAAGTGATCCTCTGTCAACGGTAGAGCATCCTTCAAGAGAAGCCTGTTAATCAATGAAGTTATACGTTCAGATTATTTCTAGAATAATTATTATTTCAGTAAGAACAAATGCCTGTACTTACCAAACACCCTCGTCAGTGACAACGTGAACCTTGGGTACTGGGAACCCGTTGAACTTAGATGCAACCGGCAGAGTATACGCGCCCATATTTTCAAATATAATCCAATCGCCAAGTTCCATATCGTGTAGCAGAATATTCTCAACAACCTGATCCAAACCATCGCAAGTTGGTCCCCAGATACTTGAAGGAGTCATCTTACCGCAGCCATTCTGTTTAAATGAAAAAGTATCAATATGATGTACTATATTCTCAGCGATGTGTCCGTAAAACTAGTATTACAATGGGATATTTAAACGTAGACCTTTTATATTCATTAGAGTGTTTACCTTTAGTGGAATTGGTGTGACGTGTTGATGATCGTAGAGAAGGCAATTAAACGAACCATAAACGCCATCGTTAATGTAGTACATGTTGTGCGTGATAGCGTTGGGTGAGTTCTCGTCGCCACGTACAGCACGCTTGCTGTGAATACTGGTTGCAAGAGTGAACGCAGAAGCAACGTAAAATCGACCTGGCTCAGCGATGATGTGTACATCGTCAGCTGAAGAAAAAAAGGTCAAGAATTAATGTCTATCACTGAAATAATATTAATAATATCCTATAACAAAGTCAAGCCTGGATAACGTACATGGAAAATATTCGTCCAGAGCTTTATTGATGATGTCGGCCATTTTGTCAATGCTGCTTCCCTTGTTGCCTGGATAACCACCGCCAAGATCTAGCAAGTAAGGTTTGAAGCCAAGATCGTTTGCCATATCGAAGAGCATTCTAGCATGCCGAATGGCTCTATGGAATACCGGTGGATCCTGGCATCCTGATCCAACGTGAAACGAAATTCCAGCGACATCCAGTCCCAGCATCCGTGAAAGATGCAGAAGATTCGGCGCCTCGTGAGTAGGATCACAGCCAAATTTCATTCCCAGTTGGCATTGGGCTAGTTCGGCATCGCAACGAATACGTAGAACAACCTATAAATCATTTTTTTTTGTTCAAGTTCACGTAAGACCAATATGTTTGCATACTACATATACTTCGTTCGCAATGGATAAGCAATTGAAAAAAAAAAAAAAAAAAAACGTTATTTACCTTGGCACTAGGATGAAGCTTCTTGATCTTATGCAATTCACTTTCATTATCAACCGTCATTGTATCGATTCCCATACCCGCAGCATGGCGTATATGAGAAGCTAGCTTGGCTGGATTAGCGAAAATGATTCTGGAGGAATCAACACCGATACCAAGGACCTTATTGATCTCGCTCTGAAAAAAAAACGAGCCCTTGTAAATAAAATGTAAAAACAAAAAAGAAATTAGTTAAGTAAAATATTCCTGTACAACTAACTTTTGATGCACAGTCAAAACCAATTCCAAGGGCCGCAAGAACCTCCAGCACAATCAAAGTATCATTACATTTCACGGCTGAAAAAGAAAAAGAGAATAAGAGTTCAAGTATGATTCGATATAAAAAAAGAAAAATGTTCAAAATACAAATTATTCGTTCTTAAAAAATGATTGATCATACCGTAATAAGGATCAACCCGGGGCAGTTTCTGTTTCCAAATTTCATGTTTGCGTACAATGTCTCCGATGTCCAGAACATAGAAAGCTTCTTCTTGGACGCCGCTCGTTGCGATGTCCTTAATTACAGTCATAACGTTCGACGCATTGTCCAGCACGTGAATGCGTTCATCCAAGTTTGTTACCTTCATGTTTTCTTTGTTTTTATTTACGATTAACGAATACAATCGACCACTTCGTAGGGGCTAGGTAGCAAACTAATAAAAAAACAAAAGAAATTAATCAGCAACCAAACATCGAAGACTTTAATTTTATTCTAAAGTAGAATAGCAATAAATAAATACATACGAGGCAGCTGTCAATGAGAGGCGGGTGAATCGTGAGGGGGGCGAAGTAATAATATTTCTTTGGGGGTGCTAGCAAAGCCACGGGGGCTCTGCGTTCAGGGCCAACTTCCAGTTGCCGCTGGTGCTCAGTTGTTCACCAACAGACTGGCCTACCAGTCTATCGCAGACAGAACCCTGAAACAAAGCAACAGATAACGTAATATAAATTTGTACAGATGCTTTCAAACTATGACAAACAATAAACGCACAGTCATGTAAAGTATATATTTGACACGTGCAAACGTAATGCTTCAGATACAAAGAAGTGCAAATGTTTGCCAAAATTAATTTGAAGTAGAAGAAGAAAAGGAAACACCTTGACCCGTTCCTCCTCGAGTGACGTTTACTTTCTCTCCGGAGAAGGCGGATAGATTCAATTTATGAACGAATATAAATCACGCTCGGCACTGTTCAGAAACGCGCATTATGCCTACGTCACTTCACTGTATGATATTCTAGTCGGCAGTATTGCGCGATCATCATTTTTTAGCACGGTATTGTCGAGCTCTTCGAAAAGAGCAAACATCTCGTCTCATGAAATATAATGAGCATAATAATTATAATTGTAACTGGCGCGTCTACGAGATGCAAATAAATTCAAAGTAAGAGTCCCATGTCATTGTTTCAAGAAATTCATGATCCTTTTTTTTTTCATCAATATTTTTCAATATTGCTGCGAGACTAGTAAACAGCTGATTAATTGATAACGAGGATCAATTATGTTGATCGAAGGATCAATGATCGACACAGTAAATCGATAATGGTGATTTTTACAGTTTGAGGGTAAAAAATAACGTACGGTTAAGAAATGACAAAAATATAACGTAATGATTTGTAAAATTCCTCTAATTGTTTCTCAAATTTATGCAGCATGGAAAATGATATACGTGTTATCGTTAATACGTAATAAGTACCGCCAATAAAATTTATCAAATACACAGTGCGGCCACCAGCGATAACCAGCAGCCTAGACTGCCTGGTGCCGAGTTAACAGATAATGCGAATTTATTACAGCACGTTGCAAAGAATTAATTGCCTGACATTTATTGGCCTGTCGTACAGAATTTCCTGAAAGAAAAAAAAAAATATCTTCCTTCTGTCTACAAAGATTAAGTGTCGTTTCATGAAATTTCAATATCTCCTATTCCCAGGCTCAAAGTTCTATCGCACTTTTTCTTTCCGCTTGCTGGTGAGCATAATTGGCGAATTTTGCAATGCTCGTGAATCTTGAAATTCATGTAAATACGTATACGCGTGTGTTACCGAATGGTGATTTTTATTCTTTAGACAAGGATAAAAGCCTCTTGCTGGAAAATTGCAAATTACACAATTATTTGACATTTCATCGATTTCCTTCTTGAGAAGAATTTGCGAATAATTGGAACTGGTTCGGATAATAAGAGCTTATCGATTCTCCTTTCCATTCGACATTTTCCCATTCGGTTATTAACCTCTATACCGTCGGACGCCTTTATATAGGCGCGGAATGGGTTGTTAGACTTTGGTTACATATTCAAATAAACTATATGTAACTTAAATATATTGAAAATTGGAAAAATTTGAAAAAAGCAGCGTTGAGAAGACATCAGCCTATTTAGGCCTAGAATTAGCGAGAGGGAAGAGAGAAAGAAAAAAAATTGAAAAAAGAAGACTAACAAGCATCCACGCATTTACATTATAACGTCTTAAAGTCTGATCTGGTGAAATTCGAAGGAAATCAAGAAGCGTACCTGATCGTAGGACGTAATTCTCGTGCCTTCTGTATCACACATGCAATAAGATCCACGGCTTGATGAGATTCCTGCGCGTAATCTGAATTGCTAATCAGTCGTTTCCAAGTATGCGAAATGAAAGAAATTGAAAAATTTTAACAAAACAAAATCGTAAAACTCAATCAACAGACGTGCGACAAAGTCGAGACTCAAAGTTCTTGTAATATTTTTAATGAATGACTGGTACCAGACTTCACTAGGAATCTGCCAATACTGAACCTGAATTGTCTGTTCGTGCCACTATTTATACGGGAATGATAAGTATTATCAGGCGGATTACTCGTGGTTTCTAAGTATATGGAATGGAATGAGTCTTATCAGACGACCACGAAGTACATGGTCCATAAAGATGGTAGGAAGAAATAGAGGGGTGGTGGTGCACACGCCACTTTGGGGTCAGGCTTCATCGGGGGCCTTCATCATTTATGACAAGACCTAATTTACATTGCTCGATCATCGCTATTATCTTTTGATATTTTTACAATGAGAAAATTCCTCCTACCCCTCTTCCACCTCTACCTCCACCACGTCTTCCGACACTTTAACTTTTATTGTACCTAATTTCTGGAAGGGAGAAAGAAGAACACTCTGCGATTGATATCCGACCGATTATACGAACAATACTTCTGAGTCAAAGGATTAAACGAACAAGTATTTGGAATGCAGATGGACTTGGGATTAAGACATAGATACAATTATCATCATTTTTATCTTGTGACTTAATAAGGTATATGATTCTACTGTCGTTTCATCTAGGCAATTAATATCATTGAAGAATTCAAAGACAACTATAAAGCTAGACAGCCTGGCTCTGGGCTGCAGGTGTATTCAAAGGCCGCGAGATTCGTAGATCGCCGATTGTCCACGGTATAAAGAGTCATTGCTGTGTTGAGTCATTAAAATTTTAATAACAAAAAACAAAAATATTTTTAACACCTCTATACATATTTATCTCATACCTATAAGGTTGCTAATGGCACAATGGTCGCTGAGGGGACTGACTAGGTTTAATAAGAACAAAAAAATTTAATGCCAACTGCGACTAGAAATTCTGTGATAGGCAGGTTTCTTAATGCTCATACTATTTTGTGCTATTTTCTTTTTTTTTTTTTATTCTTTGCAAAACTGCAACACGTTTAGTACCATTTGGATAAGGAGTGGGACTCTATGCACCTCGTAAAATCATATACATATTGAGGCTTTATCTTATCTATACGACATTTCAATTTAACATGAAATTAATACAGGCACGTATTACTTGGCTAATTCAAGAGAAAAATTATTCTACGTTATTCATGATTTTCCCTGAGAAGAGTAAGAAAAATGATAGTATACAACTGTGGAAGAGCAAACTTCACACACCGTTAACGCGACACTCAAGATCGGTGCTCATGCTCGTAAAACGTGCAAATAAATAATTCTTGGTAGAATACACGAAGCGATGCAATTTTGCAATTTTATCTTAAGAGTAAAAACCAGATCACATTATCTGGTAACGTTAATAAAATTTAATTTCTTAATACCAACATGGCTTTTGTTTGCTAAAACGTCGTATAAATTAAAGAAAAATGTCTTCGTTTCATATTTCTCTGGCTGAAGGAAAAACCGCAAATATATATGTATTTCTGATTAAAGAGGAGAATACTAGTTCAATTGAGATATTGCTGGTCTAGTTAATCATTACGTACGTAGAATTCCCAGAGTATTCTACGTCACTCATCAACTACTTTGATATGATATATGTATTTTAAATTACTAACTGTTGTTTTGCCATTGCTCGCAAAAAGAAATATCCTAATACTCAGTGCGATATGACGTCAAAAGTATATACATATGTCACTTTAAGAGACACGGTACGGTCAAGTATCAAGTGACCCGTGACGCTACACTATAACGCTAACTGCCATTGTTATATATTGAATGGTCGATAGTGTTTAATCTCTTAAAAGAACGCATAGTCAGGACAATGACATATAAACGTGGAGTAAAATATATAAATTTTTGATCAGAAAACCTTATCTCATTGACTGATAAGTATAGGATTATAATTCGGGCATATTACGAAACCTTTAATGCTGTAACTTTTGCTTTTATGATTTAATTATTCTCCAAGTCCATTACAGTATAGACTATTTCATCTGGTTTCAACCAGCGTTATCGGATCTCCTTGAAAAAGACGCAAATATCTGCGCACGTATCTATTGGCTCGTGATAAGTTCTGCAACGTGCCGGTCGATAATACAGGTAGTGTGGGTAACTCAGGAAACCAGTGGACATTATTTTTTTTTGCCACAGTTGCTTGATTGCTCCAGGCCTTTTTTTAGAATACAAAATGAACAACTGGATTCATATTGTATATCGCAATATTTTTGTAATATTTGTATGTATAAATTTATTTATATGTGGATACGCTGAGCATAGGGGATAGTAAATGCTTAACTAGTTATAACTAGTCGAGTGTGCATTTTACTGGATTTTTGCCAAGGCCAGTCAAATTTTTAAATACTTGTAATAAATTAATTATTTCGAGTACTTCAAATATTATGGTCAGGTGGTATTTAAAATATGTTAAACCACGGGAAAGAGATATGCATATCGTTCATAAGTTCTATAACAGATACATAACAAAACATTACATTCTACTTTAATTTAATATTTGCAACACTTGAAATATGAGACAGAGCAAAATTAAAAGGTAATTCCAAGAATTGCCTTCTATTTTAGGATTTGAATGTTGATCATATTGCTACCATCTGGGTTAGCTGATCTAAATGGGATATATCTCCAAAAAAAGTGTCATGAAAACCATGTAATGAATTTAATATAAAATTAAATAATTGATGCAATTTAATTGTGCAATCTGACAAAATCACATATTTCTTATGCCGATACTACACTCGTTGCATAGCATATGGTAATAATACATGGATTAATATTTATGTAATATTTATGTAATATTATCAATTACCTCTCATTAAGCAATAAAAAAATTTTAAATTGGCATTAAATAAATATCAAGTATTGATGACCTTATGCATTAATAATCTGATTCTAGGAAACAGCCATACTCTGCTTAATAAACTATCATTTACCAAAGTGCGTTTAATCTCAAATACCAATAGATAAAGATATGTAAAAATCCTTAGTCAAGAGTTTAAAATTTATCATGCAATGCTCTGGCTTTGCGGTTCATGAATCATTGTTACAAATACGGATATTTTCACGTGATTGACGTGGTGACTCCAAAAGAACATTGATATAGATGTTGCGAGATTTGTCGAAATACCTTAAAAGACTTACCTTATCAAAAGATCGCCACCCTGCGGGTCGGCACTCGGTTATTGACGGAATGATGGAAGTTTTCGGTGACTGGATCCCAAAAATCAGTCAGAAATTTCGGCAAATGTAGAAGTTTCGTCCGTGTGGCGACCAGTCCTCGTCGTATTCACTCACGCTCAGTTTTTTCCAAAGAGTTACGCGAAAAAACATTCGTTTGCGCGGTCGTTCACAGTTTATCCTTGACAGACGGACATATCACTGATTTTCAATAATAATTTATGTCGTTAACAGACGTCTGGCAAGAGGAAAGTTCGCGATAATTTAACTGAGTTTAACAAACTTCAGACCTCCTGCACGCCAGAGCGGCCATTACCTAACTCGAGAACGTTGTTAAAGACATCAAGAATAGCTGCAATAGTTCTTGATCTTGTTGATGAGGTCGCAAGTGCGGAGATTTGAGAACACAAATGTCATAGTGACATCAAAAATTATCAAAATGGAGGAATGACATCGATGATACTTTATGCAGAAGCATAAATTCAAGCAAGAAAAAAATCAATGACATCTATTTAATTTGAATATTGCGGATCGCATAATTAATTATGATTTTGTCCTGTTTATATTATATTTTTAGGCTAAACTACCGAATACGACTCTTTCTTGGAGCTAGCTGAAGATTGTTTAGCTTATGCTACATGAAGCTCTTCAAAGAGTCATATTTTGCAGTTTTACCTATTTTTGAATAGTCATACGTCATGCATATACTGAAATAGTTTTTATTACATGTAAGAAATAACAAATGTAATCTTTAATTTAAATTCAAGAGTTTGTAATTAATAAAAAAAGGCCTTAACTATATTTTAAGTAAATGTCATCACCTGTAATTAAAAAAACATTACTCGCCGTACTATTTTTCTTTCTTATTTAGTCCGTTTTAATGGGAGGTGCAAAACTTCTACTCGCAAGCCTGATGACCATTACAGCGCTGTAAGCCAATTGTTTATTGAAAGTTATAAAGTTATTTTGTTCAGTAAATTTCTATTAAATTATCAACATACCTTGTCAAAGCAATCAAGCCAGCAGGCATTACTTTACCAGTATTGTAAAATCTGTAGCCCATAAGACCACCAAGGACAACACTAGTTCCTAATAAAACTTTATAATTGTTAGGATCTTGAGAGGTCTGATATGCTCCGAAAGCTAATACCGATCCAAAGAGAAGTCCAGCTCCCAAGGATGGGACAGAATCTATAAAGAAATGCAAAAAATAATATTACATAAATTATAAATTTACCAAATCCTTAAAGACACACCTAAATGGAGTAGAAAATCCTAGAGGAAGAATATTGTAAGAGATTGCAAAATAACAATTCACAATAACGTCCGACATATAAAAAATAGTGTAATGTATTAAAAAATAGAAAGAACTTACTTGACTTTACATAACCCAAGATCCCGCCAAGACCAACCGCCGTAGCGTAGGCAAAACCAGCAATATCAACCGGCATATTTTTAAAACTCTTGTTGGAAGTATCAGTTAAGTTGTCGACTTCAATGTGGTTCGATACGGTATAGCAAATATTGATTATAGATGACTAGCAAGTATTCTATCAGAGTCGCGGATCCTCAATGTTGCAAGCTAATCGTAAGTCGCTACACGTTGCCATGTTCTGCTGCGCCCTCTTAGACAGATAACTATTTTTATGACAATAATAAATATGGAGTATTTTATCACAGCCTCTTTGATAGCACACCCTTTGATTAATATTAAAAAATAATATTTTTAACTTTCTATCAGCTTTCTGTAAACTACGCCTCGTTTATTAATATCAATAATGCTTTCTCTAAACGTATGAAAAGCATGCGTAGAACAGTGCGCATATGTGCAGAAAAGTAATTGTGTATTGCGTTTTTGAAACCGGTTCTTAAAGAGTGTTGATTGTTTTATGTATCTGTTGCTGTACCGAAAACATCTCTGGATAATATCGGCCGAGGTATCACAGACGACTTATAAAAATATCCTCTTATTTGAGATCAGGTAGCATTAAACAGTTAAATAACTTCAATTACTACTAATTACAAATTATCTACAAGGCATTTGAGATCATATATCTTTAAGAAAATTGAATATATTACGCAATAGTTATTCATCATACGGTAACTGCAAAAAGCATGAAAATATAATTCGTATTTTAACTTTACTGTAAAATTACACATTCTAGGCATTGCCTTATACTTAGTTTTTAAAAATCATTTTATGCAGTACATTGATTATAAAATATTCTACAAAGGTTTTACGGTTGATAATAGAGTTGTCAGTGATGTCGTAAGTCATTTAAAGAATTCTAACAAACTTTGTTTTTTAGTGATGTCAACGATTTAAATACGTGATGCAAACACGCTCGACGGGGCTTTGTCTGTTTTATCTTATTCATCTAACTAGATTAGATAATGATGTAATGCCTCAGGGTCACATGTTTCTGACGTTTACTTGGTTCATTTAAAAAGCCTGAGGCTAGGAGATATTGTCATTGACACATTGCGAAAACTCCCAGTATTACGTAGGATTAGCTAAACAGCGTGATCAATAACTTTAATTCTTTTTCAGATTACTGAAATCTGCTAAAATAATTGTGCATTATTACATACTATTTATCCAATAAAGTAGTCAAGATGGTGTCACGAAATTTGTTGATTAGTACCGGAAACATTTTGTCATTCAACGAAGTTAAGAAGAAAGCAGGACAAAATCCAACGGACGAGGTTTGTTTGCGGTGAAGGCCGTATATATGCGTTATGTTTTGCAATAATGTTACTTGAATTTATAAAATTGGAGAAAGCATGAGAGACTAGATATTGTTTTTTCATGAGGTTATGTTTATTAGTGCTAATTAATATTGCTCTTGTTTTGATATATTATGAATATCTTAAGAAATTTATATTTTTTGATATTATAATTTTAGCTACTGGAATCATTGAGAATCGTATTGAAAGATTCTGAAAGTAAGGACGATGCTTCAACTATAGTATGTATACCTTGTCTGACGCAGTGAGTATATAATAAAGATATGTATGATTGACATCATCAATAGTTGCAGGTAAATGGAAAGGAGAAGCACGAAGTAGATGTGGATAGAAAGGAATTAAAAATTACTGTAAAGATTTTTATTTCTTCACCGAAAGCTGATTCATTGAAGGAGTCGTTAGAACAAGGTTTCTAGAACAGAAAATTGCATGTTAATATTTATTCATTTCACTTTACACTCTGTTCATACTTTTTCTTTACAGTTTTTAATACGTTACATACCGATACAATAGAATCCTTGATAATAGCTTATGGCAAAGTAGAGACTTCGGAGAACATATTAAAGTCCCTCCAAAGTTTGTGGACTGTATTGGAGGAATACGTAAAAGCTGGAAAACTTTCAAGCATCGGTGTAAGTGACGTGGACACAGATGTTTTTATTGAGCTCTTCCAGTGGGCAAATGTAAGATTCATTTTTTTTTATTAGTCATCTATTAGTCGTCAATTAATTCATTATGATAATGTTACTAAAATGCGTTTATTATCCTTATATTTATTCTACTTATACATTCCTTTTTTCAGGTAAAGCCTAATATTGTACAAATAAATTTGGCTACCTGTTGTGTTGTGCCACCAGCTTTGCAAGTTTTCACTAAGGAAAATGATGTACAGTTATTAACACACAGCGATCCATGTCGTAAGTTACTACAAAAAGTACTAGTCGTTAGGCATACCCACTTTGAAGTACAATTTTATATGTAATAGAAAAATATACGTCTCCAGATGATCATCACTATTTATAACACGTGATATACTTACTATATCATCATTTTATATTTGCAGAGATTTTAACGAATGATGCGCTAGATGAATTTTTCGGTCCCGGCGTCAATCTCCACTGGGTCGCTCGATATCAAGTTCACGTCAAGTGTCGGGGTGTACTTTCTTCAAAGGGATACTTAGTGTACATCAATAAGCCGAATAGATCGCCAGCCTAGAAATCATGACGGAATGAAGTTTACTCGATTCAAATTTATGGGTCTCAGGTTTTATAATAATTAAGCTAAGTCCGTTAAAATACGTAATAATTCCTCGGTACATATTTTTCTTTACATATTATGTAAACACAGTTAACTGTAAAAATCTATCCTTTGTGAAAATGATTCTTCTTCTTCTTGATCCTTTTTGGCTTTATGCTTAAGAGAGCCAAATGCTAGTGTGAAAATAATTCTTTTAAAAATTTGAAACACTGCAAACATTATAAAAGTGTCTCACGAATGTCCTGAATTCCTATGAACACTTTATGGACATTTGGGTTATATTAATGTTTTACATTAATATTGTTTAAAGCTCTATCACAGCCAACTAGCGTATTTTCGAATTGTGAAAAAATATATACTAATTCAACAAACTGGAACACAAAGAAATGTAAAAAAATATTTTAATGATTTCGTATCATTACTATCCCTTCAGTAAGAATTACTATCATTGTATCTACTCTTATTTTCTTTTTCACCCTCATATAAGAGTAATAAATAATGTTAAAACGCTTCATATATTCAGTCATTTATTTATAATGCAACGCAATGACTAATTTACACAATTTTATAGAAGACCCTCCAAATTCTATCACCCCGAATCAAAGCCAATAAAATTTCTACGATAACATATATATTACGCTTTACAGTATCGAATCTAACTTTTCACCCATAAAAAAATGGCAAACGTTTCGCTACTCTTTAAGGATGTACAAAAGTATTGTCAACCTTTCCGCCAAGGTATCACGAAACATCGAAGATAAATATAATCAGTGCGGATCATTGCTATGAAATAATACATTCTGCAAACGCATCGGAATACGAGGAATCCCAGGCGCACATATAAATTTTCGCCAGCAGCTAGTGAGCGCAAAAGTAAACGCAAAGCTGCAAAAGCGGCGGGATGGTAGAGCATATAGCGTTGGCTATAAGATTCCAGCGAATACGAACAAGAGAAAAGATTAAAAAATTACCGCAATAACAATTCTTGAATATTATAATACAAAAATTAATAATCCGTTCGACTAAACGCGTGTGCAAATCTTCATTAACAATGCATTCGAATATTACAATAATAAATGAATACATAACACGCACTGTAGTTTCACCTTAATTCATCATCCCTCGAAGTACTAAAACTAGTAGTTACCAAGAAAGACCATCAGTTAACCACGTAGTAGATCGTAATATCCAAGCTATAAAGATATTTCCTGCCTCGTTTCATCGTGCGAACTTCCGAACTCGTTACGCTGCTTAGGGGCATGCAAGTACAGTGGAAACACGCTACTAGTACTCTTTATCGCGATACTCGCCGAACATAATCCACCATAACGATTCCGTGTGATTAGCAAAGTCAAGTAAATGCATATCCCATATGAAAGTAATAAAGTCACAGTGCTACTGCACGAACTAATAAAGTTCTCATTGCTACTGGTAGATAACCTCTAAAAAATTAAAAATAATATACGTACCTATCAGTGATTAAAATTTAAATAAATAACAAGCTTTCCTCTAATTGGCGAAAAAAAAGATTTTTTGGCAAAAATTACCTAAATGTCAATATTCGAATAAGGTAAGGAAAATGATCGCAAGCGGTTTGTCTCCTTTGCTAGCAGTAGCCGATCGGGAGTCCGCTAGGCAGAAGCAGAGACACTGAGAATCCTTCGTTTTGTGTGTGTGTCCCGTCGTCGCAGGCCGCCTCGATATATACAGTTGAATTTTTCGTTTTGTCTCGCCTTGCTTCTGCCTTCGGATCTCCCTTTGCTGCGCGTTCTGCTCTGCCTTGGCCCTTTTGCGTTAAGCCGCACCGCGTGGCAGCACACGGGACAACGAAACGATGGGACGGGATGGGACTGGATAGCGTAAACGTTGCTCCCAGCTTCTTTCTCTTTCATTCTGCTTGGTCCTCTCCCTCTCTCTCAAACTCTCAACGCCATTTTCTTTTCTCTTTCAACCAACAGTCCCTGCCATACGACCATCCCTCTTCCACCTTCGAGTCTTGCACCATCTTCTTCGGCCTGTCCTCCCTTCTCATCCACTTCACCAGGACTCTGCTGGTCGCCCGTTGGCGGGCGGGGTATGCGAACGCCGCGATACTATGTTATGCCTCGGACCGCAGGTCTGACATACTTTGTATGTTAATGCCACATAATGTCGGTTTTGTTCCTCTTTTCAACATTTATTTGTTCGGCTCGCTTTTGCGTACGCACCGTTCCAGCCACGCCGAATATTTCGCAAGACTTCAGGATGAACCTAGGTAGGTCCTTGATTAGTGTTTGGGTTTACCGGAAGTTTGGCCGTCCCGGAAACTATCTTCAGTGCACGATGGAAAAGCGCTTTTTGACCACCAAGCACGTGAACTATGCTTCTTACTTACCGACCAGATTTTTGTGAGATACCGATAACGATTTATGCTGGGAAATTAAATTGGAAATGCACGTAGAGTCTGTCGTTGACTATTTTTAATATATAAAATCAGGGGATTCCCAGTAATTAAAAAGAGCGCACTAGCGCCATGTATTATTGAAATAGTAGACGCATTTAATATAGACCTGTTGCATTCGATGTGGCGTTGACAGGTGATGCGAGTCAGAGAATTGTCTCTCGCTCTCGGCGGACTTTGCGGTACTCGCGAGCAAAGTGCTTGCTGGTCGATTCTCTATATCTATGTACATGTATGCATATATAGGTAGGTGTATATATACTATATATACTATATACAAGCATATAAATGTATCTCGAGTGCACCCATGGCCGAGGGAGTAAACGTAAACGCAAAAGCGCTCGCTCCCGTGCGATGCAAAGACGGGTATAAATAAGCGGCTGTCGTTTGCGGAAGCAGAAAACGGGCAAAAGGACAGAAATAAAGAAGAAGTCGAAGAAGAAAGGGAGGCAGCGACAGAGAAAGGAATAAATAAGTCGAAGAGAAGAGAGAGGACACCCTGACTCTCTGGACGACGCTTGCCGCTTGGTCGCCCGTCGTCCCGATCTGCTACTTTTGCGGAACGATCGCGTCTGGAAACTTTCCACGCTCTCCACGAAACCACGCAGGACCATTTTTGCATTGCTTTACCCGCTATAACCTTATTCGCACTGGATACCCCATGCAGCTGTCCTTTAGTCTATTCAAATACCCGGCTGCGCAACGCGGGACGCGCTTTCCATAAAAGAAACAGGCGGAGTAAAGGAGTACTAGGATAAGTCTTGGATTCAATTATATTCTAACCTAAATAATCACCGGTGCGACTTCAGTCCTTTCTAGTGTGTAAGAGTTGCTCCGAAATATTCTCCATCTAACTCACCACGTTAATGGCAGTTATTTAAGAGTCGTGGGAGTCAAGAAATATCTCAAGCCTTCAAATCTAGAGGAAACCAACTGCCCGACGTTCTTCGTATCGCAGCATAAGCGTTTCGTAAGTCACGTGTGTTTCCTCTAGTCCAGAGCGTGAATGACGTATGAGTGGGGTTATCCTTGTGCACGGTAGGGTGCATACTAGGCGTGGGATGTCGAGCAAGGGAACTCCGAAGTTCAAACTTGACTGACTTGAGGACCAGACATTGTCTACTAGTTCTATGCATACCATTAAAGATGCCAAAGGCTGACGGGTTGAATGTCTTCGCAAATACTTTCAGAAGTTTCAATTCCTTTGTATTTCCAGGTGTCAATGAACGATAAGTTCAGGAAAATGGCATTGCCTAGGAACAAAGCTAAGGCTTGCTTAGTAAAAGTCGCCCTAACAACAAAAATCTACATAAAGGTATGCACGCATGTACGACTCAACGGATCCCCCATTGGTCCGTATGGAACGGAACAGAACGGAACGGAACGGAACGGAACAGAACAGAAGCGAATGCAGCAGAAGCAAACGCTGACTGGACTCAGCATGTTTATTGGCGCATCTTCGAGTCTTAAATCTTTATGTTGTCTCCACGGCGGAGACTGTGCAGCTATCCTCCCTATTCGCTGCTGGAGGATGAGGGAGTCGGTTAGAGGAAGAGTGAGAGATTAAAGGCATAGGAGGCGGTAAGTGCGACAGAGACAATTGTACTTGGGAGGCCGTGTTGAACCGTGGATGAGGAAAAGGACGGAACGAGAGACGAAGAAAGGGAAAGAAAGAAGAGGATATATCTCTTGTGTTGCGACCGCAAAATCGAGTCAAGAGTCGAACGAGCAGCGCATCTTCTGCGTTACGCACACAGAAGCTGTGCTTTTAACGTGCTTCCAGGAGGGATTGCCAGTTGCGAAGGTATACCTTCTACAACGTGTTAACGTATCGACGAGGATTATTGATGGTCATTGGTGACATAACCGGTAACGCCGAGAGCAGTGCCGTACCTGTAACATCCTCGATCTCCTTTGACATCTCACATTTCTTTACGTCCATTAATTATCGCCCTTGCAGAAACACCCTTAACGAAGAGCACATTTTTGATATATCCTTCATAAAAGTTATATTAAGTGTTGATGAATCATACTTGGGTAATGTGTCAGAATGTAATTTGCGTTATCAGAAATTCCATTGAAAAATATGGTCATTTGTAATGATTAAGAGCAGGACTTTTTTGTAATTATATGTAATTTATACCAAGTAGTGAAAGCTTTGTGCTAGTCAGGGCTAATACTTGATATTCGATAAGATCGACCATCGAAACTTGTAAATAATTGGGTATAATTAAAAGGTTTTAATTGATAACCTCAAAGTGGATCATGTTGACAATGCATGAGGTATCGCCACTTGGGTATACATAGATGCCTATATGGATGTAAAAGGATATACATAAGGATAGGTTAGAGCGACGCAAGTGACCACGATATAATGTACACGCGTATAACGTATACGGCGTCTCTCCCTGGAGTATGTGAAAATGTGGGCGTAGAGGTGCGTTCGAACTCGGCTGCTGGCATAACAGTGGGTAAAGGAACAGCAACGATAGAGTGTTATCAGCAGTGTTGGAGGCGGCAGAAAGTTTATAGCCGATACGTGCCGTTTATCGGACGCTATGCTGCATTTAGTTAATTAAACAGCACAGTCAATAGCTGCCGTGGTGGTGTGGCCTCCTGGTGGACTAAGCTCTAGTAACGTCCATTTTCACAGGGAAGACTCTAACGTAGGATATGTCATCTACTGTAGGAGTACGCATTACTGGATTAAAGTGATACAGTCGTTAATACCCCGAATTCGCAAGAGGTGGCGCCACTCGACACTCGGCTATAATTACAAGCTAAGTCATCCGAAGAAGACGATTAAAGGTCATTTATAATGATTATGAACGATTCATTTTTCGAATTCTTTCTCGTACCTACCTTCGAGCCTGTAGGTACGTGATGGAATTTTTCTATAGGTAATAGGATCGTCTTCGTGATCTCTTGATCCCATAGGGTCAATTTTACAGAATCTTCTCAACCAATAATACCCAAGCAGTGTCAGGACTTGAGAGTTTTATGGCTTTTCGATTCGGACCTGGTACGATTCATGAGTGGAGGGGCGGCCGTAGCCTAGTAGTTAGGGTAGCGGATTCACGACCGAAAGGTTTGAGGTTCGCGCTTCGTGGCTCCCAGCTACATTTATCAATGGGTTTTCATATAAAAATTTAAGTGGGTATATTTATATGGATTTCACCGAACACTGTTCGGATAAGGTGTAGAAACTCTTTGTAGTGCGTCTTCACGCGCAGTTGTATAAGGGCCGTCTCGAAAGGTACATCGCCATCTAGTGTCGAACTTCTAATTTTTATTATTAAGATCAGGCACTGGCACATGTCCCCCATGGGGGGGGGGGGGGTACAGCCCTAAGAAATGGAAGGAAGGAAAGGATTCACGAGTGGACAACGTCGAGGCTACGAACAAACTAAAACCTGTTAACACATTTGGATTGGCCGGTTTTGGTTTTGACGATCACAAAGTGAAATATCATCGGCGATCGCTGACGCAAGAACCTTCCCGACCGACAATATGATCTCTGACCTTCCAAAGTCACGAGCTGTTTTACGCGGTTACAGCGCGAACCACTAACGGGAATCTGATCAACTACAAAACGGGGGGGACAAAAATATCGAATGGGGAATGTAAGGCGTACGCTTCCAGAGAGATCGGAATCACACAAAAATATTTGCCTTCGGTGGACACTGCGCCCTTTGGAACGCTTGGAACTCCGTACGAGGACTTGCGATAAATAAGCTTTACTTAGATCCTTGATGCGAATATCGTGACTTTTGAAACTGCTTGTAGGCAATCGATTGCCTACAAGAAGGATCCTTGTCAAGGTAAAGAACTCGCCTATTGCTGAACTGGTTATCACGAAAACCTGACTAATCTATTGGTATCCGACAGTACGAATGAAAAATCTATTGGCAAATAAAAGACTTCTTTATAATACCATAGGTGTATGATACTTTGAGGGTATAGCAATCTTTGTGAATCTTGTAGTATTACTTGCTTTTGAAAAAATAATTTTTGTTGTAATTTACTATTTACTTGTAAGATCACTGAGATACGAGAAAGAAGGAAACCGTTGCGTACTCGTCTGTGTAATTAGAGAACCACCTTTGAATTGCATGTTCCTATTGAGACCAACAATGTATTCCAAGCAACGCATTTTAATTGTTCCTTAACGATTTATTTCTTCCTGATCTTGTCTGACTCGTCGCTGAGAGATAAGCAAGGAGGCATGATGCCGCAGCGAAATCACAAGTATTTCGTTGTGGTATAGTCGACTCGACATATGCATCATACGTATACGTATACAAGAGATCCCGAGTTCCCGTCGGTCGAGACTTAGGAAATTACGTAATGGATTTTAGGCTCCCCGTTAGCCATTGCGAAAAAGTGAAATGTTGCAGTTCTGTGTTTCCATTGTTGTTAAGGAGAGCTCTAAAGCGGGGCAAGGTTGCAACTACAATTGTTCAAAAAATATATAAGAAGACCCATTGACGAGCTGTCGTTCACGTTAACGTACCGTCATAACAAAATGATTCGAGTTTTTAAATCAATTTGTAGAAAAATTGTAGTTCTTTATAAGACAGAGGAAAACTTTGCGTTCTCATTTGCCAAAATCCCAAGTTAGTTTCACTCAACTGGATCTTTGACCTCCTGGTATGCCTGGTTTAATTACGTTTGTCATTTTATATCTGGTGTCTCATTATGAAGAAAGTTCGAGTTTATGCCGCGTTGCGAACCTAGGTGGCCTCTTTCTGGTAACGGCACCAACCAACCAACCAACCATCCAAACAACCATTGAACCAACCAAGCGACCAGCCAACCAAGAGCCCCTTTTACCTTACGTATAGCCCTCCGCGTGCCTCTCTTCGCATCGCCGCTCTAGATCTTCGGATAAGAGCGAACACCATTTTAGCGGTTCCTTACACACCAGACATCCGTTCGCTTCCTTCGTGTAACGAGAGCACATTTTCTTCGCGATGTGCCAACTTGACGCAAATCTCCTAGTGGTTTGAATAGATAACCTAGAAAAGTTACTAGGCATCATTACAGTTTATGTTCTCTTGGTTATATCGTTATTGGTCGAAGAAGTAGGATGCTTCGAGTTGTCTACGATTTTTGAAAATAATAAAACGCACCTATTGATAAGTTTGAACGTGCATTGGTTATACTAAGTTTTTAGGTTAATGTAATCGTTCCGTAAGGAACTGTCGTTTTTTTGTAGTTAATTATTCGTATTCTTTGGGAAAATACTCTCCCTTGTTTCCTTATCTCATCCATGAGGACCTTTGTCAGGATCACGAAACAATGATCTCCATATAACAGCAATTTTAACGGCTCTTCAACGGTTCTTTAACCACCAAACACGCTGTGCCGTCCTTTCCCTTCTTTTAACGAGGACGCATGACATCTCCGATATAACTTCCGCTGCCTAAAGTCACGTGGGGGTAAACGTTACCAAGTGCCTAAACAATACTCATCACTTGCTACGCGTAAGACGACAGTGAAATAAAAAAATCGTAAGTATAACATATTTGTCATTAATTTAATTCAACCCTGTGCATAAATTAATATTGTTCTTTTTGTATTAAATTTAAATATTCCTTTTAGACGCAGCTGAGTTTTCTGCACGTGATTGTAATCTCCTATATGAATCCTGCTCAAGAACCGATTGTACATAAAATCTAACTTTGCATGCTGATAAGGGAACCCTTGTATATGCTCATGCATATACACCTGGGTAGCTAGTACACATGAACAGCACCTACGAGGAAAGGTCCCAGCGTGCTGCTAGGTTATGTCTATGCGTATATATGCACGCAGATGCCGTGTGTCGATGTGGGTAGGGTTATTAGCCCAGAAAGCAAGGCCCCCACTTCCGGTGTAGGCACTTTAGTTCGAGAGTTTCTTAACCCCTTCTTACATGACTCTGCCTACCTGGATTGCCCTGGCCTGGCCTGGCCTGGCCTGTCGGTTGCGGGCGGTAGGATACCATAGAGACGTAGCCCGTAGGAAAGGATATAGGGTAGGGTCGCCAGTAGCGAACCACTATTTTTTTCACCTTAGGTGCTCGCACTAACAAGATAGAAACGAATCATTATGGAAACCATGCACCTGACTTAATTCGTATTAATACCACAGACAAGATATACGTATATGGAATGTCCTTGAATGATTTGATAAATCCTTGGAAAAGTATAGAACGTTGATTGCTGAATTTCAAGCTTATGCATTGCATCTATATCTACTATATACATTTTAAATTATTGTCAACTGAGAAAGATGTCTGATTCTTTAGAAATTAAAGTTATTTTCGATTTCATTTGACTATATTATTTTGCATCTTTGCGCATTTGACTATTGCTGTGTTGGGAGGGGCCCTAATCCTATTGTACCCGCTAATCGGTTCGCCACTGTCGGTCACACATTGTGACTCGCTTGGGTCACAGGTGAGAGATTTAAGAGTCCCTTGGACTTTGTTATACTAGGAATTATTCAGGAAGTGAGATCGAATTAATCCTATACATGGACTGTAGGTATATTGATTTCTTATAATTTGTATAAAAATTATGAAAAATTTATTGTGACTGAAATTTCTTAATCCAACTCTTATTTACGCGAAGGATTAAATCTTTTTTGAATCGTCGATATTTTCAAGGCAAGTTTATCAGCGTCTCAGGATATTATTTTATTTGTTTTCGAATAAAATGACATCATTCTGCGTCATCCTCGGACGACTTCATCCCTTAAATCATTACGTTCCGTCTTAATGAGTTTTTCTGTGAACATAACGAAGATGAAGAAATTATGGCCATAAGAAGTATCGCAATGTCGGAAACGGTAATGCCCGGGAAGCATACGGTTCTCAAAGGGTTAATTGGGCATAGTAACTCTTCAGGTGACCAAGCGCCATGGGAGTGGAACGGAGAAAACTAGGTTTCGTACATTACATATAGGTACAGGCTACAGCGTCTTATAGATTTTCATTTAGCTAGAGCGTTAAATATCCTTGTAAATTAATGCCTCTCGTATCACGTCATAGGTAACAGTACATAGAAGCGGTATGTGCACGTATGTGGCTACAATCTTAATATAACATAAGAAGTGACAGGGTTCATCGAAAACTCGGTGTCTTTCTGAGAGTGCATGAATAACATAACCTATACGAATACCCGTAAGGAAATTCAACCCCTTTAAAGCGAAAGCGGGAAATTCGAATCCAGACTAATTGGATCCTCTTGAATTTATCGTGTTGATGCTAAATGATACGATGCCAACAAACTTATGTATATATGTAGTATATCCTCGCGTGTCGGTTCTCGGAGTTCTCTGAGGTCGCAAAGGAGTCGTAGCTTCGCTCAGGAACGAAGTACCTGCCGGTGTAAGTCAGCACTCAGGATATTTCGTCATTTCCTGCTTCTCACGCGATACAATCTAAATTAACAATGTTCGCTTGGCTAGGCCTCCTCCCTCGCACTCGCATCTCAGAAAATTTCTTATTTCCTAGCCGCCGCGAATGGCTCCCGCCGTAGGCTTCTTGAACTCCCTGCGCCCGGAGGCTTTCACAATGCTCCCGTTTTGCGGCGGGCAAAGGCCGCGATAATTCACCTGGAAAATCTCCCTCCAGCAGACCCGACGACCGGAAGGATTTACCTTTTTTTTCTTTTCTTTGCCCCTCCCCTCTCTTTATTTCGTCTTGTGAATTTACCAGAACCCGCGGCAGAGTTCGCGAAGTTTAAATGGCTGAGCGAGTCGCACAGTTTGTTTTCCGGATGTGATATTACATGGTTGTTGGTATATGCAATGGAAAGGGGTTGAATTACTATTATTATTACTTTTTTTTTCGTCAGACAAGATTATCTCTGGGTTGATACGAAGGGTGGTCCTAGTTACTGGGGCGAACGAAAGAACGATAGGTGAAATTAATTAAACGAATTTCCTAGTGTCTCCAATGGAACTCTGGTACCTTCGTGCAAGTCATGCCGGGTCCTTGTGGTGCGAACAGTTCTTTATTTCTCGAAAGTCATTAGCCGCTTGAAATATCGTACTGACGATCGCTATTGATACGGCCCAATGAAATCCACTCTACGACTTTTGTCCCGGTGACTCGTTATCCTCCATTTTTAATTTCAAACTGCATTCTTTCTTGCGACCAACGACAGTTTTAACGTCGCTTGCCGTACAGCCGTTTGTGCACGCGCCCTGAACAATTTGGCCGATGGCTGACCAGCACTGGACCGCACTACTTTCAAGAGGAGGCCCAGGTTATACACTGCACGAGCTCAATCTTTGCGATGGTTACACGAAATATTGCTTATAGAAATTCTAGGGTTTAACGTAATCGAAAAAAAATTGAATAAAAATATTTACGCAGATTTATTGATAAGAAATAAATTGACGATAATATATGTATACATATACGTAAGCATTCAATTTTTAATATTCTCATTTGATTTTATATGAAAAAAATTCGAAGGAAAAAAAATTCAAATAAAATTATCATAAACCTCATGACGGAGTATGGAATATCGGGTACAAGAATTGATACAAGTCAACGGAAAATTTTGGCATACTAATTTTAAAATTACCCCAGAAAAAATTTTCATCTGCAATTTGAACTATAAATCCAGTCAAATCATCCCAATGAAAATTCACATTAGGAATCGTACCGATAAGACCAAAGAGAGTCACTAACTAACAATCAGAGACAAGACGAAACAAAACTGTATAATCTTAGTCCTGGCAAATCGCAGCCTTGTGGCTTCTAACAAATTAACGGCCGATCAGGCCTGTTCTGCCGTTGGCTCCACCTCTCGACTGTACAGGCACAGCGTGCATATAACCAGCCCAAGAGAGATCATTTTTGCCACGTATTTGCAAACTGAATAATAAATACGCGGATACGCGACTCTTCGCGTTCCGCCTTCACGCAGGTCGCGCTACGCGCGGATTGGTCCTGGCTGCCGCGAGGGGACGGCGATATTCATTCCCCTGTGCTCTCCGGACTTACTTTATACCCGCACACATCGCGACACACCTGCACCTCTATCACTATAGATACGTATGTATACGTATATCGACAACGTACTTTGGTACACGCTTCACTGGAGGCCGGCTTTACGCTCAGTCTCTTCACTCTTTACTCTTTGCCTTGCCGGATTTTCCGTCTTTGCTTGCTCAGAATTTTTCCAAATTTCCACGGTATTCCTTTTCGCCACGTATATTTACTATACTGTATGTACTCGTCGAGCGCTGGTAGATATTATAGAGATAGGAAAAAGAAGCAAGACTCGTTTACCTGGTGCCATTTTGTCTTTGACGCGTCGGGTACGTTCTTGTGGAGAACGAGTATGTGTAATGCAGGATGAATTCTAATTATTTTGATTTTTGTCAATGGATTGAATTTTTTATATTTTTTTTTTTTGTAATGGGAAATATCGTGGGCTAAATCTACTTCGCGTAGAGTTAGACGCAAGGAACCGTGAGCGTATGGTTGAGGTAGTTATGGTTTGGTTTACATTCTTTTAAATATTCTCTTTTTCTTTATTCTGATTTGTATTCACTCACCTGCGTTACGGTCTCGTATTATACATGGATTACACGCGTGCATGCGCGTGCACATGCACGGTACGTTCTTTGATGCACGCTCGAGTAAAGCTTACTGAGGTTATTTATATTTTTCTTCTGTTGCTGCTGGTTTTAGTGAAAAATTACTGCCACGTTTATTTCCTTGTGTAACTATGGGGTTGTAGTCTTGATTACGGTAAATACTATTAATGTTTATTATACTATTTGGAAATTGAGTTGTAGATATTTTTCATCAATTTTATATGAATGATTTAAAACATTTTTGTAAGGGAGGTTTTTTCTTCGAATTTTGTACTTTTTACTGAAGTTGTATTCGGAGGCTTTGTATATGTGAAGATAGGTGCATTGGGGTTTTATGGACCCCAGTAATCATTCTCGTAGGTCTTAAGCCAATTCTCAGAGAGAGGGCCTTTCTCTTCGTGTGCTAATCGATCCGCTTCCTACGCTTGTAATTATGTAACGGGGTCTTAGGAACCCCAAGAGGGCGAATTCACCATGTCCACATACAACTTCCTTCCTTCTTATCTATGGAAGTATCATATTTAAACCCTACAATCTAAAGAGTGTTTAACGCACTTTCACTTGTTTGAAAATTCAGTCTCGTTAATACGAAACGACCCTTGATGTGATTTAAAAACTGTTTCAAGTACCATTGTGCAAATCTCAGAGATACTGCAATAGAATTAAATAAAAAGTTTACTGAACAATCTTAAAAAATGATCCCAGAAGATATACAAATCATAATGAAAATTGTTTCAAAATCAAAGCGTATCTCCAAAATTATAAAATCCAAAAAAATTATGACAGTATTCGATTTAATTTTCTTTGAGATATTTCATAAAAATTCAAATATTTCTCGCAAGTTCATTCTGCCAAAAGCAGAAAGTGATGCAGCGACCACAGCACCAATGAAAACTCGCCATCCGTCTATAATGTTGGGTGTGCGGTGTAAGTACGACAAATAATAAGTCACCTGATATCAACAGACGAGCTTAGTATCGAGGTGACTACTGGGAACGGGCGGATCTAGAGGATACAAGTAAGAGGGAGCAACAGAGACTCCATGACTGAGTGAGCGACCAAGCAGGCAAGCAAAGCAAGGTAGGAACTTCCAAGAGGCAAACGAGCGAGTGAGCTAGCTAGCGAACGAGCGAGCAAAGGAAGGTTCTCCCGTCGCTCGCACAGCCGCAGTGGTTTGCCGATCGCGAGTCGCAAGTCACCTCCGTTCACCTCACGGTGCTCAGTCCGTTCGAGTCGTGCACCAGGAAAGACGCAAGACGGTACACGCGAGCCGGGCTCGCCGGGCACTGGGCACGTTGTGTTACAATCTCATGACAGCGAGCGATAATAATTGAGAGAGCGGGAGAGACGGTTAGTGGAGAGGAGAGAGAGAGAGAGAGAGAGAGAGAGATTGAAAGCGCGCGCGAAAGAGAGCCAGTGCATGGAGTGTATACAGAAGAAGGGAGAGGAAGAGAGAAAATAAAGAATCAAGAGAAATCAAACATCGAAGAAGATCGATCTATCGCTGATCTCGATTTAAATCGATTCGAGGTGCTCCTCGTGGGATTCTTAAAGCTCGTGAAACATCAAACACTTACCATTATTGAGGATTGTGATTGGTGGTTAAGAAACGGTGTCCGCTGTGCGCCGATCGCCGATCAGTACGACGTTATTATGTCACACTCCCACGCGAGCGACGACGCTCGCCATTGCCGCCACTGCCGTCGCTACTGCTGCTTTACCTAATACCTCGACTGACGTTTCTCTCCTTGAAGAAGTACGCGATTATCCTCCTGTAGTGCAAACTGTGGTGTAACCTGGGCGCGACCGTTATTTCGTCGTCAGTTTTTTAGTTTTTCAAATCGCCGGAGTTTTCATCGAGACGACGTGTAACGACCTGTGTTTCTCTACTGCGACGTTATATATGCTCTTTGTTTTCGTGATTCTTTTGGACTTCCTTTTCGTTCTTTCTTTCCATTTTCCTTTTATTTCTTTACCATTCTGCAAGGATATTCGACGAATACAATCACGAAACTGTCGCGCGGATCACTCACGTGAAGAAAGTGTACTCGTGTCCGTCACGACGCTCGTCGTAACGCCAGTTCTCAAAGTCAGTGTTTTTACGGGTTGTGATTGCGATTGTCGTTATTCTCGAGGATGGGCGTTCTGGCGACACAACACGCCGCCTCCCTCCTGCTTCTGTCGAACCGATGAGAACGCTTTTGTTTTCATCGAAGTGTAACTCGCTCGCAGGTAAAACCAAACATACAGAGAAAGAAAATACGATGAAATTTGCTGAGAAATCATTTGAACGCGTGAGAATAGATAAGGGTTTTCTTATCGAACTTTCATCTGTCGTAGACGTTTATCCCACTCGTATCTACACACTGTCTTCCATGAAATCAGTAATGAGCCGTAAATCTTCATGAGAATTCTATTGTAACGTTGACAGTGTGACTCACTGTCGGCAGCGGGGGCGAGAAGGATTTACTTAGGGTTTGGCGCACGATTGCCTGTAGGAAGAAAAGGTACGAAATACCATGAATAATTTTTATTAAAAATCCTAGCTGAGGGTAATGAGCGTGAAAAGCATTCTGACTTGGTGGCCCGACGTGTCGTGGGCGTAGTAAGTAATTACGCTGCGGTTATGTTGCATTGAAAATAATTCGACGACCTCTAATTAGCGTCCCCACGAGACCGGGACGAGTTTTCATCATTATTGATAAATTATCATTTACCGCAAGACAGTTGGGACGTTGATGCTCCGAAAAGGTTTCAGGACAGAGCACTATGAATTTTTCTCTAAGAATAACAAATTGTCTCTTATCGACAAGGAAAATTAAACCTAGTAACAGTCTCTTCTTGCGATAATTATTTTAATGACTTATTTTCGCCTCTACATATGGTATTTTTTTTGCATATATTGCACCAGATATATTTGTTCCTTGAATGAATTAAAAAATTCATTTCTCTCCTTAAATTCGTCTTTATTCGATAGCGACTCGAGGACAAAGGAATCAATACATTTGGACGGGACGAAGAATCACGGTTAACGGCAGCCTAAGGATAGGTTTGATCTATAGATCTGGAGAAATGGTACACACCTCGAAATATCGTGGGATTCTGGTAGCATATTACACTAGATGGTTATGTACTGGCTCATATGATTAACTGTTCGATCTCTATGCAAAGTTAATGCAAAAACAGAATTCCACCGTGGATAATTGTTCGGGAGAGATTTATTATTTTTTAGTCTCTCTGCAATCTCTTTATACATTTCAATACCGTCTGGAGGAAAAATGGAGATTAAAAATAATCATGATCAAGCCAAATCTCACATTGGTGTTTTGAGGACGAATATTTATCATGTGCAAATGTATTTACGAAAGCATTAAATAAAGTCAATGATTTATATCTAGCCTCAGCAATGTGCCTATGCGAGTATATGCTTACGTATGTTTGTATCGCTAACGGAGGTCTCAATCGTGGCAAGACATAACCCAATAATAATCATAACGTCAGATCGATACACGATAGACGTTGTATCGACTGGTGGATGTCATTACAAGGATGGATGCATCAAAGTCAAGAATGCTTCGGTGTCGTGTGTCGCTACCATGAAAATCGTCTTAAACAATAGAATTTCGTAGTACTACGTTACCAAGTTACAAACTGTTGATAATCAACATTGCTTAATCAACACAACATAAAAAATAACTCGTATGTTAAATAAATTTAAAAAAAAGTATATTTATCAATGATACAAAATACAATTTTCAATGCTTGGGACTGAAATTTTAATTGATAATTAGGTATCAGACAAAACTCTAACCTTGTACAAAATAGACGCGTGATTACCAGCGTCTTGCAACTTACCTACAAACTGTCAAATGACCCGTGATTCCTGTTGCACAGACCTCGGAGTGTATCGCTTCTACGAACCGTTTTATTATTGTCATCGTCACAGCCGACATTTTGCAGTAACTTCCAAGTAACGTCATAGTAACTCGCGAGTTTACCTTTTACATCAGCATGAGGAAGGTTGCAGTCAGAAAGTAAAGACGAAGGTATAAGGATACGAGATAGGTTAGAAAGACTAATGGCGACGCACGAGTCAAGGGGGGTATACGTACATACATATGTAAACGATGAGGTTCTGAGCGCATCCACATGGTGGAAGCCAATAATTAAGCCGAGTCGTTTGAATTGTAATATTGCTATGAGAGTTCTCACGCGTCCATATTGAAAGTTACTACTAATTAGGGAGGTAAAGGTGCAACGTTACCGTTGCCCCGACTAACTGTATCGTAACCGTAGCTTCTAGGTTAGTTTACAGCCAAGACTGTTAGGAGCTGTGATTAACGTTCTATCGACATTAACCGCAGATTCCAATTATCGCAGGTTCGGACGAAGATCCTCGAAATGTCTCTGGAGTTAGCCTAGATCGTTCGAATTTTCTAAATATGGAAACCCTTTGGTATTCTCACTCGTGACACGTTGTCCATTATTTATTTTCATTGGAAGCAGCATCGACGAGCATATCTCATGCGGTATTTTAATGACGCCCTGGTGAATTACGAAGGTGAAATATTAGTGTAAAGAAAGAGAAGAAAAAAGAGAAATTTATTAAGCCGATTTATAATAGCGGATGGACAATATCAAAGTGGGAGGAGTTATCGTAACAGTCGAAGAAAGTTATGGATGCTCAAAGGCCAAAAACTGTAAAGGTAAAGGGGCCGCGCGAGTGACGTTGCTTTTTTGTTAACGCGCGGCCGAGCGTATCGGTTTAAAAGAGGAACCGGGGAGTGTTCATACTGTTAAACGCTTGTGAAATGGATGGTACGCCAAAGAAAAGCGAAGCAGTGCTAATATATGGATGCCCATGGGTGGAATTTGGCCGAGATGTGCCAGCGTTACCATCATGCTGTACCAGCAGCCCAGCAGAACTCATCACCAGCTAGGGATCAAGTGCAGGGCCTTACCAGTGGGACTCACATCGAGCAGCCCAATCAGGCCTCCTATTCACATTACACGTGAGACCACATTTATATTTTTCTATTAACGGCTATGCGATATTAAGTTTATGACTTTCCCGGTAGATCGCGCCAGTAGATTGTTCGGGGGTTGGCGTCTAGCGGAGAGGAGGAATTCTTATGCTGTGACGCGCGCACGGCATCGGCTATACGGAATTGTATTATATTATATTGCATATTAATAACGATATGGCGAATTAGGGATAAGTATACGATTCCGCGGTCAGGCCAGGTAATCCTGTTATTAGTACGCCGATTAGGGGAAGATCATCTTCAGGCAAATTATAGGGGCGTAACCCACTGTTTGGTTAACGTAATCGGCAATCACTATCGCTGATCCGCGCAAGTCCTGTATAGGGAGTGCGTTTCTCTTAACCCTGGAAGAACTTTTTCTTTCTTTATTTACATCATTCTCGATTACCGGAGTCCCGCTCGTCTCTGCCGGTTACTCACGAGGCCAGTCATCTTTGGTATTTCGCAAATTTTACACTCTAACCTATATGGATCCATTTTAAATGAAACTGTACAGTGCTACTTAAAGATTGCAGTAGAGCCGTTTAAAATTACACCTGACGGTACATTGGATTGTAAATTTCTTTACTAAGAATTGCTCTTTGCCTTGTATAATTCACTCTACTTTTATTGCCCTACGCATGTCTTCGCACAGTAATATTTTTCTTCGTTTGGCGGATCGTCGTGGCGACGAAAATTGTTCTCATTAAAATTGTTCCGGTCTGTTCCATACGGTGCTCGCGGCCGTCGCACGGAACGCGAACCGTATCAACATATCTGTACATTTGCGCTCAATACGATTGACCCTCCTAACCTATATATTAATATAAACAAGTATTCTTGTGATATTCCCTAAATCAATAATTTGTTACATAAGTGATTTGTTACAAGAAGCGTCACTTTGATTATAGTCGTAGGATCCTGTGGTACAATATTCCAAATTGGTCGTTGTTGGATATAAGAAAGATACATTGGTAATTTCTATTCATGAAATCGCAACGGTAAGTCTTGTCGTTCCTTTAGACTCGGCACACTCATCGTTTTCGTACACAACGGAATTTTCGTTCGATTTCCATGACGCGATGGTATCACGGGAAGTCCACACGTCGAATTCATATGAACTCCCGACGGTTTAGCACAACATGTACGATCACTGAATTAAACAGGATAAAGGATTTTCCTTATGGATACAAGATACAATATAACTGCTTGTGCATCCTGCTGAAATATAAAAATTTCAACGATAACAGAATAGAATGAAAGGAAAGAAAAAGAAACACTTCTTGCTCGCTGGCTCAAGTCTTTTTGCATGGCGATGATCGAAAGTCCAAACAACAAGGCCGATTTCCAAACACTGATTGTACCAGGGGAAACGTCAATAATTCCACGAACGACACATTGCGCGTCGGCCTTTACGTGTCGCTCATTCTTGGTAAATCGTGTCGCGGTTTGTTTCGCGAAAAAAAAATAACACACGATACGCACGCGCGCGCGAATAAATGCGCCCTCGGAAATCCCTTCTCTAGTTGTTGGAGAAAAAAATAAAAAAGAAATTAAAATGCCATAGCGACCTCGCTCTAATGTAATTTGTACGGGCGCTCGGTTTCTTCCTCGCACGAAATCTTCCCGATTTCAGCCGATCGGGAGAACCGACGATGAGTCAGAATTGCGACGTGAATTTTGCGGAGGTTGGGGTGAAAGGCACCGATGGATTTATGGAGTTCCGACGGAATTAATTCCAACCGAAGAAACGCATTATATCAATTCTAAGCTGTAATCATTGTCAACGGACTTGTTCCGCTTAGTGAAAATTCCATCACTCGAGCTCACCAATCTCGCGTGACACTTTTCACGTCAATTCTTATACGACGAATCCCCAGCAGTTGGCAATCCTTATTAGCACCTATAACGATACTGATTTTATCGATTAAAAAAATCATTTAATACTTTTGGAGATCCTATTGCATCGTTCTCAAATCTTAACCGATCGAACGTTAGTAGTGCAGAGGTGAGCGACTGGGGTCGTCACTTCCGCTTACCAAGTGAACCGCATTGGTCATTCGATTTAAAAGTTTAATCAGGGCCTATAAAATTACAGTTCCTGCAGTTGCGTACTCTGTTGCTTCGTGGTCGTTTATACGAGGGTGTGTTTGATGCTATGTTATTTGAATAAAATGCGCCAAATTTGTCCCGGGAATGCATCGGTGCTTCATTGTCAGTTACGATTCTGAATATTGACATGTGTAAGAATATTTATTCAGTATACTTTCTACTTTGTGAGTCACGGGATACTTGAAGTATGAAACAAAATATAAGAAGAAAAACAACAAAGATTTTCTTCAATAGCACTAACCAGCGTAGAATTTATGAACGGATTACAAAAATTGTATCATTAAAAATGTAACGATTGATTATATCAATTTTCTTTCTTTTTTTTACAAAGATTTATCAAATTCGCACGGTCTTCATTTTAAACCAGTTTCCAAGCATTCTTGTGCATCGACCACCACACGTAGTTTACAAACAGTCGAATTAATTTCTTACAAGCGTACCAATAGTGTGTTGTGTCGCACCACCATTATCACTTGTTTCGATTGACACGCTCAATAACAATAGGATTCTCAAGTCTAATGTATTACGGCATTGTTAGGAGACGTTCACCTCTCGCGTTAGCTCGTTATTCGCATTTCGATCATTTACCCTGAAAAAGACGTTCTCGATCAACCAAGATCGGTAACATGTTCCGCTTCCCTTTATGCCTACTAAATCACACAGGGGACGTTAATTGCCAAGCAGAATACAAGTCAGCCGATATAAGTAGGCGTTTAAATCAACACTGATCGAATCATCAAAGGATCGTCGATCGATCGTACCAACTTGATAAATCGTGATCACGATCCCAATCAAACTCTCTTATACCTGAACCTTATACGAGCAATAATCACAGCATGAAAATTAGCAAGGGGCAAGTATCGAAGAAAAAAAAGATAAGATAAAAAGAAAACTATACATATGTATACTCCGTGCAGTCAAGATTGAACTACAGTTCATAACCGGTAGCTCACCAGCACTAATCCATAACCCAGCCACAGATGTAAATCTAAAATGCCTCCGTTCGCCAGATACCAATTTAGATACACCAGAGTCTACCTGACAAGTGTCTCACTGGGTCCTTCAGTACGTATGCCATACAACTGCTCCAGCATTTAATTCTCGCGATGGCTACCGCGGTAGATAAGTTACGCGTTTGTAATTTTTATTTTTATTTACATCCCCACGGCCATTTACTGGACTGGTCTCGTCCCCAGAAGACACAAGACGCACGACTGTATCTCCTTCCTTTAATTAGGGGACCCGCGGCGTCCTGGACTTCCCGTGTCGCTAGGACGAAAATCCCTTCACGTATGTCTCCATGCTCGGTTGGACATTGAAGGATCGCCTTGGAGATCTCGCATTTAAGCTTTGACTTCGCGACTCGTCTGCCATGCGAGAACCCACGATCGAACGGTAATCGGCTGCGTTATCGGGTTCCAAACGATACCAAGATGAGAAACGTATGCGATATCCGGTAGCTATAACCATGGAGCTGCTAGCAATTTCTTGTAGACATACGATACCGCACACAATAGCATTTCCATACTTCATATAATTTTATACATAAATTATAATACATTGACAAGAACAACTTTGATTAATCACAATATATGTACCGATATATATATATAGTATATCGTTCGTATATACTCGAAGGGAATTTCAAGTAGCAAAAAGCGCGTAGCTCACGCGTATCGCTCACGCGGTGCACTGTAAACGTCAAAGAAGTGAGACTAGCCGTAGTAGCCGGGATCACGTCTACCCGAAGTGGCGGTAGCTTTTATTGAATGAAAATGCCGCTACGTTTTTGCCCCCATCAGCATCTCGCGAACGGAATGAAACAATGGCCATTATATGGAACACGCATGTGCGCCAGTACGTGTATGCGATGTACATAGAGTGTTGTATCGGTACATATGGGATCACGTGTGTATCGCGTATGTATATTATGTGTATATATTTATTTATTTCCAAGACTCTCTGTATAATCGCGATTCACATAGAGAGAGGTTAGTACAGCCACGTATATATAGCAATGCACGAGACAACTGTTCCTACTATTATATACCTACCTGCCCGGTCACATTATGCCTTAGGGACAATCGTGGGAATTCCATTAAGTGGCCTTGAATGGTTCATTCATGTCGATCAACTCTTTTCCTAACGGGGTTGACAGATCAATCGTGCGGGCGACGCTGCCATCCGTAGGATCGTGCGGACTCCTCTTCTCCGTTCCCAAGTCAATTATACCCTGGTGTAGCTGTAACGCCGGACTCCTACGGCGACGATCCTTCGGCTCGCTTAGCTGTACGCTCCTATAAATATGTCCCCGAGGAGCAATTGACTCTCTTGATAATCGAAAATTCATTGAATACCTATATATATATATAGGCACCATACAACAATTTGCCTTGAATGACAACCGCTTGTCATTTCCGTTCGAACGTCGAGACATTCATCTATGGTTTTTTTGTCTCTTTTGATGTCTCTTGTACTCTTTTTTTTTTAATTTATTTTTACCGCTGCCCCTCCCCTCGCTCTTTCATTCTTCCCGTAAGCCGGGATGATACGGGGGAGGCAAAATTCACGAATTACTCGCGGACTCTCAGGAATGACGTATAATACTTTTTTTCTTATTTTCTTCTATTCAGGATGCTGGATAATTATGACCGGGGTGAGGTGACACCACCGCCAGTGAGCAGCTACGGCGGCTCCCCAGGACTTCTCGCGTTGCATTCCTCGCTCTACGCGACCCCCACTTCGAGGGCCTTCGACATAGACTCGAACATCGATGGGAACGAGAGTTCAATGCCGGTCGATACTCAGATCATACCGGTATGTTTTAATGGGATTTTAATTTATTGGATTGGCATTACGTGCGTATCTGCCAGTTTTGATCTCTAGGGATTTTATATTCCCTTTCAGATACCAAGTATGCTGAGTGGTCCGGCTCAGCAGAGACTAGAGGACATGTCCTGGCTCGCGTCTGCTCCGTCCTTAGACTATCAGCAGGGCATGCCTACGTTATCGTCCGGTGTCAAGATGTGCCATCCTGGCAGCTCGGCTCAACGCAGTCTCAAAGAGCAGAGGATACGAAGGCCGATGAATGCTTTCATGGTTTGGGCTAAGGTCGAGCGCAAGAAACTCGCCGATGAGAATCCTGACCTCCACAACGCGGACCTCAGCAAGATGCTCGGTGAGTGAGAGGATCCTTTTTTCTGTTCATGTATCCTATATACTATATCAGCCGTGTTGGGTGTACCTTCGTTAGGCTTTTTCACAGTAGGAAAATAATCTGAGTAAAAGTTTGCCTGGGAACGAGAAAGCTTGATAAAACTCTGCGTCTCGTTACTATACCATATTAAGGTAATTATGTCGAAGGAGTAGAGATTGCTATGCGATACTTGGGAGAAGAGAAGAAAAAGACGGAAACTATTCCGCTCACGGTAGCCGGGGTTATTCGCGATTCTTGCACGACCGGGAAGTCTTCCTCTCGAGTTACATATATTTCTTCGTTATACATTATTGGCTCCCGTGCTGAAAAAAAAATCGATAGAAGTGCCAGAAAGACAATTTCTCAGCAAGACTCGCTTAAAGGCGTCGTAATTTGATAAGAATTTATGACTTTTTAAAACTTTGAAAAAAAAAACTTGTGTGTTCTTATAACTATTTCACTTACGAGTTTTGTCCTCCCCGCTCCCGATGGTTCTTTCAGGTTTTTGGTATTCTCTATATCCACCGTGAGTGCGAGAGAGACGTACTTATGGGCATTGCGTGCGTAAGAGAAGGACAGACATAACGATAGCTCAAACTTCGTAAACGACATTCTCGTCCTTTGGAGGATGGACAATCTTATAAATTTATTATTTAATTTCTCTATAAGGTGTCAAGTTTTTTTTAATTGAATGACAATTATATCGAGCGCAAAATATTTTTCGCGAACCCAATCAGGTCTATTCGCACGATACGAAATTTTACACAGTCTTTAAGGAAAATCATCGGAATGTCCTTGTACTATCAGAACACAGTATAACCAGAGGCAAAGATAAGAAAGAAAAAATGTTCGCAAAAACACATGGACGCTCTCATTTCTTACCTATCGTACAGTGCGGACCCTGTCACCGCCTTAGACGCGTTATCGCTCGTACCTTGAATTATTGGCAATCGGCAGTCCGAGCGTTATTGGCACCTCAGCGGTGCACGTACGTTACTAGTGGCGCAGGAAAATTGCAAATTCTCCGTATATATATCCAAGGAACTAAAATCCGACATTACAGTCGATCCCAATTTTCGCGATCGCAACGGCTCTCAGCGATAACGAGTATCGTTAATCAAACTCTATCCGAAAGTTTTCTTATTGAAGTCACAACGGTACCGAGATAGCAAAAAGGAAAAGAAAAAAAACATTGAAAATGTTATCGAAACGAACGTTAGACTATCATCGTTCAAATTAATCTCACGTGAGTTTCCTGTTACCACGATATATTATTGAGTCTCGGCTCTTTCGTACTGAAGTAAATCTCAACCTGGTAGATTTCTCTTATCAGCATAAAAAGCCGTGAGTTATCGATTGAACATTAGGCGATCGGCACGATGTTATTGGTATGACGCGGCTCCGATTACTATGCACATCGAGTGTTACCGCCCCCACTTTTATTTTTTTCCAGACATCCTACATATTCATGCGCGTGCTGTATGTCGATCCGTCCGTCCGTCCGTCCGTCCATCCATCCATCCATCCATCCTTGCTTATCCACCTATGCACATAGTCATATATCCTCGTACGTACGTACGCGCATGCGTGCACAGAGACACGAAAGGATTGCTGTGTAATAATACACGCATGATTCTCATATGGCTAGTAAGAGGGTACACATATGCTTTTGCGGTCTCTCGATGAACCAGGAGTATACGAGTATATGCGCCGAGAGGATGGTTCTGTAGTTGGGGAGTTAAGGCATTACACGAACGAGCCGATGAGCCGTGTGGGCCTTATATCCGGTGACACGCGTGCCCGCGCATCTTTATTAATCATTCACCGACCGTTACCTCGGCATCGGACTCGTATGTCAACATTAGAAGCTGTTAAAGGGTAACCGAAGCTTTTTCATGGCGGTTCAACGACGACAGACAGGGATACCGAGGTAAACCAAAAAATGGGAGATTTCCTATATCGAGCGACAAATAAATCATGATTTCAAATTTCCCGCTCGCCTGCTGAAACAAGACGAGACCGTTCTCTCTTACGTTAGGCTGCACCTTGCTCAACCTTTCTCGCGGCGGATACGGCTTGGTCGATAGGTGCGCGAAACGCGAAAGGATCCTATTTCCGGTGAGGATATTGTCGCTCTCTCTCTCTTTCTCTCTCTCTCTCTCTCTCTTTCCTTGTCTCTCTAACAGGACGCTCCTTGTTCCTATATTTTTTTCCATCTCTCGTGTACCTTCGTAATCGAGTCTCTTGGGCCATTTCGAACGATAGTAATCCAGTAGTCGAGAACGTCGTTACGCAAACTGCGTCCCTTCCTCGCCGGAGACTTGGCTGCGCCGCGCCTCGACGTGCAGCGTCGCGCCACGTCTCTCGTAGCCCGACTCGGCTTTACACATGGGTTTGGCGTGGCGTTACCCGACGCCACTGCGAGAAGACCACCTACGACAAATGTGCCGGCGTGCGAATAATACCACAGGCGTGTACCGGCGACAGGAGAGATAGGGGGTCTAACCGCTAACAGTATCCTGGTTTAGTGCCTCTGATTACCGTAGGTTACGGGGGATCGAACTCTGAACCTCCATCCTACGAATCGTAGGCGGTCTGTGCGACTGTACGTATGTCTCTTCTGCGGGATAGCTGGATTATTATAGGAGCTCGGGGCCTCGCCGGTGGTACCTATATGTATGCGTTCGACATACAGCGCCTATCTTTGTAACGCGTTAAATTTCAGCTACGTGGTGACAGTGGGGTCTCTCTTGACCCCGAGGCAACCTTTCACGCGCCAGCCTCGCAAGCAGGAATTAATATCGTAGCGACGTATGACGCTCGCACGGAATACGAGGATATTTATTGCGGAACGCCCGTTGCCTCATCGAATATGCAAAGGACGAGTGGCGAGAGGGTGTACAGCGATGAAAGAAAAGGAGAGAGAGAGACAGAGAGAGAGAGAGAAAGCCAGAAATCCTTTTACTTCTTAGTATTACTCGGAAAGTATCAAAGATTCGACGATTGTCTTCTGGTCCTTCTATAGTTACAATATCATTGACCAGTCGGCTAACCGTATGCTCCAAGTACCACCCTGAGGTCTCTATTGTATTTTCTATCGGTACCTTCCGTTACGATTCTACCCCGCTGTTCTCTCTGTTGACTATCCAATACCGGTAGACAAGATCGTGCCCTAATCGTATAATGGCTCACGTACCCAGAGATCGACTGGTCTAGCACCGGCTAAGAGAATCGACTGGAATAGCAGAAGACGAGAGTGCGCGGGAAGGAACGAAGAGGCGTGGAGTATCTCGGAGCGTGCTCGACGACGAGCCGTGTCTAGTCTCTAAGCAATAATGAACCGTAAGACAAGATCGGGCTCAATAATTGCGCATACATATAAAATGAGAAGGGAGGCAGGCAGGAGATCGACTGTCCGGAGAATATACAGAGAGAACGAGAAGAGTCGTTGTTGGGTACCTGAAAGGTTGAGGCTGAGGGATAGATCGACCAACGGATGGATGGACGATCGGACAGACGGACAGACAGACGTATATAGGGACGCAGAGATCGTCGGAGGAACCAACGGGTTGGCTAAGCTGAGCAATAATAAGCCATAAGCGCGGTCTCTGCATAGAATGCCGGGTAATGAGGTGGAGTCGAGCGGAGTCTGGCCGCACCCTTACCTTACCTTCCTTACCTTACCGACGCACACATGGCCGACCCACCTATTCCGACGACGACGACGACGACGACGAGGACGACGAGATTACAACATCGTGTAGATTTACCTCGGGAGAGAAATAAATTATTATATTTATGAAAATACACGCGCCCGATCGCTCGACGACGCCTGCGGGCCCGTTCGACGACTTTGTCCCCTTGGCGGCGGCCACTGCCTCCTTCTTCTTTATTATCTCCTTCGTTTGTTCCTTCTCGATGCTCGTACCTATACCTTCCTACTTTCCTTTGTGCAATTATATCTGCCTATCGGTCGTACCAGCTTTACGTCAGTCCCTTCGTGCGGGGATTGATCCGAGGGAGGTTACGTTGGGTATAGGTTAGGGTCTGATGATCTTCATGGGAGCCCCGCGATAACACTGACTTACTTATTAGGATCACGTTTATTAGCGATTTTGGCAAATCACGTGACTTCGTTTGGTCACGTGGTACGTGTCATGACGGGAGTTATATGGAAATTGGACTTTGTTTCTTGCTGCTCGGAGGTTTGGCCAGGGTATGAGGTTCCGCTCTCGGGCGACGTATTCATGTAACGGCTATACGTCCTTTCTCACAGATACATGCTGGCGCCTTACAGGATATCTGTCATGCTCCCGTCATTCTCAATGATTTCACCGTAACAATGCCACTACCAAAAATTTTCTTGGACTGTACGGATTCGACCAGCATGATCCGATGCGGTGTACCTTGGTCCGATTATTATTAATATTTTGTAAGTGACTACTGGATGAAATAGAAAAATTTAGACAAAAAGATCCAGTATGATTTTATTAATCATGCAACCTGAGACAATCCTTTGAACTTTGTCTCGCGTCGGGCCATCTTCTTAGACGAGTCTGATGTCTTTGTCCAAAAAGTAACTGTCAAACTTGATATATGCACGTGAGTGTACTAGTGGCTTGTATGTACGTACGCGGCAGGGATAATGGTGTGTACGTTGTGCTCTGGACCCCTCCCAGATCACCAAGTACCAACACTAAACACTAAACACCGACAAGACACGACACAACAGAACAGAACAGAACGGAGATGAGATACATCACGGGACGGGAGACGTATTATTAATGGTGACAGTGGGCGACTCAGGTTGGGCGGGGTGCACGATGCGGTCTCTCACCGATGTGGGCCTTACTGGCCCTCTTCTGCACTCGGTAACTCTCGTACTCTTCTGCTTATATTATTAACGTATACACGTTCTGTGTATACGATTGAATGCTCGTACCAGGTGGAGGGTCCTACGATATTTTTATAAAGCGTAATCGGCAATGTCGATCGTACGTCACTTTTATCGTTTTCTTTACCTACGAACGATAATTTTGGCAACTGCGAATAACACTGTATATAGGTACTTCTCTTGTAGCGGGTACTTGAAAATCTTCTGGATGCGATTCTCTAGTCGGTTGTGGAATTACGTTTGAATTCCTGACGAGGTACGGCCTCGTTCTCTCCCTCGGGACATGTTTTCTCACTTATCCACGTAGATACTTAGGAAAGGAGCCGATTACGCGCTCGAGGATCGTGGAGAGTTTGTACTGGGAGAGAGAGAGAGAGAGAGAAAGAGGGGACGGTATTCGCATCCTGCGTCTATACCTTGGAATTTCGAGATTTTTCTTCTTGTCCATTCTGAAAATGTCACGTTCCACAGAGTCGCGATGAGACGGTGGTCGGGGGTAGGGGCAAGTCGAAATCATTGATGAATGCTGGTAAAGCTGTGGCATTCGGTCACGGCTGATCCTGGGGTTAGCGTGGCTGCCCGTGTAAATTGTCGTGGAATTATTAATTGAACGGGAACATGGAACAAGGTTTCTGAAAATGCCAGCCGTGCGCAAATGGCTTATAGAAGCGTAAGAATCTGTCTATGTGCCTCATTACGCTTCTAGGTCCAAGGACGAGTATTGTCCTTTTCAAACGTTGTTTCTCCAGCTTTCGGAGGAGCCATCCTTAAAATTTCTTACGATCGGTAGCGCCTGAGAAATATTGACACGATCAACGGAGTCTGGTATAGAGATAATTATTTTAATCCTAAAAAAGCCTCCGAGGTCCTGTACCACCTATCTTCTTGGGAGGGATAGAAATTAATGAAGTCGTCCAGTCAGGACCAGTGGAGAAATTAAAGGGACACGCTAACCATTAGAATACTTAACGAGTGCGTCGCGGCGGTGAGCAATGCGCGGGTGTGATGATGAATCACGGGTAGAGAGTGTTCCACGGGAGAGCGCGCCCAGGAATATTAAATTAAATCTACTTAGCCGAAAAGTCGAGTCTGAGTGGAGGATATGGTAGTAGAAAGGGATGATGGTAAAAAGCATATGAGCACGGGAGTAGAGAGAGAGGGGGGGGAGGGGGGAGGAAGAGATAGGAGGTGGATGACGAAGTGGAGGTCGGTTGAAGGAGGATGGAGAAAGAGTTAAAGTCACGTGGCAGAGAAGGGAGAAAGGAAGGCGACAAAAATTGTTGTAGGAGGAAAGGAAGGTGGAACTTTTTTTTAAAAAGCCCCCTTTGGGTTAGCTCCTCTGGAGATGAAATACAAAATGAAATATGAAATAATGGTTCATGCCTGTGGCTGGCTGAAGGCACGGGCGCGGGCGCACCCATATCTACGCCCCCATGTCTATATGTACCTATACGGCGTACTCTGTGTGTATATATGTATGTATGTATACCTATTCCATATACATCCGCCTCGCTTACTTTTTAGGTCTTGCGCTGAACATCTTACGTAGCGTTAACCCTTACCCTCCTAATGATATTCCGCTCTAGCGTGTACTGGGTGTACCGAGTGGGCACAATGATGACGAAGTGCCAATCTTACGACTCATTCTGTCCGTTTCGTTTTTAACGCTTGGCTTTACGGCAATTCTCACTTTTATTATCTTTTTGATTGGATGTATAAGAGTTAAAGGGTTTGCCAATATGGTAACTGAGCATTGAGTATATTCAGACTTGCAATACTCTTGTGCTTTTTTTCTTTTTTTCATGCAAACGTTGGTACGCTGGAAACAGGGTAAGACTGTCTGGCATGCAGATAAAATTTTGTTTAATGAATTCGTGAAATTGTTTTTTTTTCTCAAATAAAATTCTTTCTCATTAAGATATTTATTTTTAGGAAAGAAATGGAGAGGTCTCACTCCTCAAGATAGAAGACCCTACGTGGAAGAGGCTGAGAGACTTAGGGTGATACACATGCAGGAACACCCAAACTACAAGTACAGACCACGACGTAGGAAACATGCGAAAAGAGCCCCAGGGGCTCCCTCTTCGCCTCCCTCAGCGACAAACACCCCAGGCACCAGGTCCAATCCTGGCGGCGCTACGATTCATCATTCCATGTAAGTCATCGATACTCTCACTGATTTATATCGGGTAAGACCAAAACACGGGGCAGCAACCAGAGTGAGGTTGCTGTTCCGTCAAAAGAAATGCCACTCGCATGCGTTGGTCCAAGCAGTACTCTTTAGAACGTGCCTTAATCATCGGATTGTCATTAAAAAGTAAATGATGGTAAATTAAAAAACTCAAAAGAGATAGAGGGGGGGGGGGGAGGGAATTCAAGAGAAAAGTCACAACTTCTCCACGTCCTACGCAAGTCTCTCTAGTTGTCCTATGTCTTTACATTTTGATCTAAGGTCCAAGATGGACAGCTACCAAGGCATACCACAGATCCCATGGGGTGGCCACTCGCCGATCTCGTCCTTGTACCATCAGCAGCAACAGCAAAGCATCCAGGAGTACAAATCGGAGAATAATTCTCTCTACGGCAGTCCCTACACGCCCATCATCCACACGCCGGACATATCTCCCGTCGCCAGTCCGGAGCCGGATGGTAAGAATTTCTCCTTCGTGTATCCCTGCGTATTCCTCGAAGGACCATGCAGCCCGGTAAACGGGCACTCAAGGCATCTCGCCGCGTCTAATAAATTATACCGATGACATTTGAACTCGATTCCACGCACAGATATACCAGCCTTTTACCAATCCTCTGGCCCACTGATACGTAATATACAGCGAACACCTGACTTCATCGATACGGGTTCGTCCCGTTGATGACTTCAGTTTGTCCCATTCTGTTACCTTACATTACTCCAATCACTACTGCCACTTGAGTATATTCTCAGCAAGGACTAATCATTGTTGTATTAAAGCTGAGGGCACGCATCTTTCATCCACGCAACATCCTGACCCTGAGCGTGACCTCATGGAAGGTACCTCCAAGCACAGCGACATTAACGAGCAATCAAAACGCTACGGGTACATGAGTGGCGATAGCCAATTGCACGGTGGACACGTCGCCACGAGTATATCGTCCTGTCCAAACAGCAGCGGCGGTTACACCGAAACTCTGACCTATAAGAAATCCGTGAGTATCCCCATTGAGCGAACCACGCGCGAGACGGAATCAATTCCCATTCGTTCCGCCGCTTAAAGACGTGCCTCTTCCTCTTCCGACTGTTATCCAGGTGAGTTACCTTAACTTCGAGAGGCAGAGTTCGAGCATAGCCGCCGTGGGTATAGCCAATGGTATGATGGTCTCCTGCAACAAGTTACGTTCCGGCTTCGACAATGTGGGCTCCGTTACGGGCACGTTTTACCCGCCTGTGGCATCTCCGCACGATCAATCGCTCCATTACACGACAGCCCAGTCCAATAAGGCAGCTAACTATTCGATGCAATCTGCCGTGGACAATAGTTACAATCCTTGCAATCGACAACAATCGATTGGTATACGTGGATCGGCCGAAGGATGTTCTGGTTAGATTTCTTCATATTTAAATATACAATTTTGTTACACTCTTGAGTATACACCTTTTTATTCTTTTAGGAGTCTCTCATAGATATCAGATGTCTCATCACCAGGAGTACCAACCGGAAAGTGGTTCAGGGCAGCAACAAGTCGTTCTATCTCATCTGGATCCAGGCATGACCGATGACGAGCAAGAACAGGCTCTACAGCTGGAAAAATACTTCAAGTATTCACATCCAACGAGTGTTCCTCACTCGAGTCTCACCTCCCAAAGTCTTCTGGACAGTAATCACAATTATGCGAGTGATTTGCGTTATTATGCTCCTCAACAGACACAGCTTGACCTATCGAACTCTCAGTGCATCGTCGACGAACAGAATAAGGAGAGCCAGTGTTCCGCTATTGGACATTCCATGGATCAGTATCATCAGAGTATGGATGTTTCTAAGTATCAGGAACAACAGCAGCAGCAGCAGCAGCAACAACAACAACAGCAGCAGCAGCAGCAACATCAGCAGCAACAACAACAGCAACAACAACAACAACATACACAGCAATCGCAGAACATGGAACAAGTCTCAAAAGCGGACGATGACTTCAGTGTCATTCTGGCTGACGTGCGCAAGACGTGTTACAGTAGTTAGTGCCATCTAGAAACACGACTATTGCGTAATGGATCATTTTCATTCTTCCCTCCAAGGCTGTCACACCGCTGGCAAATTATTTGACTCCAATAAGAGATTACACACGAGGATTACTTAATGCACCACTCTGCAGGAGATATACCTAACGATCTTATTACAATACCCATTTCCATGGGAATATATCTATGGGTCTTCGGGTACTTGAAGGGTCGTTGACGAAAATTGACTCTGTAGGAGTTCCTGATGTGTGGGACGTCAACCTAGACGTACAAAGGGTTCTCAAAGAACTTCAGAGGGACACATTATACAGAGTGTATCAGCTAAGATGCACGTTTGAGATTTGCGGTGAAACTGTGCAAAATTTCGAAAATCTGATGTAGCAACCATTGAACTTTTTTTGATTGCGC